>JBAMAX010003507.1:0-297963 GCA_037043745.1 Chymomyza amoena
ATGATTCAACAAACTTTATCTTTTTAGGAAATATGCGCACCGGCTGTTAAAGTTTGGTTTTTATGGTGGTGGTTATGATAAGCATTTTGGTATAAAGGACTTAGGGTCTGCCGCGCCTCCTTCTGTCCGTCACATACATTGCAAAAATCTAGTATACCCTTTGTAATTTTAAGTACAGGGTATAAAAAGGTTTCTGGGGCAAATTATTTTATTTATTTATATATCGTAACGATATTTGGCAGTCGGGACTACATGTGTAGAATATGATCGAAATTAGTTGAATTTTTCAGGCATGTTCTGGATTTTGATTCCGACTGAAAGTATCGGAAATATTAAAATTGTGAGAACATGTAAGGCCAAAACGAGTAAATTAACAGGAAGGTGTTCTGGATTTAGACAAAAATAAGGTCCCACCTCTTTTTGGTTTTGTGTGTACACACAATTTTAACAGACAAATTTTGTAATAAAAGTATTAAATGAAAATTAACAATAATAAGTACAATTGAGCAATTATAAATTTTCTTAAATCATTAAATCAAAAAATAACAAAATTAATTATTAGTTAAATAAATTAAGCCAATTACTTTTCGTTTCGACAGCTACGAGCCAATCTTTTCAAAACGATTCAACGTTTGTCGAAATTGAATTCAAACCACCTTCACTTCATCCAAAACAAAAAAACATCAAATGTACCAGTTATCGAAAAGTTTAAAAGTATCGTGCCAATTAACAAATTTTAAAATTGAAGTGGGTTGCCCAGCACTTATCTGAAAATCGTCAATTGTCCAAGTTTGTCGATATATAATAAATAAGTAAATTAAGTTTTAAAATCATTCATTTATTTTTACGCCATAGCCAGCGGAGTCCATTTTGTGTGTGCTCTGAATTTTTACTATACACTTTAAGTTTTTTCATAGTTGATGAACATGAATATGACATAAATCGAAGTAAATTAACTTAATAAATATTTCTTAAATAATATAGAAAATCATAAAAGCTACTTTTAGAAAGCAACATCCTTGTCAGTCACACTTTTTTACTTACTTAACATTCTGAGTGAGTACCTCCAAGAGGAGGTATCGTTGATGATTGATCACATCATACGGTCTATTGTGGGTTAAAAAGAAATGGAACCAACTTTTGCATTGCCATCTTAATCCCTTGGCAAATTTATCTGCAATGTGCATCTTATCTTAGGTCATTGTTCATGTTAAGATAATGATTTTGCCATCGTTAACTTTTGGGACAGATGCAGCATCAAATATTCAAACGTAACTTGCTATCTGAATCATTTAGGTAATCAAAGGACAAACATGCCAGCTCAGCATACTTAGCATAGCACATACATATGTATGTATTTATAATGTACATATAGTATACATATAATGTATATATAGTACTGTATATGCATAAATATTTGCACGCCCTCAGTGCCACACTTTCGCCTATATACGTATGAAAACATACCTACATATGTACATATGTATGTAAAGCGTGTTTTTTTTAAAGGCTCACAACTTTGAGATGCCAGTTCTGCTTAATCTGGCAAACTATTTGGTTTGACATTGTTGCAAATAGTTGAGACTTTTTTATTAAGATAATGGTTCCGTTCGTCGAACTTAATCCAAATTTTGTTCTCCGATGAAGCTTGTTTTTGGTTGAATGGGTACGTATATAAGCAGAATTGTCGCATTTGAAGTGAGGATAGCTCAATCCCGAAACACCATTACATCCTCAAAAAATTCCTCTTTGTCCGTTTTATAGGCTGGCGGGGTCAGATTGTTACTGTTTGTGAAAATTGGTGTTCCAAATTGTACGCGCTATTGCGGCCAAATAGCCAAAATCATATTTAAACATTATGGTTAAAACTTGTATAACTCTAAAAAAACACCCTTTATGTATATATCACATATGCAAGGGCCACGTGATTTCCAAGAAGCCGCACTTGTGCAAGACCTACTAGGCGCGAAAAAACATTCTATAGAATACTACAGGGTGGGTCATCCGTTGGTTTGTTTGTCATTAGTCTTCAATTTTGCGTTATTTGAATCTTTAAAACGTGTAAATAAAGATTTGCATGCAAAATGGTCCAAGGTGTAGTTCTAGCGAACGATGCTGTGTCCTCTTTTACGCGTTGTTCGGTTGTTAAACGATTCATGAAAAAAATTGTGTAGTTTGTAACTTCAAACATGTATGACGAATCTCTTCCGAATTATGAGTGTTTATTTACAAAACCAACAGATATGACCCACCCTATACTATTACTATATAATATATAATATATGCATCGATTTATACTGATATATAAATACATACATACATATGTGTTTCAATTTGCCAAACAAATCTACGGTAAATTCTTATTTGCCTTTATTTGTTTGCTTCCTCGGCATGCCACAAAATGCGAGCGATCTTTGTACGAATCGAGAATAGGGCGTACATAGTAGTACATATATACGTTAAGTTGTTTGAATTTTTTTCGGTACAAAGGCTCACAGCGATTTTGATTCCTTGGGTCATTCTAAGCAACTTTTGCTCAAGAAACAATGGGTCTACAAGGCCAAAAATTTTACTTTTCCTATAGCCAATTGTTAAATTGCGGGTTTTCGGGGTCGAGGAAACCATTTTTGACATATATTTTAAACTTACCGCCGCCAAAAAAAAAAGTTTTTTGAACAAAATTCATTGTGTCTCGCTTGTTTAAAAATATATCGTACTGAAACTTGGCATTCAGAAATTTTTTTGAAATTTAAACTCTTTTGGATAATATTTATAATAAGGAAACGTAAATTCTTTTAATTTATTAAATATATATTTATACCAAAACATAGATGGTGTATCAAATCTACTATATTTCTTAAAAAGTACATTCTACAATTGCTGAGCATAAATAAAGTACCTGCAAACAATGAAACTACATTTATGTAAATTATTTCGTTTATATTGTTTATTATTTATTGAAATTAGAGCCGAGTTTCTTATATACTACTGAACTTTTCACGTCGAATGCAATTTAAAGTTATTTGTTTAACAAAAATGTGAGAAATCACGGCCTGGTGAAGTACGTGGGGATAGGCGGGCCCTTTTTGTAACGCCCCATTCATAATTCGTTCAGTTGGTAAATATATTTATTAACAGAATTGCCGATTTATGAAGCCTCAGTATCGGCCGGCTATACCCACCGAATTGCCTAACGCTACCACTCCTACATATTTCCTCACCCATGACATATCGATTTGACTGGCTTTAATTTTGTAACGTTACTTTTCGGGATTGACAGTTTTTAACAGTTTTGGAACCAAAATATATACTTTGAAAATGCAATTTTTGTTTTAATGAGATTTTCCAACTTCTTGATCCCGTTCGAAAAGTAATTTTCCGGCAGAACTCCGCTGCGTCGATGATTTCTCGCGTCAGCTGAATTTTGTATTGACGAGCCATCTTTTAAGTTTTGGGAAAAGTTAATAGTCCGAGGGTCATTGATTTTAAGCGTGGTTACGATGCTCTTTTGAGCCGGCGCATTGTTTTGCAAAAACAAAATTTTTTTCTCTTCATGTGAGGCCTTTTTGCACCGATTGCGGCCTTCAATCGCTCCAATAATGCATAGTAATACTCGCTGTTGATGGGTTTTCCTTTTTCGAGATAGTCTACGAAGAGAATGCCATGACAATCTCAGAAAACCGACGCCATAACATTCCTCGGCCGCTTCGGATCACTCGTGCTCATTACCGGGCATTCATCCTGTTTTCTGGTGTGTAATAGTTCCGACTCGGCATCAGTAAGTCCAAACATTCTTTCGAAGTGCTCTCGCGTTCGTGGTCAGTTGCGACAACCGCAAAACTCTCAAAACCAATACTTGACGGTGTAATCTGACGGAGCATGAGACCCATGATATTTATCCAACTTTTCTTTGTTTCCTTAGCAGCTTTGCATCTCAAAAAAAAATGGTTTATGAGAGAACGAAAATTATTTTTGTCCATACTTAACATATTGCCAAACACGTCAACAACAATCAGCTATCAAAACTAAAGACAGTATACTGAAATTTGGCATGTCTGCCTTAATATGAACGGACTTCAGGCACTATAACCATTTTTTTGCAGTAGCAGCGCACTCTGGCTGGCAAGGAGGTTACTTTTCACCCCACCTAGTAGCACAATATCAAAAAAGTCCTTCACGCGATCTCCATGCCGATATTTGATGGTAAACAAGATACTTGTCAATATTAATTTGGACCTAACTACTCGCTTTGAAATCGTTAAACTTAGTTTAAGTTTTTCGGAAAAGTAATTGGTGACACCGGACAATATAATTTTCTTATCATGCACAATTTTGAATTATTAAAATCTAATCTAAAAGGTGCTGTACATGCATTATACGCATTTCACCACCCCGCACCTTGTTTTACACCATTCTCGTTCCTTTACTACTTTTCTCCTTCCTAGTCTTTCCAATTCGAAAGACTTAACTTAAACTTTTACTTAAAAAAATTGAAAAATAATAAAATTATAATTGTTATTACATATATAATTTTTCCACTTCGACAATGGAACAGCACAGCAGCCTGAACCACAATTGAATTGATTTTTTCGTAATCTGTAGTTAAAGATTAGAACAGAACAGGACAAGCTAGTAGTAACTTATTTCTGACGCACCCAAACTCAAAAAGGGCAAATAGGTTGATTAAGATTCGACGAAGCGCGAATGTACTGAAAGTTATGTCCGTTGTTAGCAACCAGAACGATTATAAAATAAGCAAAAATAGAAACGCAAAGGTAACTCGCTTTAAATGATGTCAACATGAACATGAAGTGGCTCTGTATGAGTACACAAGTATTACATCCAGGCTAAACGCGCCTAAAACAAAGTAATCTGCATAACAATGAGACGCGCTCGCAGGTGTTGAAAAAAGAAGAACTAAATCTTGATGAAGGCAACCGGCCGGATGGGGCTGTATTTGCTACGCTACGGACTTGTTATGCACTAAAAACTATAAACAGCACAGTTGAGATGAGAGGGTAGGGTGAGGCGTGTTGGGATTGTTGCACTCGTTGTGTTTCAGTGTGTTTGTGTGTGTGTGTATTCATACTTAATCACTTGATGTGCATAATTCCGAATGTAAGTTATGCAAAAAGCACACCAAAATAATAATGAGAGGGATCGGTAGCAAGGGGTAAAACAAAAACAAAATGCCCAAATTCTGAAAAATGAGCCGATTACCCGACGTTTCTACATATGTACTTGTATGGACAAAGGAGCATGAGTAATGTTGCCACACGTGGCACCCGTCGTGTGTTCATATCGACAAACGTGATATCCCGATTTTGTCGCGTGCTCCAGTTGTTTGTTTTGTTCGGTCTACATGCTGCAAGCTTTAACGCTGACTTTTATTATGTTGCGTATATATTCCGTCCTTGTATCTTCATGAAACCTCACCTGATTCTGTTAGCTCCGTCACAGTTCAGAGGAAAACACTCAGAATTATACAATTTTAAAAACTTTTTTGAGATTCGATGTCTATTCCTTTTATCGATAGTTTAGCCAGCTGATTTCTTGTCATTACGTAGTGTAACGACTGCACTCCCAGTCCCACTGGCACCACCTTCAAGCGTTATCCCAATAGTCCGTTTTTCGAAGGATTTTAGCTCGTCAACAAGACCAACGTCGACAAAGATCATATTAATTGGCATAATTTCCGTATGTTATGTTTAAAGTTAGGGGCTATTCCCGTTTAGTACATTCTTCCCCCTCGCGAATTCGTTACTTAATTCTAGGCTTTTGGATTACAATCCCCAATTGCCACCACGTTTATCAGATTGAAAATGCCCAATTGACTTTTAAATACCCTCTACAAACGCCACTCGCAATTGTTCCCAAAATGCTAAGTCTAATTTGTATGTTGGAAACAAAAAGTTTCTTAAACAGGGCATGTTAAGTATCCTCTATGTGCAAGGACATCAAGCGATAAGCACACCACTGAATTTCAAAGAAATATAAAAACGAAAACTCATGGTCCAGGGGGAATACACGAATCTTGTCCACACGTTTCAGGATGTAATTATGAATTCTAGTGATAGGTGAAATAGGTCTAGGCAGGAGTCAATAATTCATCTGACTTTAGACATATATACGAGGTGTGTTCAAAAAGTAAGGTGACTTAAGCAATTTCGCGGGCAACGTATTTTCGATTATCAATTTTATTATTTTGTTGTGTTGGTACACTCTTCCCGAACATCTGTACCAAATTTCAAGTGAATGGCATTTTTTGTTTGGTTGTGCGAGGCATAAAGGTTATACATAAGTCTTTTGCGTGCTAGCCGATTTTTTTTTCGGTCTTGGCCCTTCTGGCCGCTTCCGTTGGGACGATTGGGCTTTGGTTTCGATATCATAACCATATACCCATGATTCGTCACCAGATATGACCCTTTTGAGTAAATCGACGTTGACGTCATTCAACAGCTCTTTAGCGATGCTCATGCGACGGTTCTTTTGGTCAAAATTTAGCAATTTCGGAACCAACTTCGCTGACACACGTCTCATGCCCAAAACGTTAGAAAAAATTTCATGGCACGAGCCAAGCGATATACCGACATCCTCAGCAACTTCTCTGATAGTGATTCGATGATTTTCCAAAACAATTTTCTTCACTGCTTGAACGTTTTCATCAGTTGTTGACGTGCTTAGGCGTCCAGAGCGAGGCTCGTCATTGGCATCTTCACGGCCATCTTGGAAGAGTTTGTACCACTTGTAAGCATTTTTTTACTCAGAACAGTTTCACCGTATGCTACTGTCAACATTTCAAGTGTTACGGAGCACTTAATTTTATTTTTTACGCAAAATTTGATGCAATTCCGTTGATCCATAATTTTCGATAGCAAAAAATCGCCGAGCACGCAAAACACTTATAACCTTTACGCCTCTCACAACCAAACAAAAAATGCCATTCACTTGAAATTTGGTACAGATGTTCGGGAAGAGTGTACCAACACAACAAAACAAAAAAATCGATAATCGAAAATACGTTGCCCGCGAAATTGCTTAAGTCACCTTACTTTTGAACACACCTCATATATGTATGTAAATACCAAAAGATTATACGAAAAAATTTATGATGTAAATATTTTCTATGTTGTTGCAGTTTATCGCTGACGACCACGTTTCTTCTTACACCGCAGGTAAGATCTTTCTATACATTCACATCTATTAAAGACTGTATATATGCATATAGTCTATATATAAATAAATTACTATGCAACATAGGTACATATGTGCATGCATTCACAAATAAAATTAATAAACGCACACATGCAGTACGAACAGTCATTCTATACTAATAACATCGATATATAGTACGTACTATATTTTAAAATACAGATTTGTTTTGAAACATATGTACATATTGTGAAAAATATGTATAAATCTTTAACAAAAAAAATCGGCTAAATAAACTTGAAATAGTACATAAATTTTTGGTCCAATTTCATTTTTAATTTCTTCTGACTTATTGATTGGAGCACCTTATACAATTCATTGCATCATGACCTTTAACGATACATCACTGATTAATGAACGCATAGAATATACATATGCAACATTCTGAAGCAGACCTAACCTAAAGTCAGGGTCAATAGAGAATCAATATACCCATGTTCGGATAATTGTCCGTTCTCATTAACGCCTAGACCTCAAACCTTTCAAACACCCTGAAGAAAACGAAAAGTTATAGATGCATAACTCGATTGTTTATGAAGATTAGGCGTTGAGAGGTATTTTAAAAGTTTCAAATCACTGTAGCTTGTTTACTTCAAATCGGTTTACTTTATCTTAATGCACCTATAGGAACGATCGGTAAAAAAATAATTTTTGGTGTACGTTTTGTGTTTCGTATGTTTAAATACATATCGAGTAGTGCACCAAATTTTTTTAAAGAACTTCTGCAATTAAGGGTACTTTGAAGTTTAAAAAGCAGCTTAAATTTAACAAAGATGGTCAAGACAACTATACATAAATTTTCTTAATTATATATTTTTTTAGAAAATAAAGTTTATATGTTTGCATATGACAAAAATCCTTATAACTTCCATACATTCACCATTTTCCCTTTTATTTTGTATTGAATGATAAATCAAAAATTACTACTTACATAAGTGTCTGTCTGGCTTGTAAAAGAATGACGATAATGCAAGCAAGATTAAATTTAATATTACTTAATTGCTTATTATTAATAAGTTACTAACATTGAAAGCAATACGTAGTAAAAGTTTGATATGCGTATAGGTTAAATGATAGCGTGATACGGTTCATATTGTATTCCTTAAGAGCAGGCAATGAGTGCAATAGATTTTGTTGCGCACTACAGCACCCTTTGGATGTTGGTTTGGTACCTGACCCTTACAAAGGGCTTCTATTTAATCAATAATAATATTTCAAATAATCGCTGTGTTGTAAGCAGCAGCGTACTTAAATTTATGTATATAAATGTATACAAGATTGTCAAGTGCGCCGTCTAATTTATTTATTTATGGGGATTATGCCTATATGGTTAGAACAGTCATAAACCAAAGTGGCATCCATTAGCTCGATACAAAGCCTCGGCACTTTATCATGGTTAACATGTGGTCGATCGTTGCTGTCAGATCCGCTGCCGCCAAAATAGAAACATTGTATTTTTTTTTCTCCACTAGCGGCATGAACATTGTTTGTACTATTGCGCGTACTGGTACTCCCAACGGTCCTGTGACGTTTGCAGCTTCTAGGCCATTTTTCCCAATGACCACATCGAACTTTACAGCTTCCTCATCGCCAACAGAACGACATGATTTTTTGTGATTATTCTTTGCAATAGCGATCTGCCATTGCGTTTGATGAATCCATAACCATTTTTGACATTGAACCACTTAGACAGTTCCAGAGACTTTCGTCGCCATTGGTGTCTTGAGTGGCTGTGCTTCGTGTTCATGCATGAACAAAAGTAATTAGAACTCTCTATAACGTTAATTAACTCTATTTGTAATACTATCAGAGTAGTTAGTTTCTTTTTCTTCTCTGTGTAAAATATTGAATATTTTTAACTGTTAATAAGCTGCTATTTTTTCTATTAATTCTATCTCTTTTCCCACACATTTATTATTATTCTCAACCCACTCTCACTCACCACAAAACTGCAATATACATAAATATAAATGTTGTAAAATCAGAAATGCAATGATGGCTAATGCTCATTAAAATTAACGAACACCCACAAAAATACTCGTATACGGCAATAGACAAAGGAACGCATACTCAATCGAAGAAGATGTTGTTGGTTCATCCAATAAATGCTAATTAAAATCCATAGGCGAATACCGAAATACATAATTACATACGTAAAACAAACGACGCGACGTAAGGCATTCCAATATCATTTACATCAACTGTAGTACATACATATATTGTCGAAAGCCGGGGGAAAAGAAATAAAACAAAACAAAAAGAAATCCCATCACTAAGGATGGCGCCATTTAAACTTAAATTTCGAATGGGTAGCTCACGAAGCACATCGCAAGAACATGATCCGGATCCGCAAGTAAATGAGGCACTGTTGGGTACGCAGCATCAGGAGCATCAGCAGTCGGATACAGGAACGGCAATAGGAACAGGATCATGTGCGGCTACAGTCATGGGTGCTAGCAGCTCTACAATTGATTCGGCCGACTGTCACAGTCTCGGTTCGATGGGCAACAATGCCAGCGAAAGGAAGCTTCTGTTGCCAGTCAAAACATCTTCAAATACCAACAGTTTGCGTTTGGGTAAGATTAGGCAAATAGATTTATTATTTTAACCGCAAACACATATGGACAAACAAACGTACTAAATATACATACATACATACATATATAAACTTTAAAGCACAGTCACAAAACGCCGCGGAGATTGTTTCTCGGCGAGCCTGTTCTACAAAGGAGTAGCACAAAATAACTTTATATGGCATTTGTTCGGCTGTAGTTGCATAAAAACTAGTCGGTTCATTTTAAATGTTGTGGTTGCATGGCTAATTTTTACTATCTCAATTATTGACACTATTGCTGTTGCTTTAAAAATTCCTATTTGACAAAGTTTTAAATAAATATGGCCGGCTAACTTAATCGAATTCCGCAATAGTCGGGCTAACGTCGATCGATATCGATTAGATTCAACAACTTTAAAATCGATTTGCGATCGGAATTTGTGCATTACTCGTTGTAAGCGCATTTTGGAAAGTCCAAGCGCAGTTCCTATAAAATAAAAAAGTAAAGAAAAACAATATTAAAATATGTCTGTCATCAATCTTAAATCCTTCAGGTTACTCAAATTTTTTTTAACTTTGTAACTAACGGTATCAGATGTTCTAAAATACTAATACTTAATTCTTACAACTTATTGTGTTTTATCAAAGTGAGTTGAATATTTTGTATCGCTGATTAATCGAATTAAGATGTCCACAATAAGCCATTGCTTAACGCAAGTATTCAGAATTTCGTGCAGGTCGTCAAAAATCTGTCGTAATTCTTAAAATTAAAAGATTGTTATAACATATTATGGCATCACATCGAATTGGTGAATCTTTCTCCGTACAGTCCTTGTTTTCCGCCCAATGGTTGCTCCCGCACTTCAGCATTTTTGAAACACTGGAGAGCTCAAAAACTAGCCGGCCATATCTTTCATCCTTTAAAGCCGCTTAAAAGAATTACTCCTGAAAAACTAAAAATACAAACCTTCTGGTACCTTTTCGTGTAAAGTTTTTAATTTTCTTGCTGGCACAGTGACTCCGAAACCATCTTTAGTTTTGCATTTGGCTTTACTTTAGTGTTATGTTAAATATTTTGAGTGCATCTCGCAATATAAACTATGAATTATTTCAAAACCAACCAAAACTACATATGTGTATGTATACATGTATATAATATATAATGATATTGCAGGCTATATTAATCAAAGCCGCACGGCGTGCATTAACGAATCTCCCACAGACGAAACCAACACCTTGCCGACAACTCCACCGCCATCCTATGAGCATGTCCTAGAAGAGGTATGCAGAATGTATTTTTGTCTAAAGCCTTTTGGTTAAAATTTATTTGATTACCCATAGAACACTCGCATGTCTCAGCATCAGCGACAGCTCTCGTCAGATAGCGCCACGCCTAACCAAAACAGTCGCCGGAGTTCAGCAAACAGCTCGCGTCACAGCGTCAACTTGAGTGCCGCATTGGAACAGCTAAGCTTAAATACCTCAGCTAATCATAGCAACTCTGAGAGTACTATATGCAACGATCCGGATTGTCAGCAAAACTATAGCAACAATTGTGGGAGCAGTGGAGTTGGCAGCACCACTCCACACAACAACAACAACAACGAAGATCCTCATATTATCGAGGGCGTAACCGAACTGGAAGTGAACTCCTGTAACGAACACGAGATTGAGTGCAGCGGCGAGCCAACGATCAGTGTCAACGAGTTTCTTTTGGAGACTGAGATGGCGGCAGGGGCAGATGCGGAGGATAAACTGTACGCTGCTTGTAGCGGTGAGGAGTGTCAGGATGCGCAGTGTTCACAGTGCAATGAGGAGGGTGCTTGTGGTGGTGATGGTAATATCGAGGCAGGAAGCGAGGCAACCACAAGCAATGCAGTGGGCGGTAATTTCTATGATCCTGGCAACTACGGAAACTTCAATGAGGGTAAGAAATAGCCATATACTACAGTTGAACTTGTCCAATAAAAAGCAAACTAATTTCTGGTATATATTCTTGTATAGTTGGTAACACAAACAATGTATCTTTAAGCAATGGTCAGCCTTGCACCGAGGCTTGTTGTTTGTCCAGCCAATCGCGCGTGCGTCGAGGTCGTGGGCCTCAACAAAATTGCCACACGAGTAATTTGCTCTCTCCCGAGCTGATGAGCAACAAAACCTCAAAGGAGATCTACAAGGATTTAGCCAAACAATGGGGCATTACTTGCAAAATGTCCGAGAGCTGTCGTTGTATGGATTGCCAGAGTCACTACTTTGACTGCGACTATGAAGATGTAAGCACCTGCTTTATGCTAGTAATCTATTGTTTTAATAACCATTAATTTATAGCAAGGAGAGCAACAGAAAACGGATGGAGGCCTAGGCGCTGGTACTCCCATGTTTATAAGTGAGGTTATGCACGGTTCTGCATGTAATATATTGTAAGGAGTTTGGATTTGCCTTTAATAATGAAAGTTTTGCTGAAAAAAAAAAAACCAATACACCTATAATCTTTATTCACATGATATTATAGAAAAGCCAAAATTGCAGATTTACAGAAATGAAATCGTTATAAATATTATTGCACATTTACGAGATATAATGCACTGTATAGGCTTGAAGTAAAAAATTGATTAACAAACCAAAGAGCCACTATAAGGCTATAAATTAAAAGCAGAAAACCCAAAAATTCTATTTAGGCTTCAATTAATATACATAAGAATAGTTAAAAACGTTAACTTGAATTAAATTTTAAGATTTGAAAAATCATTTGGAAACTTAATCGTAATCAACATTTCAAATATTAAAAAGAAAGTTTTGTATTACAGAAAAAGCTTTTTGTCAAGTACTATATTTTAAAAGAGAAATTGGAGAGAAAGTAATACACAATGTAGAATGATATGTTTAAGGCCCACCTTTTCACAAAAATAAGTTTCCCCTAAACACAAGTATAGCAAAAAATATAATATACTTTTATACCGTGACTTATTATATCTAGTGTTCAAAGATGAAAAACACAAAATAACGCATTTTTTCGAAAATAGTGAAAATGCCAACGTTTTCATACATATATAATTCACTCAATCTCATAACCTAAAACACACTAGGTGTATGTTTTTCAAATATACATATTTTTTGAATAATAATTAAATTTTTGAAATGATATTAAGCCCATCAAATCCAAATTAAAAATTTGAGCTTATTCGAAAAAGTAATTCCAAAACAATTTGGGTAATAATGGTAAACGATAAAAGATGAGGACACGACACTGGATGTATGTGTTTGCAAGTATTTTTCAAAATGTATAGAATAACTAGCTGGCTGATGGGACAATGATAGTGTAAAATAGAGATGATCATGCTAAGAGGCATTCCTGTGCCCTAGGATAATATAGTTGTATATACATATAAAAAAATTAAACAGATACCAAATTTATACAATGTACCGATTTACCTAGAGTTACCAGTGCGGTTTGGAATAAGACAAATGTAAGCAAAGATCAAAACCTAACTAAAAGTCTATCAATTTTAATGCGAAATTTGTAACAAAGTTAACTTTTTAGAATTAGTACCAAAAAAAAAAAAATATATATATATATATATATACATACTATATATATATTTATATTAAATCAAATTATACGTGAACATAATATGTACGAGTATAAAATTTACGTATGTAGATGGCTTGGCTATTTTTATCTGAAATTTTGTATTCGTTACCCAAAAATGCAGGGTGCTCTTGGCTGAATGCGTGCAAAACATAGTCTGACATGTACTACTACTATATGTATTATTTTCAGATTACAGATTACAGACTACGACAAGAGTTACGAATTCTGGACAATGAAAAACTTGACTATAGTTTCTTTAATTTACTTTTTTATACGAATGTGCTTTTGCTATTGTATTAGTATAGTAATTATGTTTTGTTAGAGAATTAGCTGGAACGAAAAATCTGTATTGCAGTCAGTCGTCTTTAATTATGAAACTTGAGTCAAATCTTTTACATATGTATGTAAGTTTGGTAAGCTGGATATTTATTTATTAATTACATAGATGTTAACACAATCAATATAGGCCCATATTGGACGGACGTGATAGCGCAACGTTTAATATGTAAATGTTAAATCCTAGTGTTAAATATTGTCTTGAAAGCGGGTTTCATTCGTAAACGAAGCAAATAAACTCACAATTATGTAACCAAAAATCTAGCGTATACTATATGTTACGCTCTATGTACATAGATACATACGTATGCATATTTACATATGTGTTTATATGTGTAGTACTTATGTATTAATGTATAAATGTTAGGTGCGACTAGAATTAATTGTCATCGCACTTAAATAATTAAAAAAAAATAAACTGATTCAAGTCTGTTAGTTGTTAAATGTTACTATATAGAATAATTAAGCTTATACCTTACCATATACATAGATACACACATAGTTGGTACGCAAAACCAGACACAAACATAATACCATGGGAAATTAAAATATTTTTATATTTAAATCGTTTCAGTTCACAAAAGTGCCACTTATGTTTTTCCCTATCAATTTTCGCCTAAAATTTTATATTCATAGTTTTCAAGCGGAAGAACAAACAATGCTTAACATTTCTTATAAACGTTTAAAATTAACCATCCCACTTTTTTGTAAAAAACGTAAATAAAACGATTAAAAAAATATACATACATACACATACATATATCTAACTCAAAGTTCAACAAATATAAACAATTAATTAAAGTATAACTTTAATGGTGTTTCTGTAGTTGCGTAAACTATTGTCTAAAAGCCGCATGGAAAGTATAAGATTTACCTAACCTCAAATTAATACAAAACTGAACTTAAAATTGAAGCATTTTAAATGTACTGTAGTATAACAAAATTTAATTAGTTCGTATTTAATTTTTGAATAAATTGTGGCTCTTCTTTTATTATACGCGTACAAGTAACAATGTAGACAAACGTGTAAGAGAATCTGAAAAAACCGAAACTGAATAAAATTGAGTAAATCTTTAGTACTAGAAAATTGTATCATTAAAAAAATATTTTGTTCATTTTGCTGCCGAATCCTGAAAATACAATACAGTTTTAGAGGCTAAAAATTTGTTTTTAATTTTTAATATTATATTACTGACCACTGGAAATATTTTTCCTGTATTTTTACAAAGGTACTTGTATGTGGAACTGCTTCCAGCCTTCCAATCATTGCATGCGCTTGTCGGATCGCCGGTCTTGTACACATATGAATCCTGAACGTTGGTCATATCATAGTGACACGTTACAAAGTGACAGAATCTGCAAATTGTGATTATAAAATATTAAACTGTTAATGCAAAAGAATAACGCACCCCTTCTGTTGAGAAGAGCTACAATGTGTAGCTGTGGCAATACCGCAGCCCACACGCGAAACGCGATCATTTGCCATGACGGAAAAATGGCCCACAGTATAGTCCCTGGATTAGAAGTAATGAATGTAAGCCGCTTCTCCAAGTAAGCAACTGCTTACTTACCTGGAGGCGTTGAATGCCGCAACAAGAGCATCGGGATTTTCAACATCCATATATTCTTCAAACATAGTGGTCAGCGTCTGGTTGAGAACATCCCCAACGCTGCGTGCCGTTTTACTGGCACCTACCAAGCCCAAGACCTGACCCACAAAAGGGAAACGATCAACGGCATGACACTCGGAGTGCTTAAATGAAACTGTACTAGCATGCATGCGGGCAGTATACGCAAGTTCCTCGTCCCAAATTAATTCTCGCATGCGTGAAGCGCTTACGAATGATTTATTCATGAGGTTCATCAATGAACCGCTGGCCAACTCATTGCGATAGTTATTGTGGTAGTTAAGTACGAGATTATGCAGCAGTTTAGTATCCGGCACAGTGGCTATGTACAAGGATGTGTTGAAAAGTGGTTTCTGCCAAGTGAAGTTACCTTAAAAATAAAGAACCACTTGACATTAGCAACCTTACAAGTTCAATCTCCCGTCGACAAATAAAATGTTGCTTTCCCTCTACATTGCAAGTGTGACTGCTGTTATGGCAATAGTTATAAGCAATATATGGTTCCGGTCGGAGCACGCTTATGCCGAGCACCATTATTAAAGCATACCAAGCCATTTTGGCAAATTTATTAATACACGTAATTTATTATAAAACTAACGACTGACATTTTAAACCTAGAAAAAACAAATACCGAAAAATGGAAGGAGTTTTTTATTTATTTTGTTTTCCATCGTGCCAAAGATGTCGGGTAAAGATGGAGCCATATACATCTGTATGAATGAGCGAGAGGCCCATTCGCATAATCCCTTATTATAATCTGGCATTAATAAAATACAAAGTTTTTTATGGAGTCTTTTCCTCGTCATCGTACAAATGGCTTTCTTGTTGGTAGCAGAATTGGAAGCAGAGTATCGGACGGGTCCCTAACATGATGTTTAATGTAGATTAAGTATTGTTAAGTAACAGCAGCAGTGCTGTTACTATAACGTGATCCGCTGTAGCTCCTATGCATATAAACACGTAATTCTGTTTGTCAAATGAATAATCTGATAAATTTTCGATTCTAGGTAATTTTTTATCAAAATTAAGTATAGTCAAATTTTAATATGTACAGGTTATGGGCAAAGGGGGGTGCGAATAAATTTATAACTTTTGCTGTAATTGTTCGATCTTGTTAATTTTGTCACACAGATGCATGTTAAGATTATTATTATTATTAGATTAAAACAAACTAAACTACTAAAGAAGATGTCGTAAGAAAAAAGTGAACTTCAAAGTTTTGTATTTTACAGGGTGGGCCATCCATTGGTTTGGTTGTAAAATAGTTTTAATTCGGAACGTACCTATCCAAAGTTAATGCTCTTTGGCATATGTCAAGTTCAAAACTAGTCAATTTTAGTCATGGCTAGTTTAAAAACCGAAGAACGCATAAAAGTTGTACAGGCTTACTATAAAAAAAAAGTGGTACAATTTTAGTACAGTTTAATCGGCTTCAGGAGCCCGGAATCCCAAAGAATATTGGTCCGTTCGACTCTGCTTGTTCAGCGGCCGGCTCTACACCATATTTGCATGCTTGTCCGTTTCGCAATATTGCAGCACTTGAGGCCAGTGTGGCGTGTCGACAGGCATCAAAATCCAACTTCAACAACATATTGCGCAGCTCTCAGAAATCGTATCACCATATATGAATACTTATTTTAAAGCCTAAAGATTTTTCTTTCAATTGTGATTTAATTCATATAAATACCAATTGGTTTAGAAGATATGATTTTTGCAATGGCTTTTCAGCTTCCGTGCCACTGTGGCGTCGCTATGAACATCGGCGCGCAATCAATCTCAAGAATTACAACTTGCTAGAACTTTGTGTCGAATTTTGCATGCGGATCTGCATTTACACTCTTAATAGATTCAAATAATGCAATTAAAGTACCAATGGAATGGAGAGTAGCCAGATGAAGCGCATTTCCACCTCTCTGATTACGTCAACAAGCAAAACTGCTGCATATGTGAAGCTGAAAATCCAAGAAATTTTTTTTAGTAAAATGATTCAGGATCCTTCGAAACGGACATGTCAAAGCCACTTTGCATTTGTTTTCGATATAAGCAAGGTTCGGTTTATATGATATTTTATTATCGTACTAACAGTTTTAAATTGTAATTAAGTACAAAGGCATTTTCGGCTCAACATAACAAGAAATAAATAAATTAGCCAATATTTGGTAGTATATTGAAGTGATTTTAGAAATTAAAAGGTACTTTATTTTCTTTTATAAAAATATTTATTTCGCCCTTTTGGTAGCTTTAGATTTTGTATAAATTTTAATAACACACATTTTTTTAACAATTAACAAACAACTCAGGACACTCCGAAGAGCGTGGGCGTAGTTTTTAAAAGATAGGATAAACATAAATTATTTGTTATAAGCTTATGAGCAACTGTCAAAATTTCATAAAATTTTATAAATTCATTTTGCAAAATGCGCAAATCTGGTTTCTGTAGTATGCTTAACAACCTGTACTATTTTCTTGCAATCCATTTTTCCGTCAATTTTTACTTTAGCTACTATTACTATAATAAAATCAATATGTTGAGCTCGTTTTATAGTTTTCGGAGTTATTTAGGATTTTGGTTTATTTGGTGAGGTGTTATGTTTAGTACATATGAATATATTTTTACTACGTTTATATTAGAAGAGTTATTTATAAAATAAATACAAGCAGATTCTAAAAATGTGTTTAAAGTATTTTTTTTTTGCTTTAGAATCATGTCTCAATTAATTTCTTATCATATTTAACTTCTCTCCTATAAACGTAGTACATATATCAACAGCCTAGCAGGATATTTATAAATTCTTTCCTTTGACATTTGTACAGTCTTAAGAATGCATTGCATATTATAATTTGCGCTAGAACAAAATGAAGTTATTATAGAATCATTCGGTTTTATATTGGGTTTTGCTGGTAAAACTCTTTTTTGAAAGAGTCACCTTATGTGACCAAAACGCACAATGAGACCTGCTAGGGCATGTTATATTCGGCACACCGCTTTTTTAATTACCTTTTTATATATGAAAAGTTCGGTATTTTTGATTTTTTATTCATTAATTTTTAAACTAGCATAAATATTAGCTCCTATTTAAGATTAGCATTTATCTCAAATGCGTTGTAAATGTTACTAAAGAAAGTTATATATTTATCATTGATCATCATTGATTGCGTTTATAAACCAAAATTTCGAAAATTTTTCTTAAGTTGGCTTATTGACTCACTCAACGGTCATTTAAAGTTTTCGTACTTAACATTTACAGGGAGGCACAAAATTTTAAACACATAGCTCTGAAATCAAACCCGTTTCCAGATAAGTGCGTTTACTCGCCAGATTTCTACATAGAAAGAATCTAAAACTAATTAAAGCATATGTACAGGTTTTTTTTACTATTAGCATAATAGTTAACAAAATAGTATGTACAAGGTACAACGATATTCATATAGAGGCATACTGCTCGGTGTACTCAACTGAATCTATGTCAACCCAAAACATATTGCAATAGTTAAATTATTGGTAGGATCTGTTTCAGCTATAAGACTAGATCTTACTAAATTGAATATTTATATGCATAGTGCATGAATTTTCTTCTTACAAAAATATATTAAACTGCACATACTTTTTACATCACTTTAAGACAAAATTACACTTTTCAAAAATATAAAAAGACCTATTTTTATAAGAATCTAGCGAAGTTTCTGTTCAGTATTATTATGGGTACCAACAATAACAAGTAGTTGCACGTCAATTTCCATCATCTACACGCAAGTCGATGATGCATGTGAAACATTGCCCGCCGCTTCTAGATTAAAATCCTTACTTCGACAGCACATTTCGCATATGCGCTTTGTATCGGGATTAAGGAACGTGCAAAAGCGGCAACTCCACTCATTTGGGCTTGTAACAATAAGTTGCGTGGAGACAGGCGGAGGCTGTTTGCCTGTGGCTCCAAGATTTCGGCTACGCCCAATCTGCGTACTGCTTCCAGGCCTATTGTCTATTGTAGCAGTCTTTAGGGCAGATTTCACTTTTTTTGTAGCGGCTCCGCTGCTTTGCGCCGACTGCGTTGCTGCAGAATTAGTTGTTATCGCTTTTGTCTCTCTTTTACTGGGCATCTTTTCCAGAGTTCGCGATTTTTCCCCGGTGTGCTGTTGCCCACGCGCTTGTTTTGTGTCTACATGTGCGGAACGACGCTTCTCGGCGTTATTGGCCATGCCATTTGTTAGTGTCATCGAGTCCAGATCTAAACTTTGCACAAGTAGATCTTCTCGGTCTCCCAAATCTTTTGTATAACCTGAGCGCTCCAAGTTTTTAAAAACATAGTTCCAAGACTCAAAGCTGCCCACACCCTCCTGTACTTTTGGTATCAGCGGCGGTGATTCTGTTCGTGAGTCATCGTGACCCATGGACACAAAGTCGTCTAGGCTTGTCGACTCATAGCTGGTCAGATCGGAGGTATCACGCTCATTGCTAACCGCTGACTGTAGGCGTCGACACTGTCCATCCGTCGGCGCCACTAAGCTTGCATGATCTTTCAATTCCTTGTGCATTTTTCGTTTAGCATCGGAGGAGCACTATTATACCAAAATGGAGAAAATACTTGTATTAATTAAAATTTAAGGACTAAAACAAATTACTAACTACTTACCTGAAGTTGCTCCAAATTTCTATTATATTTATCAGTCAAATTTGCATTGCTGCCTCCGCCTGCCTCAGAAAGCGCACGCATGCGACTGCTCTTGGGTACGGGACGCGCATAGATGTACAAGTCCTGCTGTGCTGGGCGTGGTATAGTAGTTGGCAGGTTGGGAGGCATATCATATCCAGAAAGTGCATCCAAGGGCGCAGCATACATTGCATTCATGCCCATGTTGCTTTGTATATTTGCCCTCTGATCACGTGCATAGTCATGTTGCCCAAAATCGTGTTTCAAAAGCTGCGCCCGATCGTCAAAATCTATCAAATGATGATGATCTGGCGGATGTGTTTTTTGCCTGTATTGCATTGCGGCTGCTGCAGCAGCTGTATTTAAGACCGAAGGCTCATTGGTGGCTACTTCATGACGCATGCCTGACTGCCCGACGTGATAGTTGCAACTGTGTGGAACTATGGCATTTGGTTTTCCAATTGTGGCATAGACGCTTTGCTCTGCGTTAGCATAGCTATCGCTGGGTGGAGCGTACTGAGCGTTTAACTGATTGGATATGTTGTACGGGAGAGGATAACGATTACCGGGCGCATTGTAGGGATGCGTGTAAGTTGTATTGTAGCCGCCGAGAGCGCCTCCTGAGCCGCCCACAACCGCTGCATAGGAGGCGCTACTGTCAAGACTTTGTCCATCAAAGCAATCATAGGGTGTTTCATATAAATGTGGATGTAAAGTTGTCGCCGCAGATGTTAGATGGTGCGGAGCTGAGCAGCCTTGCTGTTGATGGTCGAAAGAATGCCGATGCGGCAGCTGCGCATGCGGCTCGTTGTAGTGCTCTAGACTCCGCGAATGCGTCATAAGCGGTGTTGTCATTGTCTGCTGCGGTTGTGGCGCATGATGTGAGCTAGGTGGGTATGGTGGCAGAAATTTGCCACCCTCTTTGTAAATAATATTTGCAGGTGGGCCATGCGGATGCATTACGCAAGCTGTGGATGTGCTTCTGGTGCTGGTATCTACATTTACATTGAGGTTGCCGTGAATCGCGCACGCCGTTGACGGAATGCTCTTCGATAGCTGCTGTTGTTGGTGATGATAAGGAGTGCATTTCTCGCAGCGACTAGACTGCGGTACCGAAACGGCTGCCACATTGCTGTAAGTGTTTTCGGTGTTCAGGAGTTTCTCTTTTCGAAGTGTTTTCTCATGTAGCCTAAATGCCATTTCTTTGATGGACTGTGTTGTACCGCCCACGTGTCGCTCGCGATAGTGAAATATTTCTTGCCAGGTGCAGCTTAGGCCCACTGCAGCCAGTCCAGCATAAATGTGCTTCATTATTTGGCATTCAACGTAAGCGGCCATAGCATCACGAGAAACATTCGTCACTTGGTCGGGGCAAATGGGGCCGTCCAATACAAATGTTTCCGCAGAGATGCGCCGGTATCCCATGGCAATGAACAGTTGATCCGCATCAAGTAGATTCGAGTTAACTTCGTGTTGGTAGGAGCCAGAATATGTCTGTAGATATTTAAATTTATAAGTTAGTATTCACTGCACTGTAGTAGAAACTTACCTTAAGCACACGATACTCCTTGCGCCAGGGTTTTGTAAATAAATTGTTGGCATATTGACTAATAGCCTCAAAGCCAATGATGGCTTTGTGCGCAGTAAACTCGGACAGCTCCCGTACAGACTTGCGCAACACATGCCCCGTTTCAGGTAAAAAAAACTTACGGTCATGTGGCACAACGCACATGAACTCCTTAAGGCAGACTATTGAGGAATTTGACCAGTGTAATGAACATAATTTAAAAAAAAACTATTGAATAAATACACACCCTCTAGCTTTTTGCGTTCCTCCAACTTTTGCACGCTCTCTTCTGTTTCCAGGAAAGTCCAGTGCCTGCGTAATATCTCCTCCCACAAATCGGGCAGGATGTCGCAAGGCACAAAGTCGGACATGTTTGCTTATGATGTCCAACGTGCCAACGCAATACTATCAATGGTTCTGTAAGCAAAAAATTGCAGATTACTATAATAGTAATGCTGGGCGAACAAAACAAATTCAATGTAAGATATTGATACTAGAATGCTAGTTCGTGTCTACTAGAGTTCATCGCACACACAAGGCATGCGCCCGCCTTGGACTCAACAAGCGATTAGATGGATGCCAGGCATTATAAAATATACAAAAGCTCGATATAGTTATCTGAAAAATGTGTCCTATTCTATTTAGATTTAAAAGCGAATCAAATGCTTTGTCCGTGGACCGATTTATAAAAATATCCCTAGGGAAGTTAAAGTACAATTTAACAATTTTTTGAATGATTTTAATTACCAAGTTGTTTATACTCAAAATATACCAAAATATAGTATTCAAATGAAGGACATGTCGGAATTTAATTGCTCCGTACGTACTTGTTATTGTTTATTGTAAAACCTACAATTATTTTTTTTTTCTTTTTTTCCACTAATAGCTTTGGACAGTGCCTAATCCTCTAAAATGTCCATTGAAAAATTGTATACTCAGCTATGATTTTGGTGATGTTGAGGAAGCTTTGGAGACGGGACATGTTTACAGACGCTTCTTCAAAAAGTCATGGGAAAGGGTATAATATAGTTGGCCTCTATATTTATTTATTTTTGGGTAGGCAGGTAGACGGTCGGTTATTTTTAAAGCTTTTGATAGCGTTTAATCTCTACCTAAATAGTTGGGCTGCAATTATGGTTAATCAAAATCGATTGCATATAGTACACAACCTCTACAAGTTTATATATGTATATGCTTGTGTATAAAGTTTATACTATAAACACTTACATGATTGGGTTTCAGATAAAGGTTACTTTAATGCTCTAAGGTATGAGTCAGCTCTTTTATTCGCCATGACACATGCGTTTACTATCAGCTTGTTATAGTTCAAATATATAAACATGTGCGTAAATAATATTGGATTGTGCCTGCCTTCACACAACAAGCTCTGCTCGCTACATAGGTGGACGGATTTATTGTTATTTAAAACGGAAGGTGTGTGCCAAGTTGGGTGTGGAGAGGTGAAAAATGTAAAAGGATTAGATGGCAAATATTTTTAGCTATTCTTTGTATAGGAATGATAATATCAAAAAATGAATGCAAGTGAAGCGCTAGACAATAAGACGCAGCGATTATTAGTCAAAAAATTAGTAAATAACCGCCGCATAAATTTCTAGACATACGACTCTAAAATCCCTGTACCAAAGTTTCTCACGCCGTTTTTAAAGGATCTTCTAGGCAAAGGCATGTTAGTTTGGCACTT
The DNA here is from genome assembly GCA_037043745.1 of Chymomyza amoena. NCBI lineage: Eukaryota > Metazoa > Arthropoda > Insecta > Diptera > Drosophilidae > Chymomyza > Chymomyza amoena. Next base: position 23,244 of record JBAMAX010003507.1, read on the forward strand.
TTTTGCTATACCTCCCGACCGATTTAAAGATCATTTCGTATTTACGGATGGACAATGAAAACACTAAGATATATGTAAGTAACTGGTACAGAACTGTTGCGGTGGAGTATCTAAGTCTACCCATCAAAATAAATTTACTTCTTAAGTTGTCAATGAATTGATCAGCCTAGACATTAAGCGAAGGCTCATTCTTGCCAATAGGTGTTAATTTGGGCTATATACTACTATCGCATAACAATGACTCAGCTTCGACGACTATAAAATACTCTGTACCATCGAATTATTATACAAAATTTCAGTTTTTAAACTTAAAGCGTTAAAAAAACGTTTTTCGTTTTTATTTAATTTAATTATGACTAAACTATTGAATATTTCAGAATTTCTTTTTTTTAAATCTATGTGGGCGACAGAAAGAAAATATTTTATTATATCCCTAATCAACACATTTTCTTAAAAAAAAGATTCCACTTTTTTTAAATATCTCAATCAATGTTGTTGATATGAATAAAACCGATTTGGTGGGGCAATGTTAAACAAAAAATATAACAATTACACTAGTCTACAAGGAAAAGTATCCGAAATAATTTAAGCTAATTTCTGCTTCTCTGTCCATGCAAAATTCGGATTGATAACTAAAATTCATTTATTAGTTTGAGTTTTTACGATAATCGTATCTTTCGTGTTTAATGGAACTACCCACATTTAACTTCATAATGTTTTGACATTTACATAGCACAGGTCAACATGGTTCAGTTGTTGGAAAGCTAAGAGTCATTTCCCAAGTAATTTGGTGCGTAGAATCCGAATCCGGCATCAGAACTGCCCCATCCGTCAGAGTTTTGAGATATTTGAGGTTATGTACCCAAAAAATAACATAACCTCAAATATCTCAAAATCCTGACGTGATGGGCCAGTTCTGACGCCGGATTCGGATTCTAGGCACCAAATTACTTCGGAAATGACTCTTAGCAACAACTGAACCATGTTGACCTTTGTTATCTCAAAGGCTTATTGCAAATGCTAAGGGATATATCTAGTAACTTCGAAAAGCCATAACTTTGCGAAAAAAAATCGTAATTGATCTCTTGAACCCTTAAATTAAAGGGTAAGAGTTGTACTAAATGATGTAACTGGAGAGAAAGACCGCATTGCGCCCTGTACATAACCTCAAAAGTAGGAAAAAACGCCGTTTTTTGGGTACATAACCTTAAATATCTCAAAATCCTGAAGTGATGGGGCAGTTCTGATGCCGGATTCAGATTCTACGCACCAAATTACTTCGGAAATGACTCTTAGCTTTCCAACAACTCACATGACCCCTGTATTTGTAGACCTGTGTTATTGAATTTCTTAAAACTTTTTTTTTATAAATTTTGTATTTTATTCGAAGCCTGATCAAATAATAGCTTCAGGAAAAAAAAAGACTTTTGAAGAAATTTTGAAAATCAAATGTGAAACTTAACAATATTTTATTAATTATTCGTCTATTTTAATTACTGAAGATTTCATCGAGAATACTAAATCCTACTTCGACATGTCCAAAATTAGTATTGCTTTTTTATTAGCATTTGTATTATTGTTTTCATCAGCAGATCGTGGTTAAACTAGATTTCATTTGAATATCGCAGTTGTTGTAAGTACACAGCTTTGTTGGATGATATAAAGATAGTCTTAAGACCTCAATGGGAAAACAAGCTCGAAATACGCATTTAAATAAAAATTTCCTACTTTCGCGCAATTTTAAAATGGAAGCAAATGCATTTTGATATTCACAATGTTGAAGACAACTGAACAATCGTAATCCTTATCATACAATTTATGTGATTATTTTGTACAGGGTGCGCCATTTCATATGTCGGTATTATAACATTGAATAACTTAAACATTTGATAACCGATTGACTTGACTTTACATGTTTTGGAAACGTCCATTTATTAATATAATTAATTATTAAATATAATTTTTTATAATTAATTATAATTTTTTAAATACACTTCGTAAGGGGTTTTACTAGAGAAACAACAAGAGTCAACAAATATTTTTAAAAAGCACTGAATTTACCGCCCTTTGGCTATAACACATGAGATTAGAGTCACAAAATTTGGTGAATCCCCCATATATAAATGTAAATATTATTATTGAATTATTTTTATTATTAAAATGGCTTTTTAACAATATTATGAATTCATTGTGAATCGGTGTAAATCAGATCAGATCACTTAGCGAATTGCTACTGATCTGCAAAATTTAATTCGTTAACTTTCTATACCAATTTAATGACGAAATTTCAAAAACTCACTTCTGCTCATATTTTCGTTAGATAGGGGAAAATCTACTAAAATAAGTTCTCACGGTTAAAACGTAAATACTTGATTTGTATTTCATTAAGGTTTCCGTTACTGTTACAAGATATTTCGCCTCTTCTCAAAATTTGTAGCAAGTAACAGGAACGTGTAAATATTGTTACTCTATTATGGGTAGCCATACAACACAAAATAAAATAAACTTGTCTCCTAAGGATAATAAGGCATCTAATGTGAAAGTTTGGTTACTCTAGCTCTTACCATCTCTGAGATTTAGGCGTTCGAATAAATGTCCGTATGGATAGACGGACATGGGTATATCGACTTCTATAGTCATCCTGATCATACTTCTGGTAACTTTGGGGGTTCCCCCAACGTCTCCGTCTGTGTTTTAGGCTTGTACAAACTTACTAAAAATAATTTAAACTTTTTGCATATACTACCCATATAGAGGTGTCTTCATGTGGCCCATTAAAGAATTTTAAAACATTGCAGATGCAATAGCGTCTTTGTGTTGTTCCCTAGATACCAGTCAGATTTTGCACCTGATAGAGTTAGTAAAGTATATTTTACAATCGGGGATGCACTATTTTAGCATTCTTAATCTATATTGGGGATAACACATTCGGGAAGTCTCGAAATAAGAATACCATTATAATTTGTTCCTTACTAAATTAGTTGAATTTTATTTATTTATTGGTCTCGCAGGTTTAATTTTTTGCGGTATTTGAAGCTAAATGCTGGAAAACTATTAATCGTAGAAAAAAAATCAAAATCGGTTGACTATATCATTGGAACGATCGTTAAAAAAATCATTTTTGGTTACAAATTCGTTTGTTTTTAATTGCTTATGAAGGTATCGTAACCTTATTTGGCAATTAAATGTCTTTTGGCGTTTTTAAGCCATTTACTGGATTTTATTACAAGCTAGTGAAGGGTATCACCAAGTCGCCCACGCCCGACTTTAACGTACGCAATTTTTTTTTTTACTCTGCATGGCTGCATGGAAATTTGTTTTTTAAATTCGGTAGATCGTGCGATTTTAAAAACATTGACATGATTAGTTTTAACTTTAGTATCATCTCGGAAAAAATCAAAAGCTGATAAAAGTGCTTTTAACATAATAAAAAAAAAGCTATACCTGTTCAAAAGCCTATATAACCGCTCACCAAAAGCAAGGTAAAAAAAATTGTTTTTAAAACAAGAGCAGAAGGGTAAAGTCGAGAAGTAGTGCCGAAACTCCATAAATGGGCTTGCGAGATGATTGTAAAAGAAGAATATTAAGTTCTAACATACAGTATAATTTGCTTAGTTGCCTCGATACTTAGCTGCATCGTCAAGATAAGTGCCTCAAATTCACTTTTTGTTGCACTGAAAGTCAATTTTATATGAAATATTTTAAGTTAGCAGTATTGAAGATAAGTGCATCTGACAGATACGTGCCTCCTACCGCCAGATTTTTTATGACATTTTTCGAAGAAAAAATTGCATTTAGCTGCGCCATCTAAGGGAAACTGCCTAATTTTTAAACACATATGTACAAATGTTGATATTCGCTGAGAATGTGATTGTTATTGGCCTTACTGTGAAACAAAAGTTGGAAATAGTAAAGGCGATCAATAATAAAGTTGGAAAAAGTGAACTCTGCCCAAAGTACAATTGCGATAGGTCAACAATTAACCGTATTGTACGTCAAAAAGATGCAATTGAAGAGTCTGCTACCGCAGGTAATTTAAAGCGTAAGCGCCATCGAAAGGGAGTGCACAATTTGGTCGAAGATGCGTAGTTTATATGGTTGAAGCAACAACGCTTAATCAACGTTATACTCGATCGATATGTTGGCGTAAGCGTTACAACATTAAATTTTGCGAGATTAACGCGAAGCTGCTCAAAATGACCTACATGCACGAATGTAATTGCCTAATTTAATAAAGAGCTTTGATCCAAATAATATCTTTAATTGTTACGAAACTGGGCTTTTTTATTTTTATCCTTGACTCCAGACAATAAGAGCAGTGATGAGGAAATTGATAGTGATGATGGCAGTGATATTGATTGTCCATTCTTTGAAGAGGTTTTTTGCGATGAATTGCAAGAATTTTTTAATAATCTTTGTGAATTAGGAAAAAGTTTCTTACACTAAGCATAAAAAAGCATTCAGCTCTCTCGTCGCATTCTGTTTTATGGTCGGTATGGAATCAGCACGGGTTCCCGGAGTGGAGTTTTGGAAAAGATTTGGATTGTACGGTGCCTGATCGATGGTATTTATCGAGTTTTTTGCTTTAAATGCTTGCACAATAGTGGCTCGATGAGATGGCACATTATCGTGGTGCAAAATCCACGAATTGTCTGCCCACAATTCCGGCCGAATACGATGGACCCGTTCACTCAAACGCCTCAAAACAGTCACATAATACTTCTTATTGACCGTTTGTCCCACTGGAACGTATTCATATTGCGAATATCAAAGAAAACAATGAGAAACACCTTGATTTTTGAGCGACTGTGGCGTGGTTTTTATACCCTGTACCGTATGGTAATAAGGGTATATTAAGTTTGTGCAAGCCGAAAATGTATGTAACATATAGAAGGAGACGTCGGAGACACCCCAAAGTTACCTAAAATATGATCAGGGTGAATAGAGAAGTCGATATACCCATGTCCGTCTGTCCGTCCGTCCGTCCGTCCGTCCGTGTGAACGCCTAGATCTCAGAGATGGTAAGAGATAGAGTTACCAAACTTTCACATTAGATCCCATATTATTCCATAGGAGGCAAGTTTATTTTATTTTTTAGATATCGGGGATAAATTATATAGCTCCCATGGGGGTGTTTGAGACGACCTCGACAAAAAAAAAGCGTTTCAGATGAATAATTCGTTTGTTTATGAAGATATCGTAACGAAATTTGGCATTCGAAAGTTTTTTATAGTTCCCAATCACTGTACCAAATTTGATCAAAATCGGTTGACTATATCATATAGCTCCCATAGGACCGATCGGCCAAAATAACTTTTTTAAAGAAAAATTCGCTACATTTCGTTTTTAATAAAGATATCCTAACCAGATTTGGCGTTTGGAAATTTTTTAGACCACTTAAGCAATGTGCCAAATTTGAACAAAATCGTTCCCATAGGTCCGATCTTCCAAAAAATCGATTTTTTAACAAAATTTGTTGTGTTTCGTTTGTTTGTTAAGATATTGGGATCAAATTTGACATTCGTGAGTATTTTATAGTTCCTAAGCACTGTACTAAATTTAATCCAAATCGTTTGACTAGATAGCTCCCATAGGACCAATCGGTCCAAAAACACGTTTTTTATACAAAATTCGATGTGTTTTGTTTGTTTGTAAAGATATTTGAAATAAATTTGGCATTCATATCTTTTTTAAGGTATTTAAGCACTGTGTCAAATTTTATTGAAATCGGTTGACTATATCATATAGCTCCCATAGGAACGATCGGTCAAGAAAAAATTTTTGCTTAAAAATTCTTCTGTTTTTGGTTTTTTGTGAAGAAATCGGACTTTATTACAAGCTAGTGGTACAGGGTATCCTAAAGTCGTCCGCGCCCGACTTTACGTCCGCCATTTTTTCTGTTTCGGCTCGTTTTTTTCAAGCCATTTGGACGATTGTTGACTTGTTTGCATCTCGTACTTGTAGACCCATGTCTCATCACCATTTATGATGCTTCCCATAAAGTTTGGATCAGAATTTTCACGGTCGATTTGCGATTTGCATCCGATACTTTTTTTGAAGAAAAATTAGTTGGATCGGAACAAACCGAGCGGCAACGCGTAGCGTACTCAAATTTTCCACTAAAATCAATCGAGACGTTTCACGAGACATGTTGAGGTCCCGAGCTAACTCTTTAACACGATCTCTAGGACGATTTTCGAGCACGGTTTCCCTTACTTTTTTAAAGTTATTGTCGGTGGTAGATGTAGAGGACCGGGCGGAACGAAACGCGTCTTCTACGGTCCATCCTTCAACGCTTTATACCACTTGTGTTTTCAATAAAACCGACTCCCCATAAGCCTTCTGCAACATACGGAGCGATTCCGCACACGAAATATCGTACAAAACACAAAATTTGAGACAAACTGGCGTTTATTTGGTTGTTTCTTAAATTAATGATAAATATTGTAATATGAGTACATATTAATGATGCATTTTTGTTTGAAAAGCGTTAAATTGTCTGATAAATTCACTACTATTGATCATCATCAACGACGGCAAATCACGTAGCAGGTGCAGCATGTGCAAATCAGTGCAAATCGGATTCAGAAACAGGAAAATCACCTATATATACATATGTACAGTACATTGTACATACACTTGGACAATGCACAGTTGACTTATATACAGACACGTGTAAATGAGCCGAGAGTAAACAAAAGCTGTGTATATATCCAACCACGAATCTCTAGCTTTCCAAAAGACAAACCCACACAACGCCAATCCATAACTACTACGAAGAATGTGTAAAAGTGTACTGACTGAAAATCATTTACTAATAAATGAGTTTGTTACTCATGCCTAAATAAACTGATTTGTTGATAAATTGTGCAATTCTCCTCATTTTGCATTGATAAATAATTTTGGGATTTAGGATTTGTGTAACAATAAACATAATGGAAATTTTGAATCTTGAACTCTTTACCTGCGTAAAGTTTTGATCGAAAAATATTGCTATGAGGGAGATAGTGTCATAAATCGACTTAACTTAATCTACCTACATACGGATAAAGCGGATACTTTAATTGAATTGACTTTTGAGTTTTGTGTTTTCATATATACGCTACCCGATGATAACCAGTTTAGTATGAATAACTTATAACCTTCTTCCTGTTACGTATGTGAATGCATACCCCCAGGCACAGGATATAAGAACTTAATCAAGGAAATGCAATTGAAAAGGCATAGAACAAGTGTTTATGTATTATGTATGTACCGATGACTTTATAGAGAGAACAATTTTCGTATGTTATTGATTTTAAAATCACATTATATAGTATATACGAATATGAATGTAAGCTCTTATTGCAGTTATTAGTCAGAGGCAAAATGCTTATGTTATTCTTGCTATGCGACGGACTTGAGTTTCATATTGATTACCAAACGGCTGCACTGTTTACTTTTTCAGGACTAACAACAACTTTGAATTATTCCGACGACAAGTGACGGCAGTGCATGCTTAAAATCAGTTGCTTAACAGGCAGATTTTAAGCCAACAAAAATATTTGTTGGCATGTTGTCAAAAGAGCTTTAAATGCGCTGCCGCATCCATTTGGCTGTTGTATTGTGTGGATCATCTTTATGTATTTGTGAGAGGCGTCTACTCTCCGTAACCGGCAACTTGGCAGGGTGCTCCAATTTTTATTTTCAGCAATGCGTTACTAAATTTAGCAAAACACGTACGCACGTTCGAATGCTCGTTTATGCACAGCCAGTGAAATGGGCAAAACTTGCCCTGTTCTGGTAAGAGGACAAAAACGAAAATAACCGGAAATAAACTTACAGAAATTCCTCTGCTTGTGCTGTTGTTTGTTGTGGTTGATGATGTGCTTATGAATTTTCATTTTTGCTCCAGGCCGCCTCACCTTATCTGCATGCCAACACGATATGAAGCCAAAACACAGATTTTACTTTAAAATTGTTTTTCTTTTGAGTTGATGGTCTACAGTTATTTTTAGCGCTACGAAAAAAAAACAAATTGCAGGCAAGTAGAATACTTCCGCAATGACGAATTATTGTTGTTGTGGCTTTAGTACCAGCAGCTGCTGCTGATGTTATTATTAAAACACAAATTTATAGCTCTTTGTTTGCACTGACAAATATTTGCTGCATTTTATGCCAGCTAACACGTTTTTATTAAAAAATACCCATCAACATTTAAGCACAAATATTATTATTAATTATGTGCTTTAATTTTGTATATGTTTAGAAATTTAGTTGCGCGTATTTTTCCATTTTTCAACGATTATAAATAAAGTTTACCCGTGATTACGCCAGAGATTGATGGTTCCGAGATGTAAATATATCGATAGCCTAAAAAATCTCGATTGTTAGATTTATTTTATATCGACAGTGCTGTATATGTACTTTATTTAAAAAAGTACTAAAAAAAACCTCAAATGAGTTAATATTAATTTGTGTAAACACATGAGAGTAGGGCAAAGCACAAGGAAACAAATTATGGATATTGATCTGGGATTTGCTGAAGCTCGGGAAAATAAAGCTTGGCTTAGTAACCGATATTTTCCGAGCAAACTAGGTGGTCGTCCCGCTTGGCTGGAACTAGAAGAGCTGCCGACGACAAACCAGTTGCTGTGCAACAAGTGTGAATGTCCAAAAGCATTTCTTTGCCAGTTGTATGCACCTTTCGAAGATGCCTTTAACTTCCATCGTAGCATTTACGTGTTTATTTGTCGCAATGCGGCTTGTCAACAGGCTAATAGCGCTGAGTAAATCTCCCATATTTGCAACAATAAAGCTTACTAACATAATTTTTTTTTTTATTCTTCAGCAATTTTACTGTACTGCGTTCTCAACTACCTCGAACCAATAAATACTTTTCAGAACAGGAGCCGGTTGACGATGGGGAGCCATTGGTATGCTAATAACAGTTTTATTTGATCAGCATTAATGTATATTTATTTATTAGCCACCCGTGCCATGTCTAAAGAAATTGTGTGCTGCCTGTGGTTGCAATGCTCCGCTTACCTGTAGTCGCTGCAAGTCCGTAAATTATTGCTCTGGCCCACATCAACGTGCACACTGGATTCAGCACAAGCCCATTTGTGGATCTGCAAAACCAATCGCTCCAAGTGTGTTAACACAAATTGAGTTTCCAGAGTATGAGATTGTCATGGATGTTAATGTAATTGACGAATCGGTTAATGACAGCGAAGATGAAAAAGAACAAGATCGTCTTGATGAGTTTGATAAATTAGCAGCTAGTGGAAAAACAGGCGTGCTCTCCAATATTTCCGAAGTAGAGTTGGACAAATATTTTGGCAGTACGGCGGCAGCCGATGATGAAACCTTTCGAAAATTTAAGAATGATACAGCTGCCGAACCTGAGCAGATTATACGCTATAAACGTGGCGGTACCCCTCTCTGGATAACAAACGTAGCAACAACCGTAGAAAGCCAATTGGAATCGGTGCCTAATTGCAGTCAATGTGGGGGTGCACGTCAATTTGAGTTCCAAATAATGCCACAAATGCTAGTGCTGCTAAAAGAGGAATCCATCGACTGGGGCGTACTCGCAATATATACCTGCGCTAAAAGCTGCGAAGTAACTGGATATGCAAATGAGCATATCATAAAGCAGGACTTAACCACGGAACAATCTTAAGATAAATACATACTATTCCGCTTTATTGTTGTTCAACGATGAAACTGGTCTGCTTTGTACAAGACATTTATAAATTGTTTATTTTAACACTGACGAATTAAATACGAGCGTGCTTTTGGTCGGTCGGTTATGTGAGCTTTATAATGGGAAAATGGTTACGCTTTGAAAATCAAACTCTGGTTGACGCTTAAGTCCCTTCTGATGACTTCGGGACAAGCGTGCTTTTGGCCGGTGGTTATGTGAGCTTTATAATAGGAAAATGGTTATGCTTGGAAAAATCAAACTCTGGTTGACGCTTAAGTCCCTTCTGATGACCTCGGGCCAAGACGTTCATGACAACAAAGTTGGTTCTGGCTATTTGCAGCAAATCCAGTATCTAAAATAGATCAATCATAATGCTAAGTAATAACAACCGGGTTGTAGTACTTACCTCCTGTTCGGGATTTTGTATGGACTCCAAAACATTGCGTGCTTGGTCAAAATGCTTTGCAGCAAAAGCATAGAGTTCGTCGGCGCTTGGACGCATCATATGGTCACGTATATTTTTGAATTCGGCATAGGAAACCGGCGGTGGGCTCGTTAGCGGCACAAACGGCCCAAACCGGCGATTGTACCGAACCTCCTCGTTATCAAATTTGGACGATGGCAAACGCACACGCCCGTCTTTGGTTAGAGCACCCATTGCCTTGTACATACCACCACACAAGCTAAGCAATGCATGATAGTATACGATTTCCTGACGATAGGGCCTCTGCTGTTTCTTATTCTTTTTTGCTTTTGATGCTTTACGATTTTTTCCTGCACCGCCTCCACTGCCATTGCCTTGAATTTTGCTTTGATGCTCCGCGTACTCTTCCTGTGCCAGCAGAATGTTTTCCGTACGCGTTAGAGCAGAGACTAGAAACCCAATAAGGAATTCGTAGGGATACCAGTAAATATACAGGAACTCGTGAACAGCGTATAGCTCTAGTTCAAAACCTGACATAAGGAATATTAACATTGCACGAAAGCAGTTATATAGCACCCACGTAGAGAAGTGAGTACTATGTTTAAGTGCGGTGGCATGTGGCTCGTTTCCTTCCAAAGCTCGTTCATTCGCCAGTTGATTCATTAGCGAATCCAATCGTGCAGCGTCCACTTGAATAGCATCGAAATTTTCGATAAGCCGAGCCAACTTGTCACGCTGACGCGCGCGGTTGAACCCACAAATCCGTATAAATAATGTAAAAGTATTCATGCTAATGCAAAAACGAAAGAACGTCTCCACATGTTGTTGCACCTTTGGATCGCTAGCCACCGAATGCTTGGCATTAAGCACGGGTGGCGAGTTGAAAGCTTGTACTGAATATTTTAGAAACTGTTTCATTGGCTGTTTACCATGCGCTAGGCGTATGCTGGAGTTAAAAAGGCTTTGTAGAACACTTCGCGAAAGAATACAGTGCCCCGACCTTCGACTATAATCGATAAAGAAGTTCTGCAGAAAGAATAAATGTTTATCAAATAATAAAAACTATAAGCTTCTAAATCACTTACAAGTGCCGAGTAGTAGTCCCGATGTCTAATTATTTTGCAGGCGTATTTGAAGCGGCCTACCATCTCTTCGAGAAATTGAAAACTAGCAGGTCGTTCACGTATTTTAATGCTACGCGGAAATGTTGGAGGCTGGCTACGGTCGTGAATGCGCGGCGAGAATCCCATGGGATTCGGTGCATCAGCTATAAGCATACGAAAGTTACTATACATAAATATCAATTTGTAAACGAGCAACTTACAACCCTCCACCGGCTGTGTGCCCCGATCGATGGTGCGTCGTATTAACGGCAGAAGTTCGGCGGCAATATTCAAATTCTTATAGACTTCATTTACCGCTTCTTCGGCTGTGTCTGCAACAGCCATAAGTTCTATTTGGTATATTGCCTGAAAAAGGTAACGCATGAACCGTAGCCTATGTACCACAGCCATAAGTTCCTCTGGCGAACTTAACTGTTTACATTTTCGCACTAGCTCGTCTTCTACTTCTTTTAATAAGCCACCAATACACGCGGGCTGAGGTTTATCTACCGAAAGCAGTGTCATGTTTCCATACAGCTGAAAATCTTCCTCCTCGTTTACTCCAGCCATGACTATAATGTTTTTTATAACAACAATGAGATTACGCACTGCAATGCAAAACACCCGCAGTGCCTTGTCTTGAATTTTTGATGGTGCGTGAAGATATAAACACGTAAATAGCACTTGATCCATTGAGTTTCCCTCCAGCCATGATACCAAGCATGCAAACAGTGCATCAAAAATACCAATTAACTCTGCTGGAGTTAGTTCATCCAGTTTAATGACGCCCATCTGAAAGCATCATCTCGTTAGGTGGTACCCTACATAAGATACCAATTGTGTAAACTTACAGCAATGGCAGCTTCAAAGGACGGCGGAGGAAGATCGAACTTATCAAAACCCATTCCTACATCCATCTTGGGATCCATTATTTCAATAGCCGACATGGCCTCAAACAAGCCAAAGAGCATGTCTTGCGCTAGCTCTCCTGGCACTAGCTCCCGGCAAGCCTCATGAAACTCCTCAGTAACATTTACCCAGCCATGTATTGGGTACTGTGTTATATCCTCAGCTGCGCTACCGCTGCGAATCGAGCGCTGAACATCTGGATCCATAAAGCCACATTCGCTTATGCTCCATTCCTCAGCATCATTTGATTGTGAATCCAAAAGCTCATTGTGACCCCTTAGAGATGATGCGGCCGCGGCGGCAGCTGCGGCAGTTGCTGCCTGGAAATCCGGAGGTTCTGTTACGCTATAAAAATGGAATGCTTTTAATTTTGGTTCGTGGTAAAATAGAAATGTAAAAGCATATTTCCTACCTTTTATTCATATTGCAAATGGCAAAACTACTAACTAATTTTGTTTGATTATTGGGGGTAAAGGCGCTGCAGAATATTGTAAACTGCTTTACTAATAAAAAAAAAAATTGGTTCTAATATACATACATACTTCTCTGTTGCTTATTTTTTCAGAAACCGCCTACTATCATTAAAAGAGAAGAAAGTTAAATCCCATTTAAAGTACAGCACAAAAAATGGAAGCAAGTTGAATAATATTCCTAATATGTTCTATATTATACACTTTACATTTGACTTCAAAATATGCGACATGCTACTTATATATTTTGGACTCTTCCCACTTGCACAAGCTTCCTATGTTAATTAAATTTACACAAAATGAACTAGTGTTCGGTTCACGAGTTGCCATTTGTTGTATTCTAGCACTAAAAAATACTCACATAGGCGAACCTTAAGAAAAAATACTACAAATATATTGCAAATGTTAGGCCCTATTAAGTAACAGTGCAAATGATAGGAAAAAATACCGGTTATGTTTTGTCTCAGACCAACCAACAGAATGAGTATTTTCTGGCATGGAAAGTTTTTGGCGACCAGAAAATTTGCAATTTCATTTTCAGGACATAATCCTATTTGAAGATAAGACTTAACGCTAGCCTAATCAAATTGTATCGAAAATAAATGCTTCATATGAGCATGATATAACCCTTGAAAGAAACGATTTAGCTTAAAAACTATAGATAAGCAATTGTTTTTTTTTTTATTTTATTATTTACCGAATTTAAAAGCTGTCGTTTAATAAAACGTAAATATGCTTGAGTATTGACATTCTGTAACATTAAGCCGATTTTTTTTTTAACGATTTAGACGATTGGACTAAATATCTTTAAGAACGTTGAAATTCTACGATTAAAGCTTTTACCCAAAAGATAAGGTATAGTACATTTCTTTAAAAAAAAAAATATTACTGAAATTAGAATAAAATATTCCTGTTCAAAGACAATTGGTGCTGTACCTTTTTTAATAAATTTTAGGTTTTTTTAAGCTAAGCAATCCAACGACCCACCCTAGAAAATGAATTTCATAGTTAAGCCTAACTTAGAGCAAACAAAACTAAAGCTTCAATATAAGTAGGCTTTTGAATTATGTATATAAGTCAGTCGCTTCGAGACCGGAGTTATTAGAGAGCTTAAAAAATAAAATGCAACTCTCAACTCCAATTTGCCATTTTACATTTTACATTCAAAATAAGTTTTATTGAATTGAAATGGTTTTGACGCAACTAAACTAATAGGTCTTCTAATTTTTTTTTTACTAAACTATTTAGAAGTGTCAAAACACTTAAAAATTTAAAAAGGACGCAATACCAGGAAAAAAGAAGCATGATATCAAATGATTTACTACTAACAATAAGGACGCTCAAGTTTTACAAATAGAGTCTTTGCAAAGCATTTTAACTTTGCGTCCATTTTTAATTTAATATCACAATTCTGAGTTCCTGTATTATCTACAAATACAAATAAATTGAAGCTAGCTAGGCTTACGATAATTAAAATTTCTCAACATATTTTGATGTTCGATAAGAAATTATAAATAAAATGTAAATTTCTTAGCCAAAAATAATTTCAGTAAAGATATCGACTTGAAAACTATTGTATGATTATATAATAATGTTCAAATATTATTACCTTACATTAGTTAACGACATAAAATTATTTTTCGAATAAATCAAAGACTGACTAACGTGTTATAAAAGGATCAGAGCGTAACAGATAAATCTGAATTTGTTGATTTTGGAACTATGTATTTTTATATCTGTATTTTTAGACTGAGCAGCTTCTTCAGAGAGCTACCATTAAATTTCTACCCATGTCTGTTATTTTAAAAAAATGTGGTACTTTTTTAGAAACATTTTTTTTAAGTGAATATTTCTTATGGGAATTTTCCAACTGGAGTTTTTTTTTGTAGTTCACATCGATATTTATACTTATAAGATCCATAAGTTTAAACCTATTACGGTGAAAATCGAAATTTACGTAAAAGAAGTTATTTAAAGCAGCGGTGGGCAAAACTACTAATGCAATTTGTTTGTGCATGTGTGCATGTGAAGAAGAGAAAGAGCTTTCGAAAATACCGACGTACGATGGGCCAAAGCTGTTTTTTTTTTGCATATCTGAGAACTATTTGCTGTTATCATTAAATTCAATAAAATGATTGACATTCTTTTTTTTTCGTATGACCAACATCTTATTCGTATCAAATTGTTCCAATATCATCTCAGAAATTTTTTTAAAATAAATTACTCTTTACAAGTCACGCCTGCTAGAGACGCACATTTTAATGAACAACAAAAATAAAAAACATGCAGCGTGCGCATTGCCTTGTATTTTGCTGTGTGCCTTTGCCTTTCGTTCCATTGTAAAAGAAGCTCACACGTACGAGGCAAGCTTTCACGGTAAAAGCTCATTCGCACGCGTGCATATTGAGTGCCCACTGCTGTATTAAAGCATCAAGTGCATATGGTCCTATGGTATGTACTGGGGTGTGGGATAAAACACTGCAAAGAGGAGGGTGTGGGGTGGTTTGGACGTGGATTTATTTATTTACATAAGAGTCACATGAATAATTTTACCAAAATTCGAGATTCTATGTCACTTATAACAAAAACAAGTTAGAGTTAAATATTGATGTAGAATATTCGCAAGAGGAGTGGTAATTAGTAAATTTGTATACCCTGTAGTTAAAAGTACAAAGGCTATACTAGCTTTGTGTAATGTATGTAACGGTCAGAAGGAGGTGTGGCAGACCACAAGTCCTTTATGCTTATCATATCCTCGGGTAGAAATTGAGCAATGTTCGTCCGTCCGTCTGTTCGTCTGTATGAACACCTAGATCTCGAAGATAATAAGAGTTAATTTAGCACCTAACGCGCATATAACCTGAGAATTTGAAGTTTCTTGAATCATGCCAATATCTTCCACCGTTCCCGAGCAGTAGATTTTCACTGCTTTTAGCTAAACCTTTTAATATTTTGCGAAAATCTACTGAGAGGAAATTTTTATTTTGTTTTTGGCCTATGGCATCTGCCACGGTGGAATGGTTCTCGATTGCAAAATAAAGGAGTGCAGAATGATGTTGTGGTGGGCAATCAACATTTTTTAATCAAAACGATAAGGCTGATTCAAAAATATTATTAAATTATTTTATATGAATATTAAAAAATTGCTCAACCACCAAAGTATGTAAATCTAATATACTTTTGTTTTATATGTAAAAAAAATTGAATAATTCTTCAAATATCTTCGGATCTTGGATTTCAATAAAGATGTGTATTTTTATTTCTAGTAATTGGTTAAAATAGAAATACTATAAAATAGTACACTTGAAAAAAGCTGAGTCTTAGAACACTTTAAGAAATAGTAAGTAAGAAATTTTTCATTTTGTATTAATTAACTAACTTGTTTTGTTTTTTGTTTTGTAAACAAAGAACATATATGTACATATGTAGGCATAGAGTAGCTTCAAATTGTAGTGCTTTAGCAATTATGTGTGTAATTAGTTAAGAAAATAAATAAGAGAATATAACTTTAGCTAGTCTTTTATTGTCAATAGATGGTGTGAAGAAACTTTTTTTTCGAGGAGTCGTTGATCACGGAATTTTGACTGCCTTGCTAATATTTTTATTAAGAATGTGATTCACTTAATCAGTTGTAAAGTCTTTCGATCTTGTTTGGTCAGCTTATACAAATTAGAAGACAATAAAATTCTTACAAACACATTTTTGATACCATCGCAACACATAATTCAAAAATTTCTTAGGTTCTCCAAAAAATTTTATGTTGTGAATTTTTAAATCTTCGTAACAAACGAAATATGCTCTAAAAACCCTCAGGACAAATTGCGAATAAATACAAATTATTTGTCTAGTTAGTTATTTAATGTTTATTCCCTCAATATACCAATATTCTTAAGCTAGTATATGAGCAATATTTATTTACATATCAATAGCTTTTCATCTGAGATATTTTACGTAATGTTCGTTGTCTTACATTATAAGATTTAAATAAAGAAAATAGGGTGCAAAAATAATAATACGAGCTACATATGTTTAATTTTTCCTTGATTGTATGAAAGCATATATTGGCATTATTAAAATAAGTTCATCTTCTCAGATAATGCGTGCATTAGGTGGTAAAGATTGGTATCTCTGGATCTTAAAATTTTCCAAATTCCGCTCATGCCCCTCAGTATTTTTATTTGAAATTTAACAGAGCTATGCGCAGGGCTGTAGAGAGAATATCCGGGCCCCTATCCATATTTCTTAATTAATGAAAATACGTATAATTGTGGAAAAGTGTGAGATGAGAGAAACAAAAAGTATGTTAAGGAGCTCTGGTAGAATGATAATTTAATATATATTACTCCCGAGTCCGGGCCCCTCTGAGAGCTCCGGACCCGGGACATAAAGTCCCCGATCCCCCCTCTTTCGTCGGACCTGGGTATGCGTCAAGGTTTAATGCATCTGTTTGACAAATACTTTAAATTTACGTAACTTGTATAAATATCGTTCTAGACAAAAAGAAACCTCAGGCTTGAGCTTAAGTTAAGTAATTTAAAGTAGTTGAGTAGGTATTGAATATCTTTTCGAGGGTTAAGGGGGTGGTATCCTGAATTAATCAAATGGTTTTTAAATCTACATTATTTGTCATACTAAATTTACTAAAACACTTTGTTTTTTTGCACCAACAGATTCCATCTGTTTTTGTTGGAAATAACTTTAAAGGTTGGACAATATTTATTTTAACTTAAAAATTTGTTTAAATAATAAAAACTTACATAAATCTTAAAGCTTTTATAGGTTATACGGAGATTGTAAAATTACATACATATTGATCCCAACATGCCAAAACAAGGATAATAAGGAAATAATGAATTCAAAAATAGAAAAAT
The DNA here is from genome assembly GCA_037043745.1 of Chymomyza amoena. Classification (NCBI taxonomy): domain Eukaryota; kingdom Metazoa; phylum Arthropoda; class Insecta; order Diptera; family Drosophilidae; genus Chymomyza; species Chymomyza amoena. The sequence goes on from JBAMAX010003507.1 coordinate 40,709, forward strand.
TTGCACTCGATGCAAACTATTTATCGTTTGCTATAGAACATACATAATTACGAGGGTGGTCCGATAAGAACTTGGCTTCATCAGACATATCAAAATGATAGTTTGTTTAGACCTCATGTGGAAGCGGTTTTGTAGACTTTGTACTTATCGGACCGCCCTCGTATGTGGTTGGATCTATACAAGTATAACCGCGTACTGAGATTTTAGGGAAGAGAAACTCTTTTCAGACCAGAGCTTCACACTCAATATGTCTGTTTCATGAGACTGCCACACCAAATACCTCGATTTTTTTTAAGGTTACTGCAGAAACTCCGCGTCCTGCCGTTTAAAATCCAGACTATGTCTTAAGCTCCAGGGAATGGTAGTATAATTCTAATTCTTTGTCTAAAATCATTTGTAAAATATGTATCAGCTACCAAACAAAAGAGATATAAAAAATGAACAATATAACCAAGCTCTGCAACCGTTGTAAAAAATCATCGAAATCTTTTAAGCGCAATCATCTGCTTCACCGAATAATCAACTGTTTAAACAAATTGCAAGCTTGTATCTGAATTATATTGTAGGCAATAGTTCTTAAGCAATGGTGCAGACATTACGATATATGATAATCATCATCTGCCGGGGGGAAAGTTCTTTCTCTAAATTAAAAAAAGGTTCAGTTAAAGTACGTTTTGGCGTCAACTTTGTTTCCATATAACGATCGTCGGCTAAATCTCAAGACAGATTGTCATTAAGCCACTTTGGCTCACTAGTTTTAAGAGTTTGTGGCTGATAAGAAGAAACACTTCTTTTGAAATTCAGCTTCTATTAATTTATACGACTGAGCTCGTTATCAATAACTACGGCTGTTATCGGGCCATGTCTCTGTTTGCGTGCGTCAATACAACGTAAAAGCTCTCTCGTGCTTTTACTCTTCAGGCAATGCTCGATTTTGAGCGCACTTGATATGTCCACGGCCGTATCACATTTTGGGGTTGCCTGCTGCTGCCGGTCTCTGCTTTTTGAGTGTTACAATTTTCAAACTAGAGGTGCTACACTGAGATTAAAGAAAGTGTTGATTTTTGTTGCAATTATCTAAAGTTATGGCGTTTACAATTTATGAACTATTTGAAAAATTATTACAAACTTGATATTATTTTGGCTGTTTGCATATTTTTATTTTATTTTGTTATCCTCAATCCGAGCATATATGTATTTATTAAATTTCAACTGTTTAAATTAATGCCTAGGAGTAGCTAGTTTGTTGCATTTTCTTCGAGGACTTTGAATAAAACATGGCTCAAAAATTTGCATTATTCAACTTTTCGAAAGCGTTTTAACTCAAACTTTGTGCGCTCATTAATTCTGAAAAATGTCATACTCTAATGAAAAAGTCAGAGTTCCATTTATTAAGAACTAAATAATTTTCAGCCGCAGCCGCAGCTACACATTCACACTCACAAAATCGCTATCTGCTTAGATAAGCCTCAATTTTTTCGCTCAGTGTAATGCCAAAGCTAAAGCATATTATCAACGAGGGGTTGAATTGGTTTGTTTACAATAATTCTGTCTCAGTTGCAAGTGCGTTGCCGCGTGGGTAATACCAGCTAACGGTAGAATACTACATCAAATAAATTTGAGAGTCCCAAACGACAGACGCCAAATATTTCAGCCAGCCGAGCGAACATCATCAAGAATATTAAGAAAAGCGTATTTATTGTTAACCACAGTTGATTTATTAGCCGGAATCACAAGTAAATTGGTAAGTCATAATTATAAAACAAGACATATCTTCAAAAGAAAATGAAAAATGATCGCTAAGTCGCTAGATTTTTTCAAATTTAAATACTTTATTTGTTTTTAGTTTTGTGTTGGACTTTTGCATGCCAGCGAATTTTGTCGTTCGTTTCGTTTCGTTTCAAGATCTTCCAAAATAAAATAAAACATAAAAAACATAGATTTATATGAATGCCAATGAATTTAAATAAAAACAAAAATATTTTGTAGTTAGACCGAGAAGTCGTGCGCGTCTCAATTAAAAACAAAAATAAGAAAATAAACTCAACAGTGCCCCAAAGTGACGCGACAATCTGGCAAACTACCAATTCAAATAGTAAAAAGTGTCTAGCATTAAAAAATTTTATTTATACAAATAAAAATATCTATGCAGAGGCCGAATGCAGTAGTATAATATATTTAAACACATTTAACACGAAAGTTAGTTGAACCCAACAATAAATCTTTGTTTTGTAATAATTTATTCGCCAAATTTTACAATTTCCTGCTATATCTTATCTGAAATAGTTTAAGTATAGCATCTATTATCTATGGACAGTAAAAGCTGATTGTTATCTATAATTTTGTAGCTGTTTTGCGGCCTTATCTATTCCTTAAACCCTATAGCAATCTGTTAAAAAATAAATTTAAACGGAGCTTCGAAAAATAACCTGAAAAGTTGGTAGTAGTTGTTCGTGACAACTGACCAAAGCAAATTTAAGCGATACAAAACACGCAAGTATTCCCCATCTCCTCCATTTCCCACCCACAACTCAAAGGCAGAAACAAATACCAAAAGAAGCTCACACGCACGCGACGCTACCAAGGAAAAATCAAAGTCTGCACACATCCTTATAAACAGAAACAGAAAAATAGGGAAGAAAAATCTACAAACACATTAACTTGCTCACACACACACACGCACACACACGAGCTCGAGTTCAATTGATTTGCGGGGCAACTGTGCGTATAAGTAATGCCTGCAAGGTAAATAAAGAAGAAGTTCTAAACCCTAACGTCTGACCCCGAGCAAGAGCTGCCCAACCAACTTGATTCACATGTGTCAGAGCTGGCCAAAAGCCACTTGCATATTCAAGTTGCGCATACGCCCCGTTCCCCTGCGTATCGATTTGATTGGATTTCATTTGTTACTTGTTTTCAAAAGTTGTACAATGTTTTCTAAGCACTCTAATGCCATATGTAACAGTGGCTCGGAAAGTATTTAGCCAAGACATAAACCTGGGATTAGCATTAGATTCACAGAGAGCAAGGTTTGTAAACTGGTGGATCCAAGTTGATTAAAGTTTACTAAACTAAAATAAAATAAAGAGGCATTATTTCAGAAAAATAAGTAATGCAATATAATTTATTATAAGAAATACTAGAAGTACTATACGTGTAGCAATATTGAATCCAAGATTTCATTTCACTATTTTAAAAGAAAAGGGTTACGTTAAACACATGTATCAGGGTCCGGAACATTAGTATACACAATTTTTAAATGGAATTTTAATTTGTAAAACCTTTAACTCAAAGCAAAATATAATATAACGAATAAACTTCGTTCGTGCTCCCAATTCCAAATATTTTGCTGTCGATATTATCTCTTCAGCTTTACATTGAAATACATATGAAATATGAACTTCTGGGGGCCGATGCCTATTTAATTATTGAGTCGTTCACTAAGTAATTTCGTTTATTTTAGTGAAATTTAAAAACGATTTTTTTATTGTGTAAAACATTTTATGAAATTATATATTCTCCATTTTGATCTAATACCTTTTGCCATCTTTCGGGCAAGAAATTGATTCCACGCTCATAAAATTTTTTATTCTTGCAGGCAAAAAACTGGTACAAGTGGCTTTTGACGTCTTGATTTTAGGTGAAGATTATCCCATCCAAAAGATTTTGCAGAGATCGGAACAAGTAGTAGTCCGAACGTACTAAGTCTGAAGAATACACCTCAATGAGTTCTCGCATTATCGTGGTGGAACACTACACCTTTTCTGTTGATCAATTCTGGCCTCTTCTGTTTGAGTGCATCACTTAATTAGTCCAGCTGATCATAATACACTTCAGAATTAATAGTGGAATTGTAGGGCAAAAGCTCCAAATAAACGATCCCTTTGAAATCCCACCAAACAGGCAATATAACCTTTTTTTGGTGACTATCGGCCTTCGAAGTAGTTTGAGCTCGTTCATCCTTTTTAGACCATGATCTCTTGCGCTTTACACTCTTGAAAACAACCCACTTTTCGTCGCCAGTAATAATGCAATTCATAAATGGATCACTTCTTTGACGTTTGTTAAGCAAATCACAGTCGTTAATGCGACGAAGCAAATTTCGTTCCGTAAGAACATGAGGAACCCATATGTCAAGCTGCGAAAGTAATCCTAGACGTTTCATGTGCTTGTGAACGGTCGCGTTAGACAAATTTAATCTTTCAGTAATCTTTCGAATTGTTATTCGACGATTTGCATAGACCATCGACTTTACTTTATCCACATCGGCTTCATGAGGCCTTCCAGGTCGTGGTGCATTCTCAAGATCGAAATTGGCGGAACGACATTTTACAAACCAATTTTGGCATTGGCGTTCGGCCAACACATCTTCTCCGTACTTGATAGTAAAACAGTAAAATATACCGAAAATGTTCTTTTCAATATTCCACCTTCGATAGGGCACCAAACAAAAACTATTACAAAAAAGTCTTACTAAATCAGCTGTTCAAATATACATATAAAGGTAAAGTGGTTAAGTGGGAAGATGACTGCGAAAAATTCAATAATATCAGCTTTTGACATCAAACGAAATTACTTAGTGAACGACCCAACACAAATAATTATTAATGCATTTTTTTACGTGGACTTCTCTTGCAATAAAGCACCAAACTTGTGCTTTCAAAACGAAACCAAATAAAATATTATGTCGATTATATACAATAATAATACTTTTCACCTTTTGTGCTTTGGCACATTTTTCAAATCAGTTGGGCAATTAAAAAGATTTTGAAAAGGACAAGAAGTTATTGGGAAATAAACCAATACATAGCACAGTTATGTGCCCTGTGCATTTTTGACATAAACATTATCAAGATTAAGATTAAAATAATAATAATAAATAAATCCAAGCGAAATAACCCTTGTCGGTACATTTGCCCTTCTTCACGTTTCGTACATTTGGCATAGCTGTTAACATTATCTTTGGAAAAAGTAAGAATAGGGTATCCCCCTGTCGACTTCCACTCCAGCTTTTCTCTTCTTGTTTTGTTTGTGTTTTCAATCCACAGCAAAACTTCGTAATCCAATTATTTTAGAAGCTTTTGCCGACTTTTCTTAAATTGTTGAGAGGATAAAAACTTTTTTTCCAACTTACAATTTTATTTTTATGGTCCACAAAAAAATATATAAAAACGAAGTACAGTTGGGTGCAACAAAAAACACAACAACACATAAAGCGGCTTAAATACTATAGAAACACGGATACAGCTTGTTAGGTTAGGTTAGGTTACGCTGGCCGGCCACAACAGAGTGCAGCCTAGCATAGACCTTTTGGTCCTTAGCTGTGCCAGATACAGCTTGTTAGTTGTACATAATTTAATGATTTTTAATGCAATTAAATTAATGAGCATGAATTCATCCGATGTGTTTGTATATGTATATAAGGTAAGGTGTGTGGGTACAACTGTGAGATGCAGATATATAATTGAGGCAAGCGACCTTATAACGAAGGATTTTGTATACATTAAGTACGTACTATGTAAAAAGTAGTCAGAAAACAAACAAATGAAAGAAAATAAATTTAATTGGTAAGCCCCATTTGGTCTACTTAAAGAGCAAACCAATTAAACTAAAATGTTTGTGAATTGGTCTCTAGTCAAGCACTTGGAGACAACGATCGAGCTTAATCCTTTTTAAACACTCGTCAAGATGCCTCTGCCACAAGTGATGGAAAAGGAGCAACCTAAAGGCAAAATAACACTGAAAATACAACACAATAACAATAACGATAACAATAAAAAAAAGCAAAAGGACACCAAAATCAATCTGTCAACAAAAGTTGAGCAGCTCTTGTAGATGCAAAGTTCTGACAACAGCGCCAAAGGCATATAAATCACGCATACAAAGGTTCCCGGATACGTGCTCGCAATGTGGATGCTACATGCAGGCTGTGTTTGTTGTCGTTGTTGTTGTCTTTGTTACTGTTCTTCTGTTTGCCCCACATCCCTCGAAACCATTGAAACGTTTAGGGACTCAACGAGTGTAGCAACATGAGGAGATGGTGCTGAGATTTCAAGTATTTAAATTTACAGTGAAGCAAAATCGTTTGGCTACAGCTCTACAAAATCTAATTTTCTTTTCCCTTTAACGAAAAAAATTAATAGGAACACCATTTTTGTAAACAAACAAAAAAAAAAATGTGATGTTGAAAAGAATTCGGAAACATTTCTGCACAAAACACAACTATCATAACTATGTTAGGCACATATTACTCAGAGGAGTTTCCTGTGCCAAAACTTGTCTGATTCACTGTATTGTAACTTGTACACGGTGCTGTGAGCCTTCCTTTCAATCCTCCACTTGTTTGTCGTTGCTGAAGCACTGTATGAATGAAAACAAATCCCATTACCATTCGACGCAACACAAACACTCGCACAAAAGGACACAGGCTGCCGCCATGCCAACGATGAATTGTGCACAGCACAGCGTCATCATCAACGTCGGCCTGGCAAATAAAAGGAAACAGCATGCCGGATTTCATTTTATTGCAGGAGGAAAAGCAAACAACAAAATGGCGCCAACATTGTCATCCAGCTTGTTGCTGTTAAAGCCAACACCAACACGAACAGCACCAACAAAGAGGACGACAGTATGGATGCTCTTGGCAATGCTGATGAGGCTGCTCATTACGACAGTGCGCATTGAAGCATGCAGCCGGTTTGGCTGGGGCTGGATTATGTGCTGAAGTAGGGTAGGGTGTTGGATTTTGTTGCTCCTTGCTGTTGGCTGTTTGGCATGCTGCCAACATTTACAGGAGTTGCAAAAAAATGCATTTGTATGGGCTATGTGTTGAAGCAAATGTATGTCCCAGATTAGCCACCGGTATGAGAACAACAGATTTCCGTGCTGAATAAAACTTCCGACGCTGTCGCTTTATGTACGGATTGGCGTTTATTTCTGTAAATTGTAAATAGATACCTGTCTCTTAAAGTGTTAGCTTTAAGCTCTCCACTATCCGTAAAAATAGATTTAAGAAATTATTTTCAACTTCCATTCCAAGTTTTTGAGAGAAATCAATATCAGCATTCAAAACTGTACTAATTCGAACTTTTACATTATTTTTTTCAAAGGTTTTGATAATTGTGTACCTAAATCCTTGAAAATAACAAAATTTATGTGCCTATCCGTGTAAATAACGCTATTTTATGGCTGTCGCCAAAAAATCATTGAGGCTATTTTTTTGAGTGAAGGCGAAACACTGCATGAGAATCGACATCGGTGAAGACTATGGAGCTGGAAGTGCAATATCAAAAAATTACAGATTTGATGCCTACGGACTTATTTTGAAATATTTGAAAAATAATGTATTCGCCTTTATCACCCTTTATAATCTTACCGTCCCAGATAATCAAAAAAGTAACGGAAAATGCAAAAAAATTACATATTGTATTTAAAAACTATTCCAAGAAGTAGGTTAGGTTAGGTTAGGTTAGGGCGGCAGTTGGGACCGACATCCCAACTCACTTAGGCCAAGGATAGGCCCTTTGTGATACCGCTAGTGAGCCAATTCACCACATTTCCCCACTTGATGATCCCCTACGAAAGTTGAGGAAGCCATCCGGCTGCCTGAATGAACCTTAAAAGGCATTTTGGACTCTGTTCAGAGAGCTGAGATAGATAGTTTAGAAAATATGACTGTAGGAACCTAAATCTTTTTCTGCCCAGTCCTGGGAAGTGACAGAAAAAGTGTTCCACCGTCTCTAGCTCCTCTTCATCGCCACACCTTCTACAGAAGTCGTGGTGGGGAGCATTAAACGGGATGCGTGGTTTTCTACCAACCAGTGTCCCGTAATGGCACAAATGGCAGATGATTCTTTTACTGCAGTATGTCGGCCAGGTTTGCCGCGAGATTCTACACGTGTTCGATGTCCGATTCCACGTTTTATTTGCACAGAGAGCGAAAAAGTTTCGTATTCTCAGTTTACAGCTGGCCATGGGTATACCCAGGCCCTCCTTATCTTTGAGGAGGATGCTGGTAGTTCCTTTCCTAGCCAGTTCATCCGCAATACAATTTCCCTCAAAGTCCCTGTGTCCTGGAACCCATATCAGGTGAATTGAAAGCTGCTCAACCATCTCCCCTAGAGACAAGCGGCAGTCATTCACTGACTTCATACACGAAGTCATCGAGACTAGAGACTTAATAGCCGCTTGGCTGTCCGAATATATACAGATATTCTTATCTTGGACTTGTAGGTTTTTTATTGTAGTTAAAGCCTCCCGGATTGCTGTGACCTCTGCCTGAAAGACTCTGCAGTGGTCCGGGAGCCTAAAAGCAATTCTAATGTCGAAATCCTCGACGTAGACCCCTCCCCCTACACGGTCGTCTAGCTTGGAACCGTCCGTGTATACCTTTATCGAGCCTGCTGGGCCTGGTACCCCAGTATTCCACTCCTCTCTGGTTGGAATATAGGCTCTGAAGTTGGTTGTGAAATGTTCCTGCGGTATGCAGTAGTCTGTACTTTCGGGAATAAGTGGGTTCCCTTTAAGAATCTTTGCATGACCAAAATCTTGATCATTCCATTTTTTCGCCTCTCTCATGCGTAAAGCTGATAGAATGGCTTGTTGTTTCCCTACCTTGTGGTAGGAGGTTTAAAATAGCATCTAAGGCTTCATTTGGTGTAGAGCGTAGAGCACCACTAATTGTAAGTTCGGCTGTTCGCTGAACCTTACTTAACTTTTTAAGGTTAGGCCCCTTATCTAAAGTAGGCCACCAGATCGAGACTCCATACATGAGTATGGGTCTAACAATGGCAGTATACAGCCAGTGGACTATGTTTGGGCACATGCCCCATTTAAGTCCAATGGCTTTCTTGCATGTGTATAAGGCGATTGTGGCCTTTTTTCTTCGATCCTCTGTGTTTAGGTTCCAGTCTAGTTTACTGTCTAGTAATAACCCGAGGTATCTAGCTGAGACGCTAAATGGTAAGGTCGTACCGTTTAGCTTTGGATTTATGAGAGGAATTCCAAGAACTAAATTATACAGAAATTTCCTGTGTGCAAATCGGCTGTTTCTGGTTTAAAGTTAGGCGGAGTATAAAATGAAAATACAATAGTGGACCAAAGTATTTCGATATAAGGGCTAGACGCAGACAAGAAAAATGCCACCTTGTAAAAAGACAGTCTTACTTTGGTCATGAAAGGAACAGTGTGTCTCTAGTAACAAAATGTGCAATTTATCGATATAATTATCAATAATCAGCTGCTTTTTGTTTACAAATAGCAAATTTTTAATAAAATGTTTATTATTATTAAAACGACGACAAAAACGGCAAAACTCAATAAAAGGCGGAATGTTTCGGTGAACCCATAGTTAATGCGCAGAGCTGAGTGTTAATGATTTTGCATGGACGTGTTTTAAAGCACATTAATGTAGCAATTAAATTACATAATAATATGTCTATTTTCTTATAATTTCCCAACGATTTGCCATAATTTATTACGTTCAATATAACTACTTGCAAATAAGTTTTGTTTGTGGCGCCAAACCCAAACAGCTGTTTTTCCAGATTGTGGTTTTTTATTGGCATCAAAAAACAAAAAAAAAATCCGACCTGCAAGAACATTTTGTGACCAAACGTTTGAGAGGGTTTTTTTTATATGTATGTTTTCGTGTCTGCGTCTAGCCCTATAAATAACAGAAAATTGATTAGGGAATCTCTTATGATATATTAATTATATAGCAATTAATCTTTTTTTTTGAGAAAAATAATGAAATGAGTTATTGTTATTATATTCGTGTGTAGAAAATAAGAACGAATTTTCATAATTGTTAGTGAACAAAAGTATTTTGACAATACAAAATAGTTTGAGAGATGAAGAGAAAAACTGTAACTTAATATAAAATAAAATTAATTATAGAAAGTAAATCCTCCTTTGATGTCAGAGCCTTTTGCAAAAGTTCAGAAATTCATTTTTATGAAGTATTAACGAGTAAAATAATAAAGGATTGTCCAATGACTCTGCAATCAGAAGTGGAAGCTCGGTTTAGTAGGTGTATGTGTAAATGAAGCTTGAACAAAAGATAACGAGCCTCCATCATGAGCATTGTTTTTTTCCCTTTCATTTTTAAATTACCTTCAAGAAACTAAATTTTTTTGATCTAGGATTTTCAAAGGACCTTTGCATACATATCCATAATTTGTGTTCCCAAAATGATAATGCCTTGTTTTTATATTATTATTCATAGTGTCAACCTATGAAGCGTATCTATAAAGTCCTCTTGTATTTTGTGTATTTTTTTAAAGTTACCACATAGTTTTTGTACCGCTCGAGTTTCAAAGAAATGCAATTGATCGAATGATTTTTTTTTTATTTTTTGCTTAATTCCTTTATAATTTAAACAATATTATTTACAGTGTTGACGTGTCGCATTTCATGTTTTTTTAAATTATATGATATAGTTTTGTGATATATTAAAAAGAGTGAAATTAGGAAAATTACCAACATTTTTAATAATTTAAAAAACCTATGTGTATATAAAAAAGTTTAATCACGCATTTTTAATTGTTCCTTAATTGTATGAAAGTCCGCCCAAGCATAGATAAATATATTAGTTTTACTTAAAAATGAAGATTTAAGACAAGTTTCCGAAATTCATTTTGGAATCATTGAAGTTTATTAAAATGGGTTTCCGCGCAGTTTTTACATATTGATGATCCGTACATCATAACGGGTAGAAAAATAGTTTTAACCAAAATGAATTTGTTGTTGACTGATAATTTTGATTTCCGAGTAATAAGTGGATAGACTTATTAACTTTATTAATGGTTAACGAAATAAGATGACTACAAGTTAATTTCCTGTTTACCCATTGTTTAGGGAAATTATTGAACATAAGAGCTTATAGGCAAATGACAGAGTTTTCTTCTTCTAGACAAATAAATAGCATTTGCTTCGGTAGTGTTTACTATATGAATATAATATTTTAAAATTTAAAATAAAATAAATAAAAATCAAATCTTTTTCAGTGCATTTTTTTGCGCATTTAAAGCTAATAGTATATTTTCTCTTTATAAGTAAAATCCGTTACTTCCCTTATTAAAAAATGGTAAAAACAGGATACATGATATTCAAAACAGGATGGTAGCTATATGGAATATAATAACGTGTAACGTGGATAATTTTCTTGGTGAAAAAAAGGACGAGCTAAGATATGAGACTCGTATCATTTATCATATGATTTATATTGATTTAAAGTTTTTTTTGGGTCATACAACATTTATTTAGCACTGACAATTTCTATGGAGTTGTATGCCAACTTATCTAAAAGGTTATCTACGCGTATGTCCATCCGGTTTCACCAAATTAATTCAATCAATCAACCTGCTCTTATGTACGTCGTTCTATGTACTATATGACAATTTACATATATATAGGCATGTATCTTGTTTTGCAACGCTGTGTTTGCCCCTTGGGGTTTATTAAAATAGTGTTAAATATGGAAAATACAGCAATAATTTAGTTTTCATAGATATATTTTATTGCATTGCTGTTGGCGGCTGCCCGCTGCGGAAATGACAATCCCCAGTTCCACAAAGTGACGGGGTACCCCCCATGTGTGGGGTATTTCAATTGGCGGCAAGCCATTTGCTGCTAAAACTATATTAAAAGTATAAACAAAATTTTGTACTTGCACTTTTTTTTGTTTTCTATTTATTTTATTTTAATTGCACTATAAATGAAAATGTTTAATACAATTACCCAACTGCCAATTAAACTCAAAACGCGCAGGCACATACATTTCTAATGAGCTTATATACTATTTACAAAGATAGTGAAAAATATATTCCTTTAATAAAAATATAATAACAATCGTTGACAAGTCACCTTCGTGAAAGGCGGAAAATAAAATAAAACGTCTCTATTTCGTGCATGCCAAGGTACCAACAGAGGCGCATACTAACTCCCTGATCTTCTTCACTCTCTTTATGAATGAATTGAGTGAACAAGTTATCTTCTCTGCCATTTGGTTGGTAAGATCCAACGTTTTGGGCGTGCACCCACGTTATAACCCATGGCAATATACATACGTGCATTGAGTCAGTTTTATGGCATTGATATGCAATAGAATATCATTTTATGTGTTTAAAATGCAAAGTATATTTAAACAAACAACAAAATTCAAACAACCTCAAGATAAGAAATAGTTAAACATTAAACTGAGTTCGTGCCTAAGCTGTATACTTATTTTGACCCCTCCACACACCCACCACGTACAATAGACGAAAATGCTGGTCAGTTAATTAAATTTATCGGTGTATTGTAAGAACTTAACTAACCTCCAGTTGGCTGCAATGTGGCCTGGATTCATATCCGACACGAGCTTTCAATTTCTAGTCACGCTTAAAGTTGTTCAACACGAAGCTGTCGCTCGAATCCAATCTAACGTGGTCCATTTGTGCATGGCAGTGTCACAAATCAATTCCGCTTTTCAAAAACTATTAGACTAAGGTAACTAACACAAATGTGCCCAGTTGGACTTGGTTGCATACAGAGGCTGGTTCCTTCTATGGCTATATAATGCACCCAAAAACAAAAGCGACAGGGGGACACGCGAGGGCAGACGTCGTTGACGGTCGTATCTTACATGCAAATTTTTTGAAGTAATTCTATGAAAGTTTTTGAAGTATTTTCTTAATTTTGTTTTTAAGTTCATCTTTGTTGCTTAATTAGACTATTTGCATTTAAATTGTTAGTTTAGGAGCGGTCCCCCAACGCGACGTATTTTTTTTTGAATTATTAATAGATTCTTAGGTACTTTAACATTAAGTTTCTTTTATTATTTTTTACTTTTTAAAGGGAAATTACTTAAGTTCTTGTGTCGGAGGTTTTTTAAATTTTTAATTTAATTTTTTATTTCATACTTTTTATAGGTAGGTTAGGTTAAGTTAGACTTTAGTATATTATAATATACTTACTATAATTTAGATTCTTGTTAAGGTATAGATTACATTTAGGGTCAAGCTCGTTCGCTTTTTTTTTTACTAATTAATTACTAGTTTTTCTTTCTATAAATAGGCTAAAGGTTACATTGTTACAAGTTTTTTGCAGACATTCGGTTATTCTCCCCACTTTCACTCCCACAACTTTTAAACGGCTCAACCGATTTTCATCAAACAAACTAGGAACACTCGCACATAAGTTACCTTTAATACAAAAAAAACTAAATTGAAATCACTGCATGCGTTCGGGAGTTAGGATGCCACAGACTGACAGACAGACACGTCAAACTTATAACACCTCTCTTTTTGCGTCGGGTGTTAAAAATAAAAAAAGTGCCAAGGGATCACCATTGACCAAAAGAATGACTCATAATATGGGATTGGTCAAGGATGCTCGTAGTGGAGAGTCAAGATATTATAAAAGTTATTATAATTAGAGCGTAATTAGATCTACAAAATTGTAAGGCTATAGGTCGAAAATTACGAGTTACTCTAGAAGGTATGACAAAAGTAACTTTGCTAAGAAGAACATTGGAATCGATAAGACCGAGTAACAGCTTATGCAAGAATAACACGCCATGGCATGTTCTGCGATAATTTAAGGAAGGCAATTTTATAAGGCGAAGTCTATCAGAATATGGCGGCGGTCAGATGTTTGGGTCCCAGTTTAAGCCACGAAGTGCAAAAAGGAGAAATTGCTTTTGTACGGACTCAATCATGACTTGATAAACGTAATATTGAGGGACTCCTAACGCAGGAACAATATTCTAAAAGTGGACGGACGAGAGAGATATAAAGAAGTTTGGTAGTGTAAGGCTCGTTAAACTCTGTAGACCAACGCTTAATAAAAGCAGGAACACCTCTGTTGCAAATATGGTTATTGTATTTGAGGTTATGATCGAACAAAACACCAAGGTCGGACACACTCTCGACATTCCCAATGACCACATTGACGAGAAATCTGATAATGTTTGTCTACTCTGAGAGCATCTCGTATTTTTTTATTATTATACCTATTACATATATAAAATTATGGAATATTATATTATTATATATTATATTATAAATATATCCGAAAATGTCAAAAAGATGCACTAAAAACTATTCAAATTAGTTTCAATGATAATTCCACAAAATAAAACAATCACATAAATGGAAAAATAAAATTTGATGTATGGCAACTTACAAGTTAATTAGTTTGGCAAGTAAAATTCTTGAAGCCATTTTGGAATGCATTGCAAAAAATTTGTATATTTACTGTACTATTTGTCCGAAATCAAGTCATTGAATTTCAGTTCCAGCAAATACATACATATATGTTCCTAGAATTTCAACTTTGCTTTGATCACTTTTTGGGTGAAATCAAAAAAAAAGATTCTTTATTTTCCGATTTCTTTTAAATGCATTTTTATATTTTGTCATACACACATTTTGGGGATTTCATTACGGGAACACCAAAATCGACCAGGGCTGCCAACTTACTAGCCCTTCCCTTTGTTCATGTTATAGGCTCAACAAGAATCGAAAGACAATAACATACTTATACTTAAAATATGTGACTAAACTTAATTCTGCAAATCCACTCAATATTCCAAATTTTCTCACTGGGTCGGCACACTCATTTGGACTACTTAACTTTGCTCTCGACAAACAATTTGTTTAAAGCTTGTGATATGTTATTTAAAATGGTTTATCAAACATTTGTCAAAAGCTCGACCCGCGTGACATTGATTAATGGAGTAGCAAATTGCAATGCATTGTAACTAACATATAACTTTAGAAAATATTTTAATATTTAATTTACTGGGTGGGTAGCTAATCACAGCATACTCTCAGATACGTTTCTCAAAAACTAATTGCATTTTTCTCAATAAGCACTAACCGGCATGGGCAATAAGTTATTTTGATTGTAGATATTTCATTGTTTATTATTATGTGTGTGCATATTGTATTGTTGAATATATTATTGATGGGTTACACCTACCATTCGACTCAATTAAAAATTATAATTTAAACTTATTTTCATCATAATTTCTGCGATGAAAGGCACACGGATTTTTTATACCCTATTCCTATGCAATAGGTTGTGTTCCCATTAATCAGTTGTTTGTTACCTTTGAACGCATTTTAAGGACATTTAGAAAATACAAAATTATTACAAACACTTTCAAGCTTTCAAAATTTAAAGTTTCGAAATATTTCAGATGAGAATATTTAGTCTTATTAAACGGTTTTCTTTTTTGGGAATTCTATTTATCAGCCATTTTACATCAAAACAATGTTTCCATATTACAATAATTAAGAAAATATGGAAACTCCCATTGTTAAACAATTGTGCGCGAATTTATTGACATTATTTTTATAATTTAATGTTTAAAACATCCAACACAAATATATATACAGTACCCTGCAAAAGTTTGGGGTCAGTTGAAAAATCTCATGTTTTTTGTATTTGTCGCCTTATTTGTCGGTCTTGGACCGTTTTATTTTAAATGATACATTGGAAAAACATTATATATAAATGAACTACAAATAATATTCGCCAAAAATTGCGATTTTTCTTCAAAAAAAAAGAAGAAGAATGAAAAACATCAAATCAGGTGGTTTTCGTCAATATGGTTTCCTTTAGATTTGACGATGGCTGCACAGACTCTCGGCATTCGTTCGACTAATTTTTGAAGCGTTTGAACTTGTATTTGTTCCCAAGCCCTCTTCAGACACTCCCACAGGTGATTCACGCTAGTTGGACGTAGTTTTCGCACCTCTCTATCCAGTTCATCCCACAACAGCTCAATGGGATTCGCATCCGGCGACTGGGGTGGCCATTCCATGATTTTGAGTGCCCCAGCTGTTTCTTTGGATTTTGAGTAGTTAGTACACAACAAATATCGAAAGAAAAGCGTGCTCAAATCGTTATTTTACATAAAACTGGCCATTCCCAGCGACAAATAGTGGGCGTTTCACAGAATGGAGCCTTCACAACCTTGAAAAGACACGCTGAAACTGGATGTTATGCAGACAAAAATCGAAAGGGTGGACCCAATAAGACCACAGTGAGTGATGATCGGCTGATACAAATGATAAGCTAGCGTTCTCGATTTAAAACAGTGCCAGATATCAGAGCTGATATCCATGAATCGTTGCCGAACCCAATCTCCGACACAACAGTGACACGTCGATTGCATAAAATCGGATTGTATGGTCGAGTTGCTGCCAAAAAACCATTACTGCGGCTACAAAATATTCGCAAAAGACTTAATTGGGCCAAAATACACGTTAAATGGTCGATTGACGAATGGAAAAAAGTGCTCTGGACGGATGAGTCCAAATTTGAAATTTTCGGGTGTAAACGGCGAGCGTACTGCCGCAGACAGCATGGTGAACGGCACAAACCTGAATGTGTGAAGCCCACAGTGAAGTTCGGAGGTGGTTCAGTGATGGTGTGGGGTTGTTTTTGCTACGACAGAGTTGGCGATTTGGTGAAAATCGACGGTATTATGCGAAAAGAACAGTATCACAAAATACTTCAGTACAACGCTATTCCGTCGGGTACCAGATTTATAGGAGAATGATTTGTATATCAGTTAGACAACGATCCTAAACACACGTCAAAATTGTGTACTAACTACTCAAAATCCAAAGAAACAGCTGGGGCACTCAAAATCATGGAATGGCCACCCCAGTCGCCGGATGCGAATCCCATTGAGCTGTTGTGGGATGAACTGGATAGAGAGGTGCGAAAACTACGTCCAACTAGCGCGAATCACCTGTGGGAGTGTCTGAAGAGGGCTTGGGAACAAATACAAGTTCAAACGCATCAAAAATTAGTCGAACGAATGCCGAGAGTCTGTGCAGCCATCATCAAATCTAAAGGAAACCATATTGACGAAAACCACCTGATTTGATGTTTTTCATTCTTCTTCTTTTTTTTTGAAGAAAAATCGCAATTTTTGGCGAATATTATTTGTAGTTCATTTATATATAATGTTTTTCCAATGTATCATTTAAAATAAAACGGTCCAAGACCGACAAATAAGGCGACAAATACAAAAAACATGAAATTTTTCAACTGACCCCAAACTTTTGCAGGGTACTGTATATATAAAAGAAACTTATGATTTACGTGTTACGAAGGCTCTCATGAACGCTCCGATGTTAGAGGTGTTGTCAATACGGAGGCTTAATGCCTATTTCGCCTATTTGTATTGTTTATATACAAAAACTGGTATTGTTGTTAATTAATGTTCGAGGTCCAATATCCTTTCAATCATTGGGAACAGTGAATGGCGTATTGTGTGCAACGTATCGTGAGGCAAGTCAAAAATTTAATTTGTTGGAAAATGATTTACACTGGGATCAAACTTTAGCAGATGCTGCTATTACTGCTCATCCAAAATTTTTTTCATTAAGTCCACCTGAATTGTGGATAAAAATTCAAGATTTTTTAACAGATCATATTTTGTTTCGAGTACATCAAGCAAAACGTAATCCAGTGATGGAATTTACGCCGGAAGTTTACAATGAAGCTTTAATTCATATTGAAGATCTATGCTTGGCGATGGTTATTAAAGCATTAGGACAATTGGGAATGCCGTCTCCTAATCGATTTATTTCAATTGGCAGAAATGCAACAAATCAAATTAATTATCAATCTAATCGTACTGTCAAGGAACGTGAAGATCGCAATGAACGTGAAAGAATTCGTTTATGACAGACCTGTGAAGCGCGATATTCGACTTATAAAGGTGGAAGTTTGAATCGACCTGCAAACTAATCTAAAAACCTTACATTTTTCCAAATACGCTAACTAGAAAATCTTACGATGTTTATTCACTTTAAGAGTATTCAAAAAGTTTGGGTAAGACTTTGGCCGGGCTCACTAGTAACTAATAAAAGAAGTATTGGAGCCTTCAGTTTTGTCGTCGCAGGATTAAAAGGAAAAATGGCTACTATATGCTACAATTTCAAGGCCAGTCCAAATGCAGCAAAAGGCGTTTTCAATTGCTGTTGGTTTGCGATTGTGGTGCAGTTTTTTACACTGTATAGACCGTTTATATGCAAATAGATACACTCCATCTATACTAAATTTGCATATAAATTGCACTTAAGAAAATCATTTATAATATTTTGTAACAAGTGTTCAATGGGTGTAGTGTGGAGCACTTGGCTTAATAGTCTTACCACATATTGCTATTGAACATGACAATTTACAAAAATCGTTTGTATTCTAAACATCGGTCATGTTTCTGCTGGATGGCCTTAAACGTTAAAGCTTTCAATTAATTGTTATTAGGCGTTGTCAGTAATATTTATCAACAAATAAATTACGTTCTAGATCTATCTATATAAATATATACTATACAGTATTTGCAGCAGAGATTTTAAATCTTAACTACTTATGGGAACATTTATCAGTCGATGGAGTGCCTCACAGAGGGATAGCAGAAATCTAGAATAACCATAAACTCTGATTCTTTTACGATTAGATAAAAAAAAGTTTTTAACTCACAAATTTAACTGAATTAAAGAAATAAATCAAGTTCCATCTAAAACACATAAACGCAATGTGAGTAAACGGTGATTGGACCGAAAATGTTGTTATTTTTTCTTGCCTTCTAATTTCAACAGAATACCTTTGATTACGGCTTTCCTTTTTTAAAAGGTGCAGGTATCATCATGGGCGTAGCTAGGGTACTGAAACCAAAACATCAATAATTATGTAAAAATTAACTGAAAGTAAGATTAGATTCTTAATTTTTTTATTATTATTTGGTCGATGTGCCCCTATGTTTCTATTACCTACTGTTTGTATAAGGTGATTTTTTAAAAACTTTCCTTTTGGTTTAATCATGAATCGACTTTTAAACTATTGAATTTTATTATCAAAATTCATACTCGGTTAAAAGCATCCATGTTATGATCAGTTTGGGCAACATTCTGAGGCGTCAATATGTAATGTCGTGACTAAGTTTCGTAATTTAGTTCGCAGCAATTGGTCCTCTATTGCTCCACTATGTGGTAATTTTCCAGAAGGATTTGGGAGTAAAACCTTCTATAACACAGCTGGTGCAAGAATTAAAGCCGCGCGCCAATGCATCCCTGAAAAGTCACTGTTTGGAATGGATTATGGGCCGGTGGCATCATTGGACTTTACTTTTTCAAAGACGAAAAAGGCAGAAACATTACTGTGAATGGGGAGCGCTACCCTGCGATGATTGCAAACTTTTTTTCCCCAAAATGGCTGACAGGTGGTTTCAACGAAACGGTGCCACAAGTCACACTGCCCGCGAAACATCGGCCCAATTGAGAGGCGAGTTCGGTGAACACTTTAAAATTTAATATTGAAGAATTGATTCGTGAGATACCAGCCGATATGTTGGAGAGAAAATTGGGCCCATTGAACATTTCCATTTTCATATAGATCGTTCAATTTTAATTTTTTCTAATTTTATGTGTTTTTTTTAGACAAAATTCTAAAAAATCACCATTTATAAACAGCTAGAACAGGCCCCTGTAAAAAAATAAGCATAACAAGGAAATCAAAAAAAAAACTGTTTCTTATATATAAGTATTATTTCGAATTTATTGGGGTTTTGTTTTCTACTTCTTCCTCGTTATTTCCAACTGTTCCGCAAGTCTTTTCATATTATAATCTTTTTATAAGATAAACTTTTTAACCCTACTTTTGGGGTAATTGAAACCCCAAGAGCCCTCCCTTGACTGCGCCCAGACTTGTGACCAAAGTCTTTCTAACAATTGGGAACAGGTGGCCGGCATTTCGTAATTAAGAAAATACATAAAAATACATATAATAGCAAAATTAAGTCTATTAAATAAGCAAGACTATGTATTTATTATACAGTACACTAAAAAGTACAAGGGGTGTAATAAGTTCGTGCAAAAGTATGTAACGGGTAGACAGATTGCATACATAGTATATATTATTATATTAGGATCTCAGAAACTATAAGAAATAGTTGAAGTTTGACCAAAAGATGAGCAGCCAAATCATTGGCGAAAACGCTTTATTTCGATAACTTTCCCAGTTTCCTCGTAGTACAATTTTGTGGCTTACATCGACACTAAAAAATATATTCGATTTTAAGACTAAAATGCCGTAATTTTAAGATTCGATGAAAAATTTAAAAGATATAAGTACAACCAAATATATTGAATTATTTGCCTAATGTGGTATTAAATTGCAAACACAAATACGCAAACACCTCGATGAAGAAGTCACGCTACAAAAGCAAGTTTAGGATTGCAGAGCGGGAACACTTTGCATAGAAGACAGATTAGATAAGTAAAATCATGATGCATTGTGTAGATCACAGAGAAAACACATGGAAGATCTAAGCAAGAAGAAGAATTAAGGAACAATTTACATAAAACAAAGTTCAGAGAAAACTTAGGACTGCAGTGGAGGAACATGCAAAGATCGCAGTGCAGACAAGCTAGGCAGGAAGAGCAAGTAAGGAATAAAAGCTAAGGCTCACCCAACACTTAATTTAGTTGATCAGGCAAAATATACATTAAAAAGAAGAATGATAAGACTACAATGACGCCACGTTAATCAGAAGAAATAAACGTCTTAATTTTTTGAAAGAATTAAAAGAGGAAGAGAAGCTATTGCTCTAGGAAAGGCACAACTACGTCTGGATATGATCTTCGACTATGATTTAGGGGAATATTCTTTTTTCACCATTAATGCCGGTATTAAAAAGAGCTACGCAAAATCTGTTTGCTCCAAGTTAAGCATCATTTGTAGAAGTTTGTAGAATAGAAAGAAACCTATATTAATCGATATAAAAATTTTCTTGCGAAAGCATAGCGCTTCTCAAGAGATAAGAGAATGAAAAAAACTTAATTAGAGTAATATTGGCCACTTTATTCATCATGATCAGGGTTGTAGAATTTTAGAAAACATACACTCTTCACCTGCGAGAATGGATCAGAGAAGAAAAATATTACGGCTTTCTTAGTACAGGATATTTTAGAGTCGAGGCGGACTGACTATAGATACGAACAACAACAAGGTATATTAGGGTCCAGATGATCTAAAATAAATATAGAGGACCGTATCGGGGTTGTGGTGTTAATTTATTACACAGGTCTACAAATACAGGGGTCATGTGAGTTGTTGGAAAGCTAAGGATTATTTCCGAAGTAATTTGGTGCGTAGAATCCGAATCCGGCATCAGAACTGACCCATCACGTCAGGATTTTGAGATATTTGAGGTTATGTACCCAAAAAACGGCGTTTTTTCCTACTTTTGAGTTTATGTACAGGGCGCAAAAAATGTTTGCGGTCTTTGTCTCCAGTTACATCATTTAGTACAACTCTAACCCTTTAATTTAAGGGTTCAAGAGATTAATTACGATTTTTTTTCGCAAAGTTATGGCTTTTCGAAGTTACGAGATATATCCCTTCGACGTCATTAGCATTTGCAATAAGCCTTTGAGATAACACAGGTCAACACGGTTCAGTTGTTGGAAAGCTAACAGTCATTTCCGAAGTAATTTGGTGCGTAGAATCCGAATCCGGCGTCAGAACTGGCCCATCACGTCAGGATTTTGAGATATTTGAGGTTATGTACCCAAAAAATAGCATATCCTCAAATATCTCAAAATCCTGACGTGATGGGCCAGTTCTGACGCCGGATTCGGAAATTACTTCGGAAGTGACTCTTTAACTTTCCAACAACTGAACCATGTTGACCTGTGTTATCTTAAAGGCTTATTGACGTCGAAGGAATATATCTCGTAACTTCGAAAAGCCATAACTTTACTAAAAAAAATCGTAATTGATCTCTTGAACCCTTAAATTAAAGGGCAAGAGTTGTACTAAATGATGTAACTGGAGAGAAAGACCGCAAACATTTTTTGCGCCCTGTAAATAACCTCAAAAGTAGGAAAAAACGCCGTTTTTTGGGTACATAACCTCAAATATCTCAGAATCCTGACGTGATGGGCCAGTTCTGATGCCGGATTCGATTCTACGCACCAAAATACTTCGGAAATGACTCTTAGCTTTCCAACAACTGAACCATGTTGACCTGTGTTATTAAAACACTACTAACGCTAGCATAATAAATAATTTTCGAAAGTTGATAGAAAAAAATCGTTTTCAAGGCATCATTTGTTAAATGTCCAATATCCACACTATATAAAATTCCTTGAAAAAAATAAGCTTTAAAAGCCTGCCCCATACTAAAGCATCATCAAAACAAGTCCGTTAAAGATAATGACCAAATCTTGGCCAACTGATGGATACCGCGCCGAAACCCGTCTAAACTTTTGAAAGTTGTGCATAAATCAAATAAAAACAATAAAAGTCAAGATTTATTCTTACATCTATAAAATTCACATTGCGTATCAAGTTATTGTATGCAACGTTTCGAGTTTTATGCGCCAATCTATCAAATATTTTATCTTAATCAGCATCTACAGTATGAAGTGCATTTAACAAATTGCCAATAATTGCAATTTACATAATAAATGGCGCTAATACATTTTTAATTACGGATAAGCAAATAAAAATGGCTACATGTCGGTTCACCTAACTCAATTAAGCGCGCTTGAACGTTTATGCGTAGTATATATGTATGTACGTATGTGCATGTACATATGTATAGTTTATGTAAAACTTACATATGTTTATTGCCAACGCGTTAATGCAAATGTGCATGTTAATATACCTACATACATATGTAGATAGACTCGCCTACGAGTATATACATACATGCATATACATATGCGATTAGTGTGTGTAATTAGACGACAACTTAGGTGACATAGAACATATGTAAAGCTGTCAACAAGTTGAAATACAACTACAACATAATTACCGCCACTGGGACTAGGCGCAGACATCGGCATTTTTTGATGACAGGTGTATGGTGGCGTTGTTAACTCGATTTTAACGACTAATCGTTTAGGAGATTTAATTGCACTAGTAAATACACAGAGCCTAACAGTTCGTAATTAACTAATTATTTTTTTATGGACTGGACTGCATTCGGGGAACCCAAGTCTGAAACGAAATTCCTTCTCTATTAAGATCGCAAATTTTTAGATTTTTAGCAAAACTTCAAAACTTTTAAAGTAAATAATAACTATTTTAACAACTCATTTGATTCACTAAAAATAAAATGATCTCTAGTTTCACTGGGCTTCAGAGTTCGCATCTTTCAAAAGCCCTCAGATTTTTTTTTTTGTGATTTGTCAATTGTATTGAACATTCAGTTTTTTATACCAAAATGCTTATAAACTCTCGTGTAGCGGTTGATCCATATTTCTCTATTGGTATAAAGTAGATCTTAAAGAAAATGACTACAAAATCCAGTTGTTAAAAATTCTACTAAGTTTTTCGTATTCATGCTGGCAATAGTGTATTGTATATAAATATTTTAGTATTTAGACTCACTTTAGCAGGAAACATAATCCTATCCCATTTTTTTATTGGGTGCACTTTTTAGGAATTCATTGATTCAATATCATTTTCTTTCAATAAATTAGCTGTTAAACAGCTATTGGCTTAACTTATCGATCCTTATCGATAACTTATCACAATAAAAAGTGGTGCGATCTTGATATATATTATATATACCTTTCCTATTGTCAACCCTTTGGTATTTTTTTTAAATTCTAAACGTTGGCACTTTTTTCAGTTTATCCATTTAGGACCTATATAAATTCCAGTTAGGGCACCCATTTAGGTTTTGAGCCGCTAAATACGAATTTGGGGTTCAAAATCCACCAACACAAGGAAGCCCTGTCACATTTAATATTCACTAGTCAGACAAATTGTGTAATACCCTTTACAAGCTTTAAATAAAAATACGGGAGGCGTCAAAATTAATCAAGCCGTCTTACCGGGCCTCGTAACATTTTGTAGTCACAAAAGTAAATTGCAGTTAATTAATTAAATTAAGTTTAATTCCTTATTTATCACTTGCAATAATATTTCTTTGTATTCTTGTAACAATAACTTATACATTTTGGATTGTTTTTCCTTTTAAAGAGGTGGGGCACTGCGACCAGAAAATCTTTTGTACCGTATCCATAAATTAATGCACGATCTTTTTTTTTTTAATAAAAAAGTTCTAGCCTTACGGCAGATATAACAGTTCTAAATACGAGTACGACAGTGTAGATTTGGCAAATCAAAGCAGAAAATTCAATTGCAAAAATTTATTTTTGCGAGAAATGGGTTTCTATACTCTTTGGCTAGTGAAGAGTAATGTAGAACGGTGCAATGTTTTAAACAGATCATAAATTCTGGATATCAAAGTAATCAGTATAAACTGTGCTATGATCGTAAGTATTTTTAACAAATATTTAAACAACAAACTTTTCTGACGAACATCAACCTCAATAACTTGTAAAATATCGTTACGTGTGACAAAAGCAACTGTAATATTTATATTGACTCCTCGAAAAGTGCTAATTATATTGAATACTATACGGGCGGGCACATTGACATTATCTATAGAAATAAGGGGATGAAAAAAAAAGAAACGATTTGCATTGAAATATCTACCATGCATCGATTTCCCCCCAAAAAAATCGGGTTTTTCCAAAGTACCAAATAAAATGACTTTTAGAGGTTTTGTTTATATATTCATTATGGTAAGTAGTCATGGTCAAACACATTTAATTCAGTTACATTTTTATATATGTTTATGAAAAATTGTGGAAGAGCTTATAATAACTAATGGGCAGGCTGTTAAGGGCAAAGCTTTTCATTAGTGTATGATTATTTACTGATACGCGGCTCTCATACGCACCGTTGGCCTAAATATTAAGCAGAATTTTGAGATAAACTCCATCTAAGCACACGAGCCCTCTCAAAGAATGTCATCAAACAAGTTTAAAATGCAGAAGAGGGCTTGGCCTGGACGTTGACTGTGTCTGCCAGAGACCACAGAAAAAAGTATCAAGTTAAAAATAACCATGAAAAACAGGTGACAACTAAACCACAAAAAAGTTACAAATCCACATATGAGAATACTCCATATTGTTTGCGGTTAATTGTAGACATTTTTTTTTTTAGTTTGTTTCATTATATTTTAAAAACATGATCACGATCACATGGTCGTTACACTCGTTTTTGGTTAGTCACACTGATTAAGTGTCCGAATTTTAGATTATCATAATTTGGCACTTAGCTTGCGCGCATAATTATATTAATTAAAAGAAAGAGATCACAACAAAAAAGTACACAAAATCATTCACAAATTTTTCCATTGAATATATTCCCAATCGTAGCACAGGCAACGTGCCGGGCTGATTCCATAGTGACCAGCTGGGGATCTGCCTAGCACGTTGACAGTTCAAATCTGTACAAAAGCTTTAAATGTAAACAAACAAATAAAGCCAATAGACACCCAACCAGCCAGCAGCAAGCAACAGACAGACCATCCGAATATTGCCATATTTATTTATTTATTTGTTTGTTTTATATTTCTATATATCGTATATGTATATGCACATGCATATAAACAGATTCAATACATACATATACATAAACTTATAGTATATAAACAAGAGCAAAAAACAATAAACAGATGAGTAGTAAAATTCCGTATGGGGGGTTTAGGACACACGCTCCCCAAGCAAATAGATCTGCACAATGATGAATGCGTTTTTCATTTCTAATGCGGCCGTATATTAATTAAGGCATGTGGGACATGCGCTCTGTAAGCATATTTTCGATAATTGGATGTTATTGTTAAAATGGGCAACGGCTGTCAGGTGAACAGTTTCACAGTTTCAGATAGATAATTTTTTTGTGTTTTTGCAATTTTCTGAAGTTTGTTGCGGAAAAAAAATTGAAAACAGCCTTAGAAACGTAGCCACAATAGAAAGTGCCGGAAATGGCTCTAAAAACTCGACTAAAGCAGCAAAAGCTAGTCACGATTGGTCCCGAGCTTTCAGACTCTTTCTCGCTCTTTCGATGCTTCCCTTGTAAAACTCTCTCGACTGGAGTGACGCCTCTTTTTAAGCTCATGCAAATAGTACGAATTGAATATCGATGGGGCAGAGCGTTATTGCTCAAACTGTTTTTTACGAACGAACAGCTGGCGAGCACAGTGGGTCATATCGAATCCTCAAAGCACAATTTGTAAGAGTTTGTCAAATTTTGTTTAAATCAAAGATTTCTGTTGGCACATTCTTTAAGATTAAATGTAATAAAGTAAAGGTGTTTTAACAAAATGTTATATAAAAACTATCCGGCCTTCGGCACGCTTGCTTCGCTCGCTCGTCTAGATCTTTATTTTCTTCCAATGATTTATTTTTGTGGCGAATTCACGAAATTGCATAATGTGCAAATATTGATCTGATCATATGTATTTTATACAGAAATCAAAAAATGAATTATAAGCAAAAATCGCAAAATTCCTTTCTTCTTAAGAAAACTTTCTTGGAAAGGAATAACTAAATCAATATTAATTTCTAAAATTGATGAAATTGTAAATTGTCCTACCGAGTTTTTAAATTCACTTGATTTGCCAGGAATGTTAGGAGTGGCAACCCTTATCGCTTAGGGGTATGAAAAATAGATGTTGGCCGATTCTCAGACCTGCCCAATAAACACATAAAATTTCATGAGGATCGGTCTAGCTGCTTCGGAGGAGTGTGTTCACACAAAAACCAATATTCACAAAAATGCGTATATCTCACGAACCAATTCACACAAACACATCCCAATAGGCTTAAAACCTCCGCATTGACCTCTAACACACGCAAAAATCAGATTTGAAATTCATCGACTCGTTCATGAGAACACCGATAGCACGTAAAACATAAGTTTCTTCTTATATATAAAATTCTAGTTTCACAATGTTAGTTACCATACTCCTCCGAAACGGCTGGACCGATTTTCATGAAATTTTGTGTGCTTCAATAAAATAAAATTTATAACGTTTATAATTTTTGTGATTCCTTTCGACAAAAACAATTATCTAAAAATATTAGTTAATCTGACAATGTACACAATGCCAACCTAAATTAAAAAAAAATTGTATTGGAAAATCAAATTGTCCTTTTTAGTATTTGCGTCGCAATTTTGTTATATTTTCTCAACCCTAAACAATCCTTGGACTTCCACGAACATTTCAAGACCAAAATTAGCCAAATCGGTTCAGCCGTTCGTGAGTAAATAAGCTTAGAAGGAACATAACATTGTGACACGAGAATTTTATATATAAGATGACTTCAAAGTGTGAAAAA
This sequence comes from Chymomyza amoena, assembly GCA_037043745.1. Taxonomy (NCBI): domain Eukaryota; kingdom Metazoa; phylum Arthropoda; class Insecta; order Diptera; family Drosophilidae; genus Chymomyza; species Chymomyza amoena. The sequence goes on from JBAMAX010003507.1 coordinate 67,924, forward strand.
CGAAAAAAAAAGTGTAAGTCTTAGATAACTTTTAAAAATCTCGTAGGTGCTTTATATGAAGTATAAACAAGTGTATATCATCTTAAAGCTTGAATCTCCTTCTTTCCAAAACCGTAAAGCAATCGAAAATCGGTTGAAAAATGGCGGCGTTGTGATTGTGGGATTGATCGCAGTACCCGAAAAACGGTTTTTAAGCAATAACTTGCGATTTTGGGGGTGTTAGAAAATTTTGAAACACACTATCGTGATCTACTCGTCAAGACCTACAACGTACACTAGGTTACTTGAAAAGTTCTTTGATTTTTTTTGATTTTGTAGTACAGTGTAATCAGAGACTCGACTAAGGCTAAGACAAAATGAATGTTTATACAAATGAAAAAGTGTAGAGTATCAAACGAAAAGGCTTTATTAGCATTTATTGATGTACATATATATAATATATAACATTGAAATGATCAAACAATAACAGAACATTTTTTGGCAGAATCCTTTTGATTGAAATCTTGCAATTATAAAATTCCTGTAGCTTTTTAATATTCACTTTATATTATTATAATTGGGTGTACTGCGACCCAGGTGGATCTATTGTACCCTCTTCATGCCTGCATGTATTGCAGTATTTTGTTTGGACTTATCGTAAAAACGATCTCCGGTGGGAGAACGTACATGCCAAGGAGCTTGTTTCTTTTACCGGCGAGTGCCATACATTCACATAATAGCGTATTATCTTCTTAATAGTATGAAATAATTATTGTTCAATGTTCTCGGTTTTTAATCCTTACAGTTCAAATTTGAAAAACCGTTAAAACCTGACTTTGCTGTAGATGTGTGCTTAAAGTTTTTTTTGAACCTTTTTATAACTTCTTTATGTCAAAGGCTTAATTAGTCTTCTTTTAGAAACTTGCATGAAATTAGCTTTTTAGTTAATTCAATCATGTATTTTCGATTTATTTATATGATGCCTCGATCCACCGATTCATTCATATGCTAGACTACTAGAAATACTAATTTTTACTTGATTTTTTTTTAAATCCATTACACTTAAACTTTCAAACTATGCTAAATAACGATTAAGTTCAATCCCTTTCAAAATATACAAGGAGTGTGTTAAGGTAATGTTTTAAATAAATTTTAAAAAATCACAAAAAACTTAATTTTCATTTTAGGATATTTTTTCTATGACAATTTCTCGTGAAATGTTGCCCGAAAGCTGATTTACACTTCACTTGAAAAACCAATCGTTTTTGTCGAGAAATGGTGCTCTTCATTGACTGTAACGATAATCCTCGCTGAAACTTAAGTATTTCGTGATTTCATAAAAATATCAAAAAACTTCATTTTTATCGCATACGAATTTGTATGTTCTGACGAAGCACTTTAAAAATAGTTAAGACGCTTTCCGCTCCTCGAATCATTTTCGAAATTTATTTTCGTAATTTCAACAAACCGCACCCACTGTGCGCCTCTGTTGTGGGATAGCTATTGTTGTCCAGCAGCGCTGCCGCTGTCGAATTCTCGTTCTCAGTCGTATTGAGTCGCCGCGCGTATTGACTGTCTCTGACGACTGGACTGTGCAGTCAAATCGGACGCCCGGCCATATTTAAATGCGGCCGTGATTGTTGATGGTGGTTGTGGTTGAGATTGTGATTGTGATTGAAATTTCGTTTCGTTCGGGTTCAGTACAAACATTTCGTATATAAAGTGCAAACAGAGGCAATGTTTGTCATTCATTGTTTGTGCAAGGGTTACGACGCTGTGCGTCTGAGGTGCAAAGATAGCAACGACTAAGAGCCAAAATTGTGACAACAATTAACAATATCAAAGGACTTTAGCGCGATTTAATGATTGATTTACAAAAATTGACTACTGTTGAAATTTCTTTCTACAAAGTGCAATGTTTTTTTAAAAAAGTTCCATAGTTTACGTATACGTATTATGGCAATGCAATAAAAACTAATTATAAATTAGTAGCAGTGTCAAATAAATAACAACAAACAAAAAAAAAAACACATTAACACTTTAGTAAAAACGCGCGTGTCACAACTTTCTGAAAATTGCCATAAATTCTCCTGTCATTTGTTTTTTTTTTAAATTGTTTATTTTGTTTTTTTGTTGAGCGCGCATGTGTGTATAAAAACAAAAACAATAACAAAAAAGGCAACTTTATTTGTTAGTTAATAATAATAAAAACATAAAAGCGTTTTGTGACGCAAAAGAAATTGAAATTTAATTAAAAAGTACAAAATGGAGGTGCAAAATATGCCGGAACAACCGCGCCTACAGACCAAGCACGCTTTTGCCAAGAGCGAGGCAATTATCCTTGAATCCAGATGTGCGGTAAGTGTGGCACACTGCTCCATGGCATAGAACAAACAAATTGTAGCTTGTGTGGATCTATTTTAAATACCCAAAGACGCGCACTTAAAGACTGCCAATCTAATCTATAAATACATTTGTAGATATGCATGTGCGAGAGAGTAAAGCAACAAAAGATATGGGATATAATATTAATGTAGATTGTAAACATTCTGCCTAAAGAAACTTAGACAAATTAGCAAACAAAATTTTTTAAATTCTACACTTACCAAAAAATAATACAAAAATGGTTTTTGGAACAATTGCCGAGACTCGATCGTTGTTTCTATTTATTAAGCAAACAATGTTAAATATTTGAGTTTAATAACATAAAAATTTGTGTTTATGTACACAGCTTCTGGTCACGTATCAAAAGTGTTTTCCGAACATTTCCCAACTACATACTGCGTACGATATATGTATGTATGTACATATATACATATGTATGTACATATGTACTGGCGTGACTTAATTTATGGCAACCTGTCAAAGAGTACATGAAAATAGTATTTGCATTGTGTTCGGGTTCGGATACAATTTTCTATTAATTGAAATTCCGTTCCGTTCCGATCTTGGACCAATAAATTATCATGTTTGTTATGCACGGCGCCTGCCCTGTGTATAATACATAGTAGTTATATACCTATAAACATATACAGTGTACAAATGTGAATTATAAATTTAACAATTTGTTTTCTTAACTCTCTTCTTGCAGTTAAACGAACTTTATCCCATAGCTCGGTTGTCACAAAAAATGGAGAGTTCGTTAAATGTTTCAAGCAAAGTGGCAGCCAGTAGTTCGACGTCCCAGGAAGATTGTCCCTATACCATTGAGCTGGTAACGCCCGAGGATGCCGATGCAGTGTTGACTATGCTCAAAAAGTTCTTTTTCAAAGTAAGTTCATAGCCAGCCGTCAGTTTCTATTGTTAGCTACGTCATGTGATTATTTTTTTAAAATTTAAGCATATTGATTAGTTTTAAATTTAAATATTTTGTTGCGAATTGGGAATTGCGAGCAGTAATGGCAAATCAAATCCCACAGGGGGATTCGCATGCAATTAAATACATAGTATATATAAATAAAAAAGATTAGATTTTAATGTTAATGCAGCTGCTGGGATTTGACCAGCACACCGAGAAAAACGCAGATATGTAGTCGTTGAGAACCAATCATTTAGAAATATTGTTCTCATTGAATGCCGATCGGGTTAAATATATGCAAATTAAATATAATTAAATATTCAAACTGGTTCTTATCTGTTTTAAAATGTGCATAATTTATGAGTTTCATGACTTATTTAATAATCCAAGCGTATTCATTTTTTTTTTTTTACAACAGCATAAAAAAGTGCGTTCAATTTTATCCTTACCAAATGTGAATCAGCAAGAGATGGTTTATTTTTTGACTCTTTGGGAAGCCCCTCATGCATCATTTGTCTTCTAGTTATAACCCTTACAAGTTGCATAAATTTAAATCCACGCAAACCAGTTCAAAATTGTTAAATTGAATCATCTGCCGCCTCTCAATAATAACTGGTTGAAGCCCAGTCTGCTTGATGATTACAAAAGTTTTCTGCTGGACTATTATAACTTATCAGACTGGGAACTCCATATTCCTAATGACAAATATTTTACTTCTTATAACAACGTTTTGAACGTAATGACGGAAAGTTTTTTGTTATCCAATAAAGATATTGGTTAAAAGTAATCCAGAGGGGACAATGACAGAAAATAGACTGAACTGGTGTAGGAATATGCATTGTTACACGTTTATTGAAGAAAAACCATACTATTCCAAATTTCGAATTGAATCCATATTTTAAAAATCAAAGAACTCGTTTTGCACAGAAGATCAATTGCGTTCATTGAAATTGAAGACACATTTACTCATATGAACTCAATGCAACAATTCTTTTCAGTTTTTGGGGGACTAGCTGCAATAGGCAGCTGTTCCAAACTCTTTCTTTGCAAATTTTAATTGTGTAAAATTAAGGTTGGAGATATACGCAGATTTATACAAATAATAAATTTCAGCTGCGTAGCAGGTCACTCCGTTGTACATGTAGCGGACGATTGTTTGATGAACAACCAATTACCCTTGCTGTTACGACTATAAAAAGATCCATTTAAGACATAATATCCGAATTTAGTGAGACGATCGGAGCTCTGCCGTAAAAAAATTAGAATACTCCTTCCGATTATCACCTCACCTGGTCAGTCTGGCCAAGGTACTATCCAAAGCGAACATCTGAACTCCTTTGTTTTCATACCAGGGTGGAGGCAGGAGTTTTAACGGGGTAATTCTTAGGAAATGCAATCAACTTCTGTATTAGCGCTTCGTCGAAAATTTGCGTAGCCTGGTACATTTACAATTCATTATTGAATCCTCAGTAAGGAGAACCGGCACAACCCAGACTGCCGCAATAATTTTTAATCGATTTTGAAGGTTACTTATCTATAAATTACATAACTTTAGTTGCACCCATAATATGAAAAGCAGCTTTTTAAAATCGGTAATGGTTATAAACTAAATCCCTTTAAAACCTTTTCAGATAATTTTGTGTGCATAGGCTATAAGAAATTTCATCGAAAGTAGATACAAAGCTTCGCTGCTGCTTAAAGTTTATCAATCCTAATAGTTGAACAGCAAATTACGCGGGCGACTTTTGGATACCCTCATTGCTAAATTTGGTTACGATATTTTTGTAAACAGACAAAACAATTTTTTACCAAACATGTTTTTTTTTGACCGATTGGTCGTATGAGAGCTATGTGATATAGTCAACCTATTTTGATCAAAAACTCTAAAAACGATATTTTCATAAACAAACAAATTGTCCATCTAAAACTTTTGGATTTTTTATAAGGTCGTTTAAAACACCCCTAACGATGTTCCTGGCACCGCAAAATGAATAGCTTGAAAAGTAGGTCAACGTTCCAAATTTTGTTTGTTTAGTAATAGAAAACACCGAACAACAAACAATTTTTTTTTAATAATTTGTTATTAAATTTCTTCTTATTTACTCAAGCTAATTTTCATGAGTACATTCTAATTGACAAAATTTAAAATTAAAATTTTATATTTTAAAGTACTATTTTATTTCACAAAAATTTGATAAAAGTCTCATATTTGGGGTGAAAGCAGTTGTTTTACGTTTTCTCTTCTTGCTCTTCTTACGTGTGGTTTTGACGATATCCCAGAAGGGCTTTGTTTCGCGCTTCAAGAGCCTCAACAGACATCATTTCTATGGGTAGATTGATGCTTTGATTTACATCTGCTCTATGGATAAGGATTTTTTCAGATACAATTAGCTCTGCAGTTTTCTCTCCGAAAATACATGAAGCATGCCTGCAAGCCATGGTACGCAAAATTATTCCCAGTCTTTTTATTAAATCATTTATTTTTGCAACTAATATGGGTTGTTGCAACTAATATGGGCTGGTAACACCTTCCGGAATTATATCCACTATTTGATTCCCTGAGCCCACTAAAGAAATATCAACAATTTTTTGTATCAATTATTTGACTATACATACACATAATTTCCAATTTATGGAAAAAGTAAAAAGCATTCGCTTAATTTGCAAGTTTTAAAATGGACTTTTGAGCCAGGAACTTCATTAGCACAGCACCACTGTGCTATGGAAGCTATACAATGTAACCCCGATTTAAACAAAAAACAAACTTGTCTATATCTCTTACCATCTTTGAGATGCAGGCGTTCATTCTGAAGGACAGACAGACAGATGGACATCGATATATCGTTACCCTGATTATACTTTAAGTAACTTTGGGGGTCTCTTACGACGTTATATAAAAATGTGGCTTGCACAAACTAAATATACCCTTTATTCCATAAGGTAAAGGATATAAAAAGATAGCGCACGTTGAAGTCGGGCACGGACGACTTTCTGATACTCAGTACTGAAAACATGTTTATTTGTCAAATTTGATTAAGATATTTTCATAAACAACCGAAACATTATATAGTCAACCGATTTTAATCAAAATTGTTACAGTTTTCTAAAAATTCATAGAAACGAGTTGTCCATTTAAACCCTTTTGTATTTTTGAAAGTCCTCTGAAATATTCCTATGGGAACCATATGTTAAATAATAAACCGCGACATTGAAAAAAATTCAATAAACTTTTTTCCCATAAAATAATAAGGGATCTTATCTGAAAGTTTTTTTGCTCTAACTCTTACCATCTTCGAGATTAGGCGTTCATACAGTGTCTCCTTCTGAATGTTATATATGTATATACCCTTTGTACCTACGGTACAGGGTATAAAATTGAATATATTCGTAATGAATAATCGTTTAAATTAGTTAAATTATAATTTAAGTTAAATTCATAATTTATCGTTTATGGGTGACTAACAGATGATTGATTAGCAAATACATAAGTATTATTATATAGCCATAATAAATCTATTCAGAAGGATTGTTTTGTCAATGTTGATAAGTTTCTTGCCAAGAGCATTGACACTGTCGTTATGCATGGCGTCTGTTAATTATACAAATACATCCAATTCTGGTTTTACGCGGTTTCCAAATTTCACGATCTAGAATAACATTTTTTTCACAATTTCATTCGATTAAGCGCGATCAAAAAAAGCTATTTGATTTAATTGTAAAGATATATATTTTTATTAGCTTAATCTTTTAGAAATTTAGTTAGGGAATTTTCGTTTTTAATTTGTTTTTATTGCAGCTTCATGATTTTCTTGATATCTTTCTTTTACCATCTAAAATAGATGCATTTCTATATTTGATCGTATTCATTGGGAACAAGGTGCTGGTTTAATTTTTGAGCATCCTTTTGCCGCCTAATGGGTTCAGTTGTACCTATTGGTACAGGGTATTCAAATTTGTACATCAAACGATAAAATGTTTCTTACTATACCTTATTCTGAACTAAGCATGGTATATCAGAGTCCAACCGTCTGCAACTGCCCCAATTTCTTTCTTTAATTTCTCCTTTATTTATACACTTTATAGTATATAAATATTTTTTTTTTTGTATTCTAGGATGAACCGCTCAATACATTTTTAGATCTCGGTGAATGCAAGGAATTGGAAGAATATTCTCTAAAATCAATAGGAGACAATTGCTCATACAAAGCGGTAAATAAAAATGGCGATATTATTGGAGTCTATATTAATGGATTGATGCGCAGACCGGTAAGTACTAGGGTTTTTGAGGAACTAAGAGACATATCTAAACACGTTTGGTTTGTTAAAAATAAATATAAATGTTTAATGTTATTACAAATATTAAATCTTCAAATCTATATGTGTAAATTTTTCCATATCAATAAGTATTTAAAATAAATTCGATCATAATTTTGTTAATGTCAAAATGTTAGGAAGAAAAACCAAAGTCAATTTTCAGACTTTTCCAATCTTATGTTGAAAAATAGAGCGCAAACCTAACGTACCAGTGTTTCGCATATATATATGGATTGATAGGATTAAACAATTAACAAATGTTATATTCAACAGACCCCAAACACAGTGCCGGCAAAGGCGGCGGATTCATGTGATCATCCAAAATTTAAAAAGATACTTGCACTTATGGACTATGTTGAGGAGAAATTCAACATTTTTGATTTATATCCTAAAGAAGATGTTATACTCGATGGTAAAATAATCTCTGTGGATAGCAATTATCGCGGACTTGGCATTGCCGGTCGACTGACAGAGCGTGCCTACGACTACATGCGGGAAAACAACATATCCGTCTACCATGTGCTCTGCTCCAGCCATTATTCGGCCCGTGTGATGGAAAAACTTGGCTTTCACGAAGTATTCAACATGAACTATGCGGACTATCAGATTAACAATCGGGCAGTGTTGCAGCCTGCCCACCCACATGTCGGAGTACGCATACTTGTTAAGGAACTAAGCCTAAAAAGCGCATTATAAATAAATACATATGATTTATAGATCGATCCAATGTATGCTGTACAGGCTAGACGGCTTAGTGGGTTTAAACGTTTAAACTGCAATTAAGCATTTTGTACTATGTGATTCTTTAGTTAGTAGTTTGGTGCCGGGTTCTTATTGATAGCAGCGCACAACCTAAGAGAAAAATGTATCTTATGTGTGCGTGTGTGTATTTGTGTACGTATGTAAGCATGTATTAGTAATAGTTTTGTATCTATGTAAGTACTTTGATTCAATTGATTCTAAAATATACAATATTTCTAGTTTAACAACAAAAGCATAAAAGCTACCATTATTATTTATTTTTTACTCCTAAATATTAAAGAAAACAACCGATTTAGTTATTCAAATTATCCCATAGCCGATGAATAAATTTAATAGTCTGTTAATCAATTTAAGTTTGTGCTTTATTTGGAAAAAACATTTCAGCCAATATTTATCTTATTTAACTTGACACCTTTGCCTCTGGCGGCGCCACGTCGGGAACTGACTCTTCTGTTACGGACCACATTGCCCCTGCGGGATCTAGTACTTGTACTAGATGTGCTGCTGCTTGTGCTATTTCCCCGGCGAATCCTTCTTACTGCGGTATATTGAAGATTGGAAACGCGTACAGTTTTGATCGATGGACTTGAAAGACTTGGACTTGAAGGAGCTGATGTAGAGGTTTGAGCAGTGGCACTATCCAGACAGTAGTATGCCATCAAGCAAGCGGCGAGAGCAAATATGGTTAGCTTCATGGTTTTGATTATTTATGAATAACACTTGCGAAAGATTATTTTCAATATGATTGAAATGCTTAATATGTAGCGCTTATATACTCTTAAAGAAAGCTGTGCCAGATGGAGTTTATTTGCACAGTTTGCCGATGGGAAGTTTGCCACAACGCAAGGTTGATTTAAACATTGTTTGGATAAAAACCTTGAATATAGTCATGTGATTGCTAGTGTAAACTTTCCTACTTGAAATTTGCCAATCGGAATAAAAGTTGAACCTTTAAACAAGCTACAATAAAAAACGACTGCTTCACTGGGCGCAGATACCAGCGGTTAAACAGTCAAAAACCCTCTTCTCCAACTACAAGTGTAAGAGTTTCAAAGTCATGGTAACGCACGGGAAGAACACCGTGAGAATCATGACGGGCCTTCTGACGGGACATTGTAGGTTCCGCAGCCACCTAAGCAAAATTGGCATAGTGGTTAGTGGACTATGCCACTTCTGTAGCATGTAGGAAGAAACTTCTTCGCATATATTATGTGAATGGATGGCACTCGCTGGTAAAAAAAACATACTCCTGGACATGTACGTTCTCCCACCAGAGACCGTTTTTACTATAAGTCCAAATAAAATACTGCAATACATGCAGGCCTTAGGACTTTTGGGAGAGCTCTAAGCCATGAAGGGGGTACAATAGATCCACCTGGGTCGCAGAACACTTATACACCCCCCAACAATAATAATAATAATAATAAACAAGCTACTGGTAGTAGATAAGATACATTTAATAATAAATTTACATTCGCTAATTTTTATTTGGATGCTCCCTCATTGTGCCAAGGATCCTTAGACATGCGTTCCACCATGCGACGTATTTGCTCTTCATTGCCGAATTTCTTAGCATTCGCCACAACGGCAGCGTGGTGCGAAATCGCCTCGGCCGATATTTCGTCCTGCATTTGACGACTTAATTGAAACGAATGTCTGCTCCACAAGCAATAATGTTTAATAAAGTATATGATAAGATATATTTGTTATGGAATTACTTACTTCACTGACGAAAACCCAAAAATTGCTCCAAGTATACCAATGGATACAAGGAAGAGCGCCACTTGCCAATTCGAAACTCGATTTAGCCCCTTAATTCCATAATAGGGACCAGGATTTGGATTATAATTAGGTTTTACTTCCCATGGTCTAAAGATCTCTCCGTCTTTATGTAATTCGGTTACATTAGTACCGGTACTACCAACTACTTCAAGCCACTCCAGATTTCGATCGTACTCCTTACGAGTTTGTGGTTTCACAAGGGTTTGGTAGGCTTCAGATATTTTCACAAACTTTGCAGCATTTGCGGAGCAGTTTTTAGAATCTGGATGATACTGTACTCAATTTTGATTAAAACATTCATTGATTGCTAGTTCGAATTTCTTACCTGCTTAGAAAGGCTGACAAAAGCGTTGCGTATATCCCGAGTGCTGCAATTGCTGCTTACATTAAGCACATCATAGTACGTTTCTGGTAGTTTGGGCTTTGATTTTGCATCGTTTGCGAAACTGCGCAATAAAAATGTATTTATCTTGCTAAATTTATGTAACAAATTTTGGGGTTTGTTTGGTACCTACTTACGTCTGAATGATTCTCCAATGCGGGGGAACTTGCACGTCAAACGATGCATATTAGCTTCCACGTCCTAAATTTAAAAAATTTTGCCGAAATTTGTGCAGTTCATGTTGTGTCTACTTAAATAAATAAACTTTAACAGCTGTAGTCGAATACATTTTCAGATGCTGTTGCATATGTTAAGGAAGCTTCTACACGTTACGATTTTATGTATGAAACAAACATGCAAATTCCACGCAAAAAATTATATTTTAAAATTTTTTTTGAACGAATTATGGTACATACTAAAGAATATTAGATGGTGCAATACGAGATTTTAAAAATATGCACACAATTCGCAGTATGTCTAAAACATACCAGTCATCGATAGCGATGACGAATGTACTAGTTCACTTGTTCCATGGCTTTGTTATCGAAACCAGTTCACAAATCAGCTGTCATGACAACTGAAAAAGTGCGCTTGTTTTATGTCGAAGTTAGCTAAATTTATAAATCAACTAGAAACTAGAAATTAATTAAAATGAGCTCAGCACAAAAAACAATTGAGCTGCAAAGGCAAGTTCAACAAAATGCTTCGGAGTATCGCAACCAAATAACCGATCTCTATAATTGGGAAAAAGACATTAAGTTAAAGGAAAAGGAATTTCAAAGTACTGCTTCTTCACCAAAAAGTCGCATTGATGTAAGTTGCGCCAATCATGATAAAATAACGAATATAAATAAAAGTAAGGTATCCACTTGCACAGGCAGCACCGGTGCGTAGCCATGTTTCAAAGCAGAGTTCAGACAACACAGAAGAAGAAAACAAAAACCTTGTCTATAGCGCCCAAAACGTACCATCCGACTCAGCAGGTTCGTACATATATGTACACACGAATACTCCCTAAATTTACAAATTGTTTGCAGCAAGCACACCCACTGAAAAACAAGATTTGCACGCAGATCTAGTGGCACAACAACATAAGAAGGCTAACGATATTAAAGATAGAGGCAACAATTATGTTAAAATGGCGGATTACGATCGAGCCATCGAAGCATACACAGAAGCCATAGCAGTCTTTTCCTATGACCCTATTTACTACATTAATCGTGCTTTATGCTACCTTAAGCAAGAAGAGTAAGTCTTATCCAAAAATGAAATTGAATTTGGTATTGAATTTTTATACAACTTGTTTATATAGCCATGATCAATGTATTGAAGACTGTGAAGCAGCCATAACTCTAGATAAGCTGTGCGTTAAAGCCTATTACCGTCGCATGCAAGCTAACGAGTCGCTAGGTAATAACATGGAAGCTCTAAAGGATTGCACTACTGTATTGGCTATCGAGCCCAAAAACACTGAAGCCAAAAAAAGCTTACAACGCATCAACGATCGCTTACGTTCAATTGCTGCCTCCAAAACTGGCCCAAATTTTAGTCAGCGCAATGACTTGGTGAACATATTGCCAATCGACAAACCAGTCTATAAACGTTCCAAACAGCCATTGCGTCGCGTGCCAATTGCTGACATTGTATCACCCAGAGCTACAAAAGACGAGCCAGGCCAACTGCGTATTTCAGATGAGGATATTGACAAGATCTTTAGTAGCTATTCCGGTCAATTTGAAGAACTTAAAAAGGAAAATGTACAAAAATCTACAACAAAACTAACAGCAAATAAACCGGAAATCGCTACAGCTAAAGCTAAAGCAAACAAAAAAGCAAACGACAAACTGCAGGAAAAAGAAAATAAAAAACCAATTCCTCAATTAATAAATAGTTCAAAGAAAATTGAAAATCCAGCCGCTAAAATAATAGAATCAAAATCGCTTACAACTGACACTAAAGCTGATGTAAAGGTAAGCTCATAAAATACTTACCTTTTTTTTAATTCAATGCATTCACGGCTAATGTTATACAGGAACGCACCTTACCGCCAGCACCTACTGGCACAGCACAATTCTACATTAACTGGAAAGAGCTTTCTGCTCATCAGAAGTACCAATATCTAAGATCAATTGAAATCAGCAAACTGTGCAAAATACTTGGCGCTGGCTTTGATTCTGATACATTCACGGATATAATTCGGACAGTGCATGACTTCTATTTGCCCAATAAAGAGCCAACGGCAGCTCAAATTTTAGTGGAAATGAGCAAAAATGACCAGTTTACCATATTGTCAATGCTTATGTCATCGGAGGAAAAGAAGAGTAATATATTTATACGTTGCACTGATTTATTTTCGAATAAAACTTAAATTTATTTGTTTCTTGCAGTGGTCATGGCTATTTTGGAAACTTTAAGAAGCACTCTGGATGTAATCTTGCTGAAAACACTTATGAATGCTTACAACCTAGTTTAAATGTTTAAAATGTTTCAAGTTCAAATGTACTTAAAATGCTTGCAGTTGTTTTATTTAAGTAATATACACAAATATGCTTGTTTTCAAAACAAATAAATATGTACAATGAACTACGCCAAGCAGCACTACATACGAACTATATTTTAAGATGGCAGGACCTATGAGGAATTCCGGTGCCGAATGAAATTTAATATTAATAAAGAATATTATATGAAAAGATTTAAAAACACTTGAGAGTTTTATCGCTGCATGTAAATTATTTGAACAAACGTAACTCATGTTTATAATAACTTATTAAAAATAAAAATGTATGTAAAACAATATGAATATAAAGGTCATAGTCCGGAGCTATCCTAGGCCTGTCATATAGAATGTAAAATATCATTGGGGGCATATTAAACATCAGATTGGATAACATAAATTAGTGTAATTTACATAAATCTGCCTATTAATTTAATCAGAGCTACAGTACAAATGTAATTCTATATACACACACACTTCCATATAATATAATACGCTAGCCGGTGACATCTGACAACAACAACTTCATCCTGATTAAGTGATTTAAAGTTGAAACTGTGTGTCGGTTGTGGATGGTTTAACAGCACACACCATCATAATAACACCCCAAATACAAAAACAATAAACACGTCAAAGGCCATAGGTGAGAGGGTGAGACGTTGCTTTTGAAACACCATGAAGAACATCAGCGTACAGCTGACGCACATGCTAAGCCATAAACGCACAACCGGATTTGTGTCAGCTAAGCGGCGCAACTAGATTGGGAATGGCGAACGCCTTTACTGGCGCAGTCCCACAAATTGCGTGAGAGTTCGTAGGGGCGTCAGTGCAATTCGTGGATTCGACTTGAGCCCATTGTTGTTTGTTAGACTTAATTTAATTTTCATTTTATTCATTTTCTTAAACATTCACTGGGATTTATCAATTTCTTACAACCTACATATGCATGTATGTGTGTAATGTAGATATAGTACAACATGCATGTACATGCCAAGAGAGTCTTCGTTCTCAGAGCTTAGAGTTGCCAGCTATGAGGGATTGTGTTAGGCCTTTGGCACTTGACAACATTCGAATGGAGATGGCAACTCCACGATATACTTCGTGACATTTGTATACTACTACTATATGATCTTTAAAATTTTCTTAATAGCCAAAGCATTGCGTTTATTGGCCTTACCCATACGCCTGCTAAGAGTGTTAACAAAATCATTATTTTTGCATCTATTTGACGCTTTCAGTTTTACACTCTTTATCACGATAATATCATAAAATAAAAAATTATACAACATATCTAGTATTAAACAATTCGTTTTAGATAAAAGTGCAATCAGGTGCTTAGAGTAGTAGTATTTAACTGGCGCGGAGTGTATAAGCCAAGCTTCATTGAGCGCAGAGATAGAGATACACAATGCACAGATTCGAAGCGCGATCGGCCAGTTGCTATCCACACTCCAACGTATTTGGATATACTCGTATCACATGCCATTTGTATATGGCTGAGGCAAATAGCAATACCGCGAAACGATATTAAAAAAAAATACGAGTAATCATAGTTAAGTTCATCAAGTATCCGAAGCGTGAATTCCGCACAAAAAATTAATACATAGTGTTAAAAAATTCGTTAACAATTATCAATTGTAAACTAAGGAAAAATTGTCAAAATAACGAAAATTTGTGTAAGTGTATTTTAGTATTCCCCTTGTGAGTGTGTGTGGTGCGCCAATTGAAACTCAGATACAAAATGATTTTTTTTTTTGTTGAGTTTAAAATTTCCCAGCAACTAGAAAGCAAAATGCAATTTTCTATAATGATAAATCAAGTGAAATGCAGTGTGATAAAGATGAAGATGAAGCTGAAAAGTTGTCATTAAAAATTACAATTCGCGTTAAAGTGCATAAATAGGCATAAAATACGACATTATTGTTTGAAGAATTCTAATAAGCAAGATTAAGAGTGTAAAATTAGTTATTTTGCAATCGCATAAATACAAAAATGCTAAAATTCATAAAAAAAAAAAATATATCGCAAATTTTTTTTTTTCTATACAGTTGTATCTGTATGTGGGCGTAAGTGAGTTGTGATAAAGCTTTAAATTTTTAGACGTTTATTTTAGTACAGCAAGGAGTGCAAGTGCCTTAGATTAACATATGTACGAGTATATACACATATATAGCGTATGTACATATATATTTAACAACAATCTAGTAACGAAATAAATAAATTCACATACTAACGCGCAGCATCTGCAATGTACATATTCAGTACATATGTACAATATATTTTGCTGCGATAGAACGATTTATTTGTAAATAGCTCTCACGGTAACTCACGTTTTATTTTAGAAATATAAAATAGTTATTGCGCCTACAAAGTAAACGC
Source organism: Chymomyza amoena (assembly GCA_037043745.1). Classification (NCBI taxonomy): domain Eukaryota; kingdom Metazoa; phylum Arthropoda; class Insecta; order Diptera; family Drosophilidae; genus Chymomyza; species Chymomyza amoena. The sequence continues at coordinate 83,314 of JBAMAX010003507.1, forward strand.
TATTTATTTGTTTGTGTAGACATCTTGCTAACTGTTTTTTTAAAGGTGTTTGTGTGCACACACAAAGTACTTATGTATGTAGTTGCATTGGTTTCGACTTCCCAAGACTTTCAATAACTCAATCTCTTAAACCGAAAGTGCCGCCCACCGTCAGACCGTGTTTAAAGCTCGTCCGCTCGCAGCTTCTCTTTTGTCGTCGACAAGCTTAATAAATGTTGCTCAGCCAGTCTAGACTAGTCCGTTAGTAAATTGACCAGTTGTCCCCAAGTCAGCCACTTAGCCAGTTAGCCCATTCAACAATTTGGCCACTAAGCAAACTTACCAATGCCGGCGGCATTCGTTAGAGATTTAGAATGGCTAGAGAGCTTTACACTTAGTTTGGCGCATTTTGCTCTTTTTTAAATTTGGTATTTGTTTTTTTTTTTTTGGTTTCTGCTGCTTGTTTATTGGCACTGTTTTGTGCCAATAAGCTTTTTAACGCTTCATCGTTTGGCATGATGCTCGTTTCAACCTGTGCCATGCGCAAAAGCATCAGCCAACAGCAAAACATGTCCCAAAGACGAAAAAGATGGTAAAAAAAAGAAAAATACAAAAAATAAATAAACCAAAAAACAACAAAAATAAAAATCAGCAGACAACAACATCAACCGGTTCGTTTGGTTCAAATCAGTCTCAAGGCGCGCAACGGCAACAAAATGTAAAAAATAAAAACAACTACAATACTACTACGATCAATATACATATGTATTCATATAACTGGCGGTACATACATATGTATGGATACATAGGAGTATGTGTAGATACGAATATAATGAGAGCAGTAAGAGAGATGCCTCGGCTCACAAATCTGCGTAACTATTTAGCAAAGTTTCTTAAAAGGCGGTTTTTTTTGTCGTCGTAATCAAAAGAAGCTAATAGTTCGCTTAACGTGGCCATATAGCTTTGATATGTGTGCTGCTATGAATATAATAAAAATATTCCATTCGAAATATTTCTTTTAGGCGGATACTGGTTTACGTACTTTTAGCTAAGAATTATACTGATTATACTTGTTCGTTTGAAAACAATCGATGTATAGAATAAGCATTAAATTACAAACTCTACGCCGAAACAAAAACAATTCATTGAAAATTGCAAGCATGTGTACATATAAGTATCTATATATGCATATATGTATGTGGGTATATGTAGCAAAAAGCACAACTCTTGGGTTTTTACAAAAAATGTAAATATTATAATCTTAGAAAGCAACATAAGAAGTTTTTAAAAAAATTCCACCTTTAAGACAGTACTAGAACTATGCCATTTCGCAACCAAATCTAGCCCTGAAAAAGTTCAAAGAATATTCGAAAATTTTGCTAGATATATAAATATGAATAAACTGTGAATATATTTTTGTGAACTGGCCCTAACCCAAGGGGATCCGATGCTTAACTGCATCTTTTTCCAAAATAAAGGTCTAAAAAGACTAATCAAAGAGATTTTAAGATAATATTTCTTGTAAGGTCATAATTTTTTTTTTGTATTTTCTTATCTTTTATATAAACTTTAATTTTCAAACCATTTTAATAACACAAGGAGCGGTTTACGGCTTTAAAGCAAACCGTAAGTTTTTATACCCTGTACCGCATGGTACCAAGGGTATATTAAGTTTGTGCAAGCCGAAAATGTATGTAACATATAGAAGGAGACGTCGGAGACACCCAAAGTTACCTAAAATATGATCAGGGTGAATAGAGAAGTCGATATACCCATGTCCGTCTGTCCGTCTGTCTGTGTGAACGCCTAGATCTCAGAGATGGTAAGAGCTAGAGCTACCAAACTTTCACATTAGATCCCATATAATTCCATAGGAGGCAAGTTTATTTTATTTTTTTGATATCGGGGTTAAATTATATAGCTCCCATAGGGGTGTTTGAGACGACCTCGACAAAAAAATAAGTTTTAGATGAATAATTCGTTTGTTTATGAAGATATCGTAACCAAATTTGGTATTCGTTTTTTAGTTCCCAATCACTGTACCAAATTTGATCAAAATCGGTTGACTATATCATATAGCTCCAATAGGATCGATAGGCCAAAATAACTTTTTTAAAGAAAAGTTCGCTATACATATTTAGTTTTTTAATAAAGATATCGTAACCAGATTTGGCGTTTGGAAATTTTTTAGACCACTTAAGCAATGTGCCAAATTTGAACAAAATCGGTTGACTATATCATATAGCTCCCTTAGGTCCGATCTTCCAAAAATCGATTTTTTAACAAAATTTGTTGTGTTTCGTTTGTTTGTTAAGATATTGGGACCAAATTTGACATTCGTGAGTATTTTATAGTTCCTAAGCACTGTACTAAATTGAATCCAAATCGTTTAACTAGATCATATAGCTCCCATAGGACCAATCGGACCAAAAACACGTTTTTTATACAAAATTCGATGTGTTTTGTTTGTTTGTAAAGATATTTGAAATAAATTTGGCATTCATAGCTTTTTTAAGGTATTTAAGCACTGTGTCAAATTTTATTGAAATCGGTTGACTATATCATATAGCTCCCATAGGAACGATCGGTGTTTTTTGGTTTTTTGTGAAGAAATCCGACTTTATTACAAGCTAGTGGTACAGGGTATCCAAAGTCGTCCGCGCCCGACTTTACGTCCGCCATTTTTTGTTATTGTAACTGCAAAAAATTTTAAATCTAACAAATTGAAATTGCTAAATCTTTAGATATCTTTTGAAGCTTAAAAAAATGTTTTTATTTGGTACAGAAAGATAACTTTAATCAAAGTTTTAGATTTATGAAGAGCTACAGTGTTGACTATAACTCCGATTAAAAGGTGTTTTACATAAATTAATCAGTCTTAATTCAAATGACGACGTACGTTGAAGTCGGGTGTGGATGATTTTAAGATACACTGTACAACCTCATAGCATCCACATCCAATATATTGCAAAAGGACTCAAAAAACAAAATACAGTAGATTTTTTTTTACCGATGGATCCTATTGGAGTTGTATGTTATATCCAACCCATTTCGATCAAATTTGGTACAGTGCTGGGAAACTCGAAAAGTCTTCCGAATGCCAAATTTTATATTTTTATAATCCACCGAGCTATGACCTGAAAACAATTGTTTTCGGTCCCATGAGTATATATTATATATATTATTTTGTCGAATCGGTCGGTTCAAAATCGGTAAAGTGCTTTCGAACTCAAAAAAAAAAAAAAAACTGCGAAACAAAATAAGTTGCGATATCTCCATAAACATATGAAAAATGGGGAACTTAGTACCCTGCAAATTCGTTTTTTTTCCGGATTCGGTCCCATGGGAGCTATATCATATAGTCAACCGATTTGGGTACACTGCAGGGAAACTCTAAAAAAGATTCGAATACGGGACAGGCAGGGTCGTAAAGAGAAAATCCGGCCCCTTTACAATGACAGTAGAACAGTAATTACACCGGTTCCCTGAAGTATCTTTTTGATTTGTTTTCGTGTATACGCATTTGGAATAAAGTCATAACGAAAGAAAAAAAATAAGCCTATGGTCTGTCCGACGGGCTGTGTTTGCTTTGTGAGTAACATCATGTTTCTTTGCTAAATGTTTAGTGCTCCTCTGCTAATTAAATTTAGTATTATTGCTTCTGCGGACGACGCCTTCTAACACTTTTTAAAATGAACAAGTTTTCGGTCGTTGTCTCTGAACTTAATTTGACTTTAATTGAAAACATGCGAAAGTTACGCGCTAAAAAAAATGCCAATGGCAAATCTATCTTTAAGTTTAAATGCATTAAACAAAAACTAGATACAACTATTGCTACGGTTGCAGTTGAGACCCCCGACTACAATATACCCTTAAATTTACGAAATACACTATAGTATTCATACGACATTGCCGCTTTTTCCGAAATTAAAATGTTAAAGTATGCTTTTATTATTATTCGCTCATCCACAAAAAGGGTTTTAAATAGCTTGTAGTAGAAGGGTCCAAAATTGTTGTATCTTGGAAATGTTGCGTCATACTATTCTAGAAACAAATCGATTAATGTTTTTAATTAAGTAATCCTTTTAGGTATGCCACTAAAGGGAAACGGAATAAGTTCTCGTGATAAATCGAAAAATATGATCTGATTGCAGATAAGGAACATATTTTAGCAAAATTTGCTGTCTCATTTTTCTTACAAGAAGACTTGGCTTTATCGACTCTGCTTTATGCTGAAATCCCTTCCTTCTGCTATGCCTAGGGTTAGCAAGTATCCGTTTTTGAAGCCTACGTAATCGGTTATTCTGTCGCGTAATCGCTTTTTCGAGGAAATATTCTTTTTTGATCGATTAGACCGATTATACATATTTAGATATTTTTTAACAAGTATTTAAGTATATTTTCTACAAAAGTGGAGTAAACGTATTTTGTCTTCTCTTATATGTGAATTTTACATGAGAAACTGTTAGCGTTAGAAGAAGAATCTAACTAACTTTTAAGATGATTCAATCTGGATAATTTTTTCAAATTCACACACAAACATTTGTCTTTAAAGTAAAAAAGTATTCTCTCGAAAAATATCCGCTTTTTCCACTCGGAACATTTGATAACCCAAGCGATGCCTACATCTGGCAATTATATTGACTTTTACGAATTTAATACACCTTTTTAAAGGGTATAAATATTTGTATAAAATTAATTGCACCGACGCATTGCGACGTTAGGAAATCAAAAAAAAAAATCATCTTAAATTCGTACAATTTAAATTGAGATGTTAACAACTTTGGCGGATCACATGCCAGCAGCAATTAGCACAAACGCCGTGCAAAAAATGTATTTAACACAAAAATTTAATTTTTATCTGAAATTTGATGTACCCTACAAGTAAAGAGCATACCTTTATACAAAATTCAAACATGATAAGCGCAAAATTAAATTTAACAAATTTTGTCAAAAGAATGTTTTTGACCTTTTGTGGCTTTTAGCTTGAAGACATAATCCAAAGGTGATTAGAATCATTTGGATTGATTGCGAACTTATCTATAAACTGTACAGGGAATCGGGATTTACAAAGTTAAGCATTTTACCTTTTTCTCTCTTGCTGTGTCAATTATTGTCAGTCATCGTTGTGGCTTTTGTTGTTGCTATTGATGTAATCATTACGAGGGCTGGTAATTGGATTTCTAGTCTGGCTCACTATATTAGGTTCGAAGTGCTATTGCACTCACTTAAATCATTTTTTTCTACAAGAGCTAGTTATATTTTGTATTTAAATTAAAATTATATTTATTTATGAAGGAATGCTTAAATATGCTTACTTTAACTTTGGCTATATGAGCCACCGTACTTAACCATCAAAACCTACGCCAGAAAACTTAATTGTTTGAAAGCTGATCTGGAGGCTCCTTAGATGGAGGCATCCAAGCTCTAAAAGATTTGCCATATTTTGGCAATGGTCTGAAAAACCAAGTTTCTTTTGGCCATGGGTCACAGAACAAGGATTTTAGATTGGTATATAGTGGAATCATTAGTTCACCAGAAGTTTTTAGAAAGTTAAAAAAACGCCTTGTGCTTGTGCACACTTTAGAGCATACTTGGAATAATTTATTCACTTGTATTTAGAAAATATTTCATCGTTTTCTTTTATAGAAATATTTTTAGCACCTCTCGTCGTATATCTACCAAAAAAAGAGACGAAATTAAATATATTAAAGGCATGAACAAGCGAAAATAAATATTATTTGCTTCTATATTGTTTTAACCCATAAATACGAGTGCGTGCATGTGTATGAATACATGAATATTTCCAGTCAAGGATGTGATCGCTGTCAGTAACAACTCGGCGGCGTCCAGTTAAAATAAGTAGCGGTTACTCGACTTCCGGTTAAGAGATCAAAAGCAACCACAGCAACAACAATGGCAGACAGGTTTTTAACGCGATGCGCCATTGATTTGAAGAGCATCATCGTCTTCTGCTTCTTCTAGAAGTTAGTTTTTTAATTTGAACATCAAATGAAACTAGTCGTGGGTTTATTTAAGTTATTTTTAGGATAATTGAAATTTGCTATTGTAGTTGCTTGAAAATAATCAAATCACTTGAGCATGTGTGTGTATTTCATAGATACTTACATTCGTTTTTTTTTTAACATCTGCTGGTCTACGTTTACAATTTGTCTGTATCAAGTAGATGATGATGATGATGATGCTTTATATAAAGCGATTCATAAGCTAACGCGTTAATTTAATCAAAACCATTGCGACAACTACAAAAACAGCTACGACAATAATAATATTATGACAAAGTCGGTCGGGACGAAGTTGCGACAAGAGCGACATCAAAGATTTATTTAATACATTAAGCTATATTGATGCTTTGTACACTTTGCACATATACTCTATAATTACATTGTATGTATGTGCATACATATGTATAAGGTACGTACATACTATACATACATATGTACGTTTTTACTTATCGCAATAGGAACTGCTCCTAAGTTTAATATTACCTACTTTAGTAGGAGAAAAAGCCAATTACTTTGTAATATTACAAGAAATGCATTTGATTCTAAAAAACTTAAATTTACTATTCTTCTGAAAAATAAAAGTTTCTTTCTGAGTCGGAGCTTGTATAACACAACAGCAATAATATTCAGACAACATTCTGATAAACAGACAATAAAATAAAACAAATCGAAACGGCTTCGATAGCAGTTGGAAAAAATATTGTCATAACAACAGCAAAAATAACAACGCTTGGCTGATAATCTACATACAATATGAGCACATAAGGCCTATAAATATTTAATAAGCATGACCGTATATGTACGTACATATGTATGTACATACTCTTTACGAGTATATTGTCTGGATATACTTTTTGTTTTAGAAGTTGATTTCCCAATTTGATTCTTCAATTTGCTGCATACTTTGCAGCGCATCTCAACTTAGGGTAAGGTTAGGTTAGGTAAGGGTGGCTGCTGGCTTGAAAAGACAGCACACTTAGGTCTAAGCCGGCCCGTTGTGATACCGCAGATCTCTCTAGAAGCAATTTCCCAGATGCCTATTCTTATGTCTACTAAGAGTCTCACAGCATCAGAAGTAGTGTTCTACTGATTTCAACCTATTCATCGTCTTTGCAGCTTCTGCAAAACTTATAGCTCGGAACATTCTGGTTTATTCCATAAGGATTCTTTTTGGGTCAATTTTATGCCGTATCTGGCGACTGATTGTGCAGTGAGGTGTGCTATACCACATAATTTGTACGTGAGACTAAATTTTTTCCCTTGTTTGTAGCTTGAAAGTGGCCAAAGGCATACGAATCCTCCTTATCCGGTAGGAGGGTAGAGGTCGTGCCCTGTCTTGCCAGTTCAACTGCTATTTCGTTGCCTGTAATATCTTGGTGCCCTGGCACCCAAATCAGGCTGATAATAAACTGCTGTGCCATCTCTTGTATAGATTTGCGGCAGTTGTTGACTGTCATCGAGTTGGAGGATAGTGCTCGAAGTGACATGATGGCTGCCTGGCTATCCGAAAATATGTTTATCGCACCTGATTGCACGCCGATGTAGCGCAACCAAATCAAAGCCTCGTTAATGGCAAGGATCTCCGCTTGAAAAACACTGCAGTGGTCCGGAAGTCGAAAAGACTGCTGAATATTTAGTTCCTCAGAGTAGACTTGATGTTGGTGCCGTCCATGAAGCAGTTAATCAGTCACATTTACCTGAACGAATTGGCGATTCCCTAGAGGAATAGTGAATAGTAATGCCCTAAGGGCGTGCAGTAATCTGTCATTATTTGAGATTGATTGTTATTGATTCAAGAAGTCCCAAGTATCTTGCACTGTCGCTAAAGGAAAAGACGGAATCGTTTAATTTGAGAGGAGATACATTATGCATCTTTTACTTCCTAGAAAAGAGGATAGGCTCAGTTTTTGCTGGGTTAACGCTTTACCCGCTATCAATAGTCCAGAGTGACAGCTCTTTGAGTTTTATTATGTTATGCGGTCATAAAGAAATTTTCCATTCAGCATTATAACCACATCATCCGCTTAGGCAACAACTTTGCAACTTCCACCTATGTGACGTAGCATCGTGCTGACTGCTACGTTTCGCATAAGAGGAGATAGCATCCCTCCCTGAGGGTGCCTCTGACTCGTAGACACGTAAGTTCTTTGGTTATTGCCTTGGGATCGATGTAGTTAAAGGCGCCTTCTATATTTAAGAAGGTATCAAGAAGGTAGCGTATTCCTTGTTGTGTAAAGATTTTTCAACGGTTGATATGACACACTGAGGTGCGGTTTCTGTCGATCTGCCCTTGCAGTATGCGTGCTGCGTCCAGATAATAGTTTGGAGTCAACTGACGTTATCCTACAAATCTTTCCAAAATTTTTAAAAGAAACGACGAAGAGCTTGTGGGTCTCAAATCTTTTGGAACTTTATGTATAGTTTATCCGCCTTGGGTATAAAGACTACATTTTGACGTTAGCCATGAAGATGGTATCTGGCTTAACGCAGTAATATTAGTAAAAATGGCTTTTTTGTAAATCGAAAAAATCTCGAAAACGCTTCATAAAAAAAAAAAATAATGTAATTTTGGTGTTTCTAGACCCAAAAAAACGAAGATTCACTGGATGACCCTTAAAATTGTAACTAGTTTTATTATTAAATATTGAGTAAATGGATTTCTTTCAAACATTTTACCAAGCAAAATAAAACTGTAATCTTAAAATTGTAGAAAATATGGCTTGAAAATATCTACCTGCTTATATATGAAGTTCAAATCTCAATTTTGGTTATCCTGGTTCTTATAGACTGTACAATCCAGGTGTTCAGAAAAAAATTAGTCGAACGGACATGTCTAGATGAACTTTTATTGTCCTACAAACAATATTGGTGATAGCTTTTGGGGACATTGGTAAATAAATTTTTATAAACTTATTGTTTATACCCCTAATCTTAAGAAACATTGTGGAGCAGTCACCACAATATACGCTCTTGGTGAACTTTGAGCGAGGTTTTGACACCATAAAGAGATGTACGATTTGAGCCACTCTAAAGAGCGACACAAATTTCAACCATTTATGTCTTTAAATTTTTATCAAGAAAATAAATAATAACCCTAAGAAACTGGGCATAGAATAAATTTCTTCGCGTTGTGGGTATCTTCACATTTTTTCGAGTCGAGACAGAAGAAGAAGAATCAAAACGATAAAGTTTCAAAATTAAAAAAAAAAACTTACTACTACAATGTATTTGTAGGCGTGTTATAGAATTTAGCAAAAAACTAGAAACTATGCAACCAAAGATAGACTCGATGTTATACGTCCCTTAATTTTTCTTTTTTTATTATTATTATCAGATGAAAATAAATACAGTGTATCAATTATTACATAGTAATTATATCGTTATGCTGTTCAAAAGTTTCGTTGTCTAAATTTTCGTCACAAAAAATTTTAAAATATATGATAGTCTGTCCATGTAAAGGACAAGTTCGCTGCATTGATCAGGAATGGGGCTGCTCATACCATCATCTTTGCTTTGTATCCATAGACTAACATCTTTTACTTTTACACACTTTACACTACTGCAAAAGCAAACTGTGCTCTTCCCTAAAAAAAAAATTTAGGAGGTGGAAATTTAGTTTTTCATTTATTACTCACTTCAATTGATTATTTATTCACATTTATTGATCTAGACAGTTTTAATAATATTATTTTTCTCTTTTTTTCTCCTTTTATCAGAAGATGCAAGATGATATAAACAAAATGGTTTAACTTAGGGGAGAGAATGCAGCTGCAGTGGAAACGGTTATTATACAGAAACATTGGATATGGATATGGACTTTGATTTTTCCGAGTTTTGTAAGTAATGAAATAAATATAGCTTTGCCATCTTAAAATCTCTAAACTCTGTTGCCATAGTTTAAGCTCTGTGCCCAAAGGAAATTGTCGATTTTTGCAATACTCTTGTATGTACGAAAATATAAATACGATAAGAGCCTTAAAAGTTTCGGTTTAACTCTCATATAGTTAACACCTGTAAAGTTTGCTGCAATTTCTAATTTTTTTTTCATTTTGACTTGAATATAAATTTGATTTCGTTTCGCTCAAAACTTAAGATATACTTTTAAATTAAAAGCTTCTTACTTACTTTATTAAGATTGATTCATTCGAAAATAAAGATAAGGAACAATATTTTTGCAATTCTGTCCCAACGACGCGTGATGTAGATGTCGCAGAACGTGGCATGAAAATAATGAAAGCTCGATACCTAACATACCTACATAGCTCCAAATATTGGAATTTGTTTATTATTTTTAATAAATATGAATAAATTTAGTACATTTTAGCTGAGATGGACCAGCTTTCCTAAATGTTTTACAGAGAAAATTTTACCAAGAAAATTATTTGAACGTAACTTTTGCAAGAGTGGCTTCCATAAAGGGATTCCCTGATCTCAAAGACTACGAATGCCAGAAGAAACATACGAATCGTTTTATTAGCGACAGTAGAACTTCAATGCTTTCAGCAAAATATATTCAAAAATATATTCTGCAACAAAAAGGATATTTGAAATTGAAAAAAAAAACCAAATCGAAAGAGGACATTTTGTGCCCCGTATAATAAAGGATGACCTGTAAAATGAGCAAGACTGACATAAAATGTGCTCACCCAAAATAGATGGCAAATAAATTAATTTTACAAAGGTAGCTTTATTCGTAGTTATGTACAAAGTTACAGTTCTATATAATTTCAAGTCATTTGCTGATATTTGCATGTGACTTTGCATATATTTTGCATATAGCTTAAACACGACACGACAACAGAGTTGTTTGATCAATATTTTCTATATAAAAAATTAAGGAGAAAACACAACAAATACAAAAAGCGGACTTGAAATATTTTGCGTTGTGATTGGATTTAAGTTCAGACAGTTGAAATAAATAACCAAGCGAAGAAAAACCAAAAGACGCGTGTTTCATTCAAAATAAAAAATAATCATTTGTATAAATATTGCCGTGTAAAAACAATTGTAAAAACTCAAGAAACAGCCACAAGCTCGTATCACACATGGTTTCATGTTACAGGGCAAAAATTAATCCGAAGTGCGCTATGAAACCAAGTTATTGAGAACTGCAGAAATTCTTGGGGATTTCTTTTAGAAATTTGCAAAAAAAAAAAAAAATACACAAACTGTTTTGCGATTTTGCATATAACTTTTGATTGATTTGTTTAGAAAGTTGACATCTGATCTAAAATTGTTTAGTTTTACAAAAAATGTACACTTGAATAGAACACCCTTTAAGTGCGATTTCTTTTGGCCCTTGCCTATTTAATTTTTATATAAATTAAACTTAAGTTTATTGTGCTATAGATAAAAGTATTAACTAAAAAAGAATGACTATAAACCATTAAAATGGGGGTCCTTTTTTACTTCTGATTCTATTTAACATAAAGATTTCCTCAATTTACGAGTAGTATTTAAGATATTCAAACGTAAGTAGAAGATTAAGCATACCTACCAAATAAATTATAAATAAAGATCAAAGGTCAATTGGTTCCAGCGCAATGACTGTTTAAAGAAAAAAATTACAAATCACTAATCGTAAATGCGAAAACCGCATCAACCATATCATGGCAGAGAGGGGTAACTTTCCCAAGAGATTAAAAATTTCTCGCATTTTTCGAAATACACGCATCACGATGCTCAGTAGTGTGACTTGTCGTGATTTTTGCCAAAGAGTCGACGAATTTCTTGGTATAGAAGTTACCCCATTACTAAAAATTGGGACATAATCAAACAAATTTTTAATTCTCATTACAAAAATATTGGGATTATCAAAGATTATAAAAACTGAATAATTGTATTTTTGCAGAACTTACAATTAGTCACAAAGGACGAAAGAATAGTTGCTCAAAGATAAGGCTCAAAAATAACTCTATATTCTTATTCTGCTTTCGAGCTATGAGTATTTACTAAGAACAGTGTATACAGGGTGTCCTATTCAAGTGGCGAGGAGTGTATGTACACGAGCTTATTTTGTTGTTGTTTTTCTATCAATGCATTTTCGCTGCTCAGCGAGTTGTGAAGAGTGCATCAACCGTATGCTCGTTCAGACGTGGGTTAGATAATTATTTTCTGTATCTAATGAATGCAATAACAATAATAATAATAATATTATATTAACTAAACAAAAAAAAAACTCTTTTCTGTTTCTATGGATGCTGCTCTCACTGTGTTTTATGTTGGTGTTCATGTTAGTTAGTTAGTCTGTCTAGTTACTGTCTAGTAACTACTTAGTGTCAGACCTTATTCGAATCGTAGACTAAGCTTGGCTGGCAGTGAGTTTTGTGTGTTCAAATAAAAGAGGCGCCCAAGAAGCGCTGCTTGCTAAAAAAAATATTATTAACGAAATTTACGACTATTTATACTATGGATTATCCAAAGACTTTGAATGGTAATTTGAATATATTATATACATACTTGTACATATACATACATACTATATAATATGCAAAAATTTATTTACTGTGTGTACTCGGAATAATTTACTGCGCCATTTTATATTTGCTTTATCGATCAAACAACTTAAAAGCGCCTTAAATTTCTTATCAGCTACTTGGTCTCGTTCTTTTGTTGTCGTCGTTGTTGTTGTAGTTGTTAGTTAAACGCCCCTAATTTGTATCTATGTATGTATGTGGTTGGAACTACTACATATACAAGTTTATAATTATTTATGTATTGTATCTGTCTATGTTTGTGAATGTTTGTCTATACGCTTACAGCTCGCAATGATTTCATTGGCGGCATTGATAACGATGGCCTGGACTTTAACAACTTGGAGCAGTTTATGCAGGCAGCCACAGGCGTCGATGTGAACACATTACACAATGACACCAATGGGCAGCACGGCGGCAACACTACCAATAATGTGCTGTGCCTCGATAGTACCAATAATACGGGTAATCTCGCAGGTGGTGCCACAAAAGTTGAATCTCCACACACGCCGCCGATGAACTGCCTGGACGAGCAATTGGCTACAGTAGCGGGTAGAGTTAGTCTACCCAGCACACCCATAGCAACACCGCTGGCACATGCTCATGCTCATTTGCCGGAGAGTCCGCCAGATTCGGGCTCGGAACCAGCGTACAGTCCACTAGGCGATGCCCATGGCCTGGGTCTTACCATATCCGGACGCAATATTTATCAGATACAGCAACAATTACATCCAACACATCAACAGATACCTGATGAATTCCATCAGTCACAATCCGTGCCCGGACATACTTTCAGCTCACACATGCATGCACCAACGCATGATGTGATGATTAAACATGAGGCTGGCTTGATTATGAATCCCAACAGTTTGGTAACACATCAGCAGCAGCAGTTGAATGAGTCACATTTGCAACACCATCATCCACTGCATCAACATGAAAGCCAACATGTCGAGGAGCAGCTGCTATATCAGCCTCATTACGATAACTTGCACGGTGGAGCAAATGTATTATTTGCTGCCACAAGCTATCAGAATCTGTCCAGTATGCAGAATGATCAGACAGCCACCTGCATGCTGACCTCTTCGCTGGGCGAACGTGTTCAAGTGGTTGGCACTAGCCAAGTGTCGCTAAATCGGGTCTCGGCCCCTTCCACACCAGTGCACTCATCATCGCGCAAACGAAAAATGTCCACTCAGCTGGACTGCGCAGACTTTGCGAGCAGCGTTAAGCATGATTCAGGATTATTAATGAGCCCAATGCGCACATCCCACCATTCGCTGGCTCAGTATGATAGCTCGCATTTCAGTGCGAATGCACCGCTAAAGATCAGCCTACCGGCATTAAACAGTAGCAGCAGCCAGAGCGATCTAAGCAAAACACCAGCTCATTCACATTCCTCCGCGTCAGTATCACCCGCACTATCCACGGTGAATTCGCAGGCGGATAATAGTCTTGATGGCGGGGATGCTACGCTGACCCAGTGCATACGATTTAGCGCTTTTCAGCCGGAAAGCTGGCACAAGCTGTGCGATCAGAGCTTGCAGGAGCTTTCGGTAATTTATTATCGCGTAGATGCGGATAAGGGTTTTAACTTTTCCGTCTCGGACGATGCTTATGTGTGCCAGAAGAAAAACCACTTTCAGGTTACTTGCCATGCGCGCCTGCAGGGCGATGCCAAATTTGTAAAAACACCGTCCGGGCTTGAAAAAATCAAATCCTTCCACTTGCATTTCTATGGCGTCAAATTTGAGACACCAAATCAAACGATACGCGTTGAGCAGAGCCAATCGGATCGCTCCAAAAAGCCATTTTATCCTGTACCGTAAGTAATAATGTTAACTAATCACGTAATCTCGGTTATGTTGCAGTATCAATATTTTTCTTGCAGTATCGATCTCCAGAGCCACATAGTGAGTAAGATCACAGTCGGGCGGCTACATTTCTCCGAGACAACGCATAACAATATGCGTAAAAAGGGCCGTCCTAATCCCGAGCAGCGTTACTTTCAGCTTGTTGTGGGTCTGCATGTACACACCACCTCCGGTAACTTTCCAGTGGTAAGCCATGGGAGCGAGCGCATCATTGTGCGAGCATCCAATCCAGGTCAATTTGAATCGGATGTAGATTTGTGCTGGCAACGCGGTCTAACTCCAGACTCGGTTTTCCACGCGGGACGCGTAGGCATCAATACGGACCGACCCGACGAAAGTCTAGTGGTGCACGGTAATCTAAAAGTATCAGGTCATATTGTGCAGCCCAGCGATAGTCGAGCCAAACGAGAAATCGGCGAGCTGGACACATCAGTGCAATTGCGAAACCTTCAAAAGATACGCATTGTACGCTACCGCTATGAGCCGGAGTTTGCTATACACTCCGGTCTTAGACGTGCCAGTGACACCGACAGCGATGAAATTGTTGACACGGGAGTCATAGCTCAGGAAGTGCGCGAGGTTATACCAGATGCAGTGCAAGAGGCTGGCAGCGTGGTGCTGCCCAACGGAAATGTCATTGAAAACTTTCTCTTGGTTAACAAGGTGACTATAAATTTTATAGTTTTTATTTTACACGGGTTGAATTGACGGGCTTTTTAAAAAATATTAAGTCATAAAATATCAAACAAAAAGCTGATACACCCAATCCTTGAGAATATTATTTTAAGTAAGCCAGGGTTTGAGACACACATTGAACAAACTTTAATTAATCCCGGTACAGGATCGCATACTAATGGAGAACATTGGCGCAGTTAAGGAGCTGTGTAAGGTCACCGGATCGTTAGAAACTCGGATTGTAAATTTAGAACGAGTCAATAACAACCAAAATCCACGTGCCAAGGAGCTGGACCATCCACACAGCCTTTTTGCAGGACGCATTAGCAAGTCTATTAGTCGTCACGAAGGCTATGAAATCTGTTCCAGCCGCACTCTTCAGATTGTTGTATTCCTGCTCATCATTGTCATGGCCGCTTGGTAAGTGCTGTGACTGTCATTTCGTTTACCGAAATTATATTCTATTCTGCTCCTGCAGCCTAGCTGCCGTTTCCACGCTCTACTTCGTAGAGCACAACAAGCAGCAGCAACAGCTGGACTATCCTCTATTCAGCAACAGCCACATTTTTCGATCCGATACGCCACCCCATATGAGCGATGAGGATCGACATTATTTGCATACGCTTTTCAAAAACAAGACGCACATGGACTGGCCAAGTTTAATGTATTCGGCAAGCACTTCCCGACCGCCGGCTGCACGCAAAAGCGACGAACCCAACGAACTGGCCGTTGTCATGTCAAAGCCTCAAGTTGGCCTAGCCGCTCTTATAAACGCCAAGCATCAGCCGGTTACAACAACTGCGCCACGAACCAACAAGACCATTAGCAGCAAGAACAAGGCAAAGTGGCCACTACCGCAGGAAGTTCTGCGGGCCAGTCAGGGCGCCCAAAAGCTATTGCAGCCGGCCACAAGCCTCTCTCAACAAAGCAACGATGAAGAGCTACTACCGCAAACGCATAACAATCAAACATCTTCAGAGAAGCCTGAAGGAATACCACCGCCGCAGGATTTTGAGAACAACTCCATCGATATTGACGCCCAGCATTTCGGCCGCCAAGCATTAAATGCGGCCAAAGCCGCCAGTGCGCGTAGCAGTGCTATTATAGTAAGCGGCGAGACTGATGAGCAGGATAGCGGAACTTTGCAGCAGGCCGATGATATTGCTCTCAAGTTGGATGAACACATTCTAGTTGTGGGCACTATTGCCAGCACCTCGAGCAGCAATAGCCTAAATGTGCCAGACACAACGGCCAGTGCGGGCCAAGCCATACGTAAAATAAATGCAGGCGACGCGGTTATATACAATGTCTATAAGACAGTGTCGCCTCCAACGGCAAATCTAGCACTGACGACTAACAAAGTCAACACTGACCAACTTTTGCCCAGTCTGGGTCATGTGGTGCTTGATGTGCCACCAACGACAGCACACAACGCTAGCGATACAAGTCATGACAACGCCGATGCGCTTGACCTTCAAAATCTTAGCAATACAAATGAGTCGGTGGACAACCCCATAACGGCGCTCTTTGGCTTTGAGTATAACCCTGGAATGCGAGACTCGAGTTTGGGTAGACGCTCTGCCAACCAGCGCAGTGTGGACTGGATTAGGCAAAAGACCTATAAAATGGAAGTGTTTGGGCAGATGGCAGAATGCAATGGCGATGAAGCAGTAAGCGACAATTGTCAGGTAGGACGGATCTAATGATCAGTTAACAAGCTCAACAAAATATGATACAATCGAGTCGGTGCCCGACAGTACCTTTTACATTTTTTAAAAAAAAATAGCTTGCTTCTTAGAACTTTCCAATTGGAAATTAATTTAAGTTTATGTAGTAAGTAAGTAAAACTCATATGTTGGAGTGGGGGGTAGGCTGGGGTCCATATTAGATCTACATGAATCAGCTCACCAAAAATTTGATTCTAGGCCACTTGTTAACATAATTACGTAGTATTTATTTTGACGCATGGGCAAGATGGTGTGAAATTGGTACAATTTTGACTATACCTTCTGTTGAACTTCTCCGATTGTGTTCATTTTTGACATGCACGAAATCATGACGCATAGCTCTGCTAAGTTTCAAATAAAAGTAGTCAACGGTGTAGCTAAAAAGTGCGAAATTCTACTGAGGGGGAACGGAGCTTTACTCGCTGGCAAAGTTCGTGTCTCTAGCTCTTATATTCTCGGAAATCTAGGTGTTTATACAGACACACAGACAGATACACAGACTGACGGACATGGCTCAATCACTACTCGAGGTTAAGACAGGCATTTTGGTCTGCGAATAGGAGATTTGGTTACGATGTCTTCAAAAACCAACGTAATAACGAATTTTATACAAAAACAATTTTTTTTAACCGATCCATCCGGTACTCTATGATATAGTTATTCGATTTTGATCAAACTTGGTTTTGTGCTTGGGTACTCATCAAAAAAAAAAGCAGAATGCTAAATTTGTTTACGATATTTTCATAAACGAACGAATTATTCTTTTGGAACTTTTGGATTTTTTTTTTGAGAGGAAACACCCTTATGGAAACTATATAATGTAAAACAGATAAAACAAAATTAAAATAAACTTGTATTCTAAGGAATAACGAGGGATCTAATCCGAAAGTTTGGTTGCTCTAGGTCTTATAAAAACGATTATGAAATATGAACAGCAAAGGTAGAAATTTTTCACTAAGCATACATAAAATATCCCAACATAACAAATAATGGAAGAAATCACTCAATTCTCACATCTGAGTTATATTTACATATATTTTTTATAGTCTAGCTGTGATGAAGAGGTGCAACAAGATCATGAAGACACTGTTGATGCTAATGCAAAGCAGCCGTTGTCGTTGCAACAGCACGTGGAAGACGAACTTCAATCAGCCGAAATCATGCACGATCAACATGATCCAGAGCCGGTAGCTTTAGATGTGGGCACAATATTGACGAATGAAACGCACGTGCTTAACGAAAAGAGCTCACGTAGCACCTCTGTTCAGACCAAGCCACTATCTTTTGAAGCAGATGCGTCAATCAGCGAGGATGGTGGCGAGCTCGAAGTTACTCATTCGATAGAACACTTGCCAGAGACGCCTCGACAGAGCGAACAGGCTCCTCAGCTGGACTGCTGGTCAATTTCCAGTTGCGTGCTTGCAGCTCAGCATAATCGCACCATAGACGTAGAAAACTACTGTCCCAGTGCTGGCACCTCCCTGAATATCAGCTATATTGTGCCCCTGTCGCGTTATCTGCAAGCCAGCTTTCTTGAACTGCACTTTAGGCAAGCCTTATAATTATCAGGTTGACGCAGCAAAATTTATATGTATGAGTATATCTTCAACAGCTCCAACAAACCCTTGCAATGGTCCATATGTGGCGATGATGGCAACGGTGATCAAGCCAAGGCGGGCACACAACTCGAGCAGGACGACGAGGCGCTGCCAAGTAATTCCGTAAAGATCTTAAAGCAGCAAGGCAACAAACTAATTCTTGCATTGGACATTCCAAGGCATGGTAACTTTGCGCATTACTTTATGTTGCGTGCAAGCAACGATTTAGAGCAGGTAAATTCAAAATAGAAGCTATATACATATGTAGTAGTTACGATACTAATCATTTTTTTGCAGCAAAAACTCTGCGATGACAACGCTCATGTGGCGAACACCATACTCCAGTACAATTTTAGTGTCGTAAGGAATTGTGATTAATTTTATATTTGATTTAAAGGATCTTACGATGCGAACGGACTGTTTACATGTGGGTCACTATGTTATGGCATTGGCAAATTGGCACTATATAAAATTCCAAGAAATTATTGCAATTAGTTTAATTTAAATGAGATAACATTCAAATTAAAATATAAAACAAAATGTTTGATCACGGTTTGAATATGCAAGAGATTTAAATAAATAACTTTGCTATATGGAAACCGCGAGTTGACATGAACAAATAAGAAATAATGCATCCATTATTGACTTAAAAACGAACAAAAATTGAAGTGTTTTATTATAAAAGGGAAAATTGAATTTTAACAGCTCTACAGACGTTACACCCCAAATGGTTGATCTTTTCCATCCTCGTGATACTTAATATATGTTTCTCCATGAGTGAAGTCCTTGGTGCCCTCTAAACGTCCACGTGGTGCCGCCTTATCATAGTCAAATGCCTTATCGGATTTACCAAACAATTTGTTGGCCATTTCAATGTCCTCACGGTATTTGCCAACAACAACCTTTTTTCCGGTAATGGGATCTGTTATGTCACCTAGTGGAAAGACAACTTTTTCCACGTTATGAGTAATAAGGCGGGTTAAACGTTCTGGCAATTCGCGGATGAGTACTATATCGCCAGTTTTGCAGACTTTTTGTGGATCATGTGCAAAGTAAAATACATCCTTTTTAAAATACTATAAAATTAAAACGAAAAAGTTAAAAAATGCTTTTTAAAGGAGGTTGTCTGTCGTAGGTACCATGTTCAAATTTCTGTCCAGTTCCATACACCGTATGCGTATTTTAGACGCATTCTTTTTTATGCATGGCATGCATTGGCCCATAAGCAATAATCCGCGGGATGCCATTTGATTTGATTAGTTTTATTTCAATGCAAAACAAATTTATAAAACTTTTATCATGCCGAATGCGCTAAACTTCTTACATTTTTATCGTTCACAACGATACGGTAACACCACAGCACTTTTCCAGCTGTTTACACACATACAAGAGCTACCTCTTATAGCACTAGATGTAAAAAGCAACCAGCTGATCTGAAGTTTGTGTGTACACACTTAAAGTCCGATAAGAAAATTTTTATTGTTATAATTTGTAACAACAAGAAAGTAAAAAGTGAAGTTTAAAATAGTGCATTAACTTCAAATATTATCGCAGCTCACAATTAAACTACTTGCGTCCCTGCAGTGTAACACATACGCCGCAATGGTAAACAAACAAAGAACCCCTATCAGTGCGCAGTACTTTTGCAGCATATGCCCTTTAGCACTAACACTAAAAACAATAAATGATCCAAAACACTAGTAATTAACTTTTTGGAAATTTTACAGAGCTTTGATAACGATGATTACCATGGAAATGAAGACTCATTCCCGAAAGAATATGACTATCAAGCATATGACCCGGACGGCTTGGAACCAAACTCGCTTCCAGGCAATAGCGACACCAAACCGCGGATATTGCTGATGGGTCTTCGTCGTTCCGGAAAAAGTTCCATACAAAAAGTGGTTTTTCACAAAATGTCACCTAACGAAACACTCTTTCTTGAATCGACGAGTAAAATTGTCAAGGATGATATCAACAATTCCAGTTTTGTGCAGTTCCAAATTTGGGATTTTCCTGGTCAGATTGATTTCATTGAGCCCACATTCGACTCGGACATGATCTTTGGCGGCTGTGGTGCACTTGTATTTGTCATAGATGCAAAGGATGATTACAACGAGGCATTGACCAAATTTAAAAACACGGTGATTAAGGCTTATAAAGTAAATCCTCATATTAAGTTTGAAGTCTTCATACACAAGGTAACTGCAGCTGTTGTTCGAAATACTCAAAATTCTGACACTGTCTACTATTTTGAATAGGTTGATGGTATAAGTGATGATTCAAAAATGGAATCTCAGCGGGATATACACCAACGGTCTTCGGACGACCTAAGCGAAGCAGGCCTCAATCAAATTCATTTAAGTTTTCATCTAACCTCGATCTATGATCACTCCATATTTGAGGCATTTTCAAAGGTTGTGCAGAAACTAATACCCCAGTTGCCCACGCTTGAGAACCTCTTAAATATATTCATACCGGCAAGTAATATAACTTTTTGTTTGTAAAAGTAAACTAACGTCTTCAAATATTTAGAATTCGGGGATTGAAAAAGCATTTCTATTTGATGTTGTTTCAAAAATTTACATAGCTACCGATTCCTCTCCAGTTGATATGCAAGCCTATGAGCTATGTTGCGACATGATTGATGTCGTCATCGATTTGTCAAGCATATATAGGTAAGAGATTCAAATGCTATAGGATTTTGTATAATCTAACTCTCTCTTTTTTGTTTTAAAGCTCCGAAGAAACTGCTTTCGACAGCGGCAGTTCTAGTCTTATTAAGTTAAACAACAACACTATACTCTATCTACGTGAGGTGAACAAGTTTTTGGCCCTGGTCTGCATTCTTCGCGAGGAGAATTTCAATCGCCAGGGAGTTATTGATTATAATTTTATTTGCTTTCGGGATGCTATAAGTGAGGTCTTTGAGCTGCGATTAAAACGTCAGAAACTGGCCACACTGCAGGAGCACAATGAACATGACGATGACGACGAGCTTGCTGATGATGATAATTTGGGTCTTGGCTACTCCAGGCTACCACAAATGGCCTAAGCACAGGCTGAACTTTTGCCTATTTTTTCCAGTTTCCCTTATGCATAAGTATTAAACAAAAATTAACCCAAAATTAACGTTTTCAAAAAATATTCGAAGACATGTTATTCTTTATCATACACACACTTTATCTGTTTAAATCGTAAAGTAGCTTCTCCACGATTAAAAAAATACTGTATTTTCCCAGCGGTTAATCTAATAAATATGTACGTATATTTTTTAAATAAAATTTATTATCAAAAGTTTTTGAAAGTCTGTTAGGCGCAATAGATTCCCTAATATTTAAATTGCAACCAAAAAAGTAACAATTGTTTCTAATATCGTATTATAAAAAACCGTAAGCTAGGAAACTAAAAGTTAATAATTTTATAAGAGTTTGATATTTTATAGGTAGGCGCTCAAAACCATTTTTTTCCACTTTTCCCAGCTGTGATCAAAAGCTTGAATATACTTTTTTACTAAATACCGTGAAGCTCCTCAAAATGGGATTAATGAGCATTAATCTCAAACTCATCATACACAATACATTTGGGGGCTAAATCTGGCATGAGGAAACAAAATTTTATTTTTTTAGTTTTGTAAAACCAAATAAGTTGCATTAACATAAAAAAAGGGTTAATAAATTGTATTGTATATCTTGCCGATCTATGCTTCGTTTTTTCAGCCATTTTGGGCATTTATACTCTTTCCTAATATGGAAATATGACACTTTGCAATCGCGTTTGCCTAAAAGTCGAAAAACGAGAAAGAGTATTTATCTATCGCTATCGCCTGCCATTCTGTTAATAAAATTTTAGATTTATTTAAATAAAAATAGATTAAATTTGCATCTGTCTCAGTTCAGCACAAAGAAAGCAACATAACAACCGCCTTATCACTTATCACAATCAAAGATGCAAATTTTGCCTATCGCCGATAACAAGTGATCATAGTTGGCAGAGTGGAAAAGGTAATTCTAGTAATTTGCAAATTTGTAGTTTTTGAGCATTCCATTGTATTGTATTGCAATGTGAGACACTTATCACTCCCACTTATAGCCACGAAATTGTCAACAATGTCCACAAAAAGACTGGCAGCCTTGAATTCGAAAGAAGGCACCAAAGCCTCATATGGCACACCATTTAAAATGTGGCGTAAAAATATAAATATACAACCCCGATCCAGCAAGCGTTTGATGAGTAGAAAAAAATAGAAATCAGCTTTTGTATTTCACCTATAATATTTTATATGTCGTATAATATAATAATAATATAATATAATAATAAGGCTATGCGAAACAAAACAAACTTTTTGGCGCGTTTCTTCGTCGCTTGTTGTCTAGTTCTTAAGTATAGTATATTATTGTGAAATATATTAAAATTAATTATACTACATAATTTAAAAAAAATAACATAAATATGTAAATGGTAGCAGAAGGCCTACGTGCTTAATAATATTTTTTAAATTAAAGCAAATTTGTAAATATTTGTATATAAATTTAATAAATATAAATAAATGGAATAAATAAATATTGTTGTATTCTTATTTGAACCACACATTTCTATATTATAATTTCATCTCCCTTGAAAAAACTTTTGTTTTGTGCAGTTTTATTCAAAGTTAGAAAAAATTTTGAAAATAATCGAATAATATTTATTAAAAGCGGAGCAGGTGATCGATCTGGCAGCATAAAAATCGATTCGCTTGTGCGTTCAAATATTTAATTTAAGCAAATGAAAGTATTTTTCAATACTAATATTCTATTATATATTATATTACACTACTCTTATATTATGGAGTATAAATGTATCGTTCCAAATTGTCCGGGAGGATAAAAATTCTTTAAAATACCCAAAGACGGGTATACTGATTGGATGCGGGTGTGCAATCTGCATTTCAAAGCTGAGTGCATGGGATTGAACAGATTGAAAAAACGCGCAATCCCAACGGAGGCTTTGGGTAAGTGTTTTGTGAATTGTGATTTATATTAAAAAAATAATAAATAAAAAAGTCGTATAACGAATCAATTATTCCTGCTATAATACTAATAATAAAAACTAATAAACTAACACTGGCCTTTATTCACATTTTTGGTTTTTATGTGTGCCCGTTTATTTTAAAAGGCGCAATCCCAGCGGCGGATTGTGTTTTGTGATAAATTAAAAGTTACATAAAATATGTATTTGATGTGTGCATATGTACATATATACATATGTATATTTTGTATTCAATGTCGGGATATAGGTAATAAAAAACTGTGTGTCCCATAACTAGTATTACATCATACCCAGAATTTTCAATTCTTAAACTACAGAATTTGATTGAAAAAAGCCACACAAGTCCTCCGTCGATTTTACACAACTTTCCGGTGGACAAAAATGAGCAACAAATGTGGAAATCCATATGCAATATAAAGCCAAGGTTACTGAATAACGTCTGGCTCTATATTTGCAACGATCACTTGTATCCAAAAGACATACTGGATAAAAAGTTGAAAAAAAATGCCAGGCCGATAATGCACATAGAAGCCCAAACAAGTGGAATAAAATCTGAAATACTGCTAGTACCACTTGTGGATGATACCATAATCCAAAAAGAACAACTAGTAACATCGTGCAAAAGACTGCCCGATGATTACTTTAAGGCCTCAGGGCATAAAAATGAGATTGACCTAACTTGCCCTCGTTGCGAATACTGGCGTTCGAAATACTTCGAACAAGAGGAGCAAGTGGGCAAACTGAAAAAACAATTGGGAGATCTGCAAAGCCAGATTGATGCATTGTCCAAAAGGTTGAACGACACCAATGAAATGATGGCATCAAAAATGGTGGCTGGAAAAGCTGCAAAACGAATGAAAATACTTCTGGATGAAAATTGGTAAGGATATAAAACATATTTGATAAAATTTATGTATTTATAGCTAATTATTGAATTTTTTCTTTTACAGAATGCTTTTGATGTCATATGACACCTCGCTTTTTTAATGTATATATCGCAAAAAAAAAAAAGCTAAATTTCAATAAATTTCTTTGTTGAAAATGTTATTTTTATCTAAAAAAAAAAAAAGCTAAATTTCAATAAATTTCTTTGGTGAAAATGTTAAATAAGCATTAGAGAAAAAACGGAACTTTTACGGCGCGAACCGGGACACCGGGACAAGCAGTCAAAACCTGGTAACACGTCCCGGAAAACCGGGACGGTTGGTCACCCTACCTATTAATAGTCAACCTCACCTTCAGGTGCATAAACGAGGCTCTGACGACCGAGAAGGGGCGGTATAACCCGACATTTTTGCGCAGGAGAAATACTGTCGCTGCTTATGGATGGTTCTTTTTTTTGATTCATAAGGTAACAATTACAATTAAATTACTCACTTTAATCAAATGAAATTTATGCTTTATATATAACTAATCCTAATGTTACATATTTTATTTTCAGGCGTACTCCAAGGAGGAAAATCTGGATGCACTTATGACGGCAACGACACCAACAATTCCCTTAAATAGTAAGTTAAACTGAATAAAAAAAATTCAAAAACTTTAGCCATGATACAAGGTAATTTTAAAAAAAATGTTTATAGGTCGCTGACTATACTGAAGACTAAAGGAAGGACAGGAAGCCACCCAACGAATGACAGGAAGACTGAAGGAAGGGCAGGATGACCCCAACGAAACGTTAAAATTAAAATGTTTGTGACGTTTCTCTTCACATAAAAGATAAGTTATTGAAATTATCTAATTTTAAGCATTTACTTATTAATTTTCTTTCCTTATTTTGTAGTGAGCGTGGACCTGGACGAAAATTTAAATGGCAGACCTGGACGCAGGCTTTGAAATTAGCCCCATCAGGACCTGGTATGGCCGCCGGACATGGTTCACCTGCTGGGTCATGCCCGGCGGTCATGACAGTAGCCTAGGGGACCTATTTGGGGGCTGTACTTGAGCAGAGACTGCCAGGTACAGCATGAAATACCCCAAAAGAGGAGGAGGGAATGTTTAGTGGATACACCACACACGTAGCAACGACGGTTGGTATAACCCTACCTCACCCGCCAAAAAAAAAAATTTTTAAAATGTTTCTGTTTTGTAATTTCATTTTTTCATACTTGGTTAAATTATTTTTAGCACATTTAAATTCGATTGAATTTTTGTTGTTCTGTCTATTATATTGTTAGTCTAAGTCTCCAGTATTGTGTAATAAAAAACCAAACTAAAATGTTGTTAGCTCTAACTCTATTCTTGTAAAGAAAAGCGAACACCCAAAAAGAAAGTGTTGTGAATGTGAACTTTCCATATGACAGGCCCACCCAATCCGATTCCGAGTACAACAGTACTCTAGCTCATTAGCGTTCTAAGATAACCTGAACAAATAGTACAAATATTCCACCCTCCGATTCAGGAATTAATTTTTTGAATTTGTACGTTTTGGCGCGCACGCGCACCATTTCCTATGTCCACTAAACCAGTCGACTTCTCTTTCGCACACTTGTACAGTAATAATCAGCTGTTGCATAATATTCTGTTAATAGACAGCTGTTTTAAAATTTTCTGTTTTCACTTGCTGCACAGCTTTCTTTCTTTTCTCTTGGTTATCGGTTTTCTGTTCTTCTTCATTCTTCTTTAGTGAGTTGCAGCTATCGGTTTGCGTTTTGCGTACCGAAAAATTTAAATAAAGCACTTAAAAAGTATTAATTATAAACCCTATTAGATTAATTTGCAAAGCAAAGTGTAAAGGCAATGGGCTTTGGTAGAAAAAATTATTACTAAAGAACTAAAAAGCTAAGCTGAAGTTGTGGTACGTATGTACGTACATATTTACATATGTGTATATACATATATACTCCGTTCGTATTGAGCGTTTGCAGAGAAACTAAAAAAAACCAGTTGGTTTAGTGAAACAAATACGATAACGTGTAAAAAAGAACAAATTGCATTTTGTGTGTGTGTGAGCGCGCGTATTTCTGTGCGCGTTAAAAGAAATAAAATTAATAAATAAGAAAATAGCAAGCTGGTCTGCTACAACCGCTTTCCTTGCTCATTTATTGTGTGTGCAGCGTATCCCAAGTCATCGCCCCGCACTTGTTTGGAAACTGCAAAGTCCGGAACATACGGGCGAGCTAGCGTACACATATTGACAAATTGATTTATGGCTGGCAAGTGCAGTCCGAGCTAAGAGCGCCATTGGCAGGTGCGTAAAATTTTCTACTTTCGTTAATAACGCCTTTTTTTAGTACAAACCTGGTTGGTGTTTGTTGGTGGAGCGGTGCGGTGCAGGGTGGCTCTTTTTTATCTCGCCTTCTTTTTATTGTTTATAGATGCACACATACATACATATGTACATACATTATACACACTACATACTCACACGGCTTTGGCTTGATTTGTTCATTCATTTAACTAAGAAATTTCGCACACATAAATAAAGTGAAAGGGATCATTTGTGATTGACAAATAAACAGGGTGCACCACAAGCATCAACAAATTTGTATATAATACTAATCTTTGCACATTCTTTTCAACGCAGGGCTTGCAAATCAGTAACGAGAAACTTAGACTTAGTAAATTAAGATGAAAATCCGTGTTTTATTGATTTTCTGCAAGTCTACCAGCAAATGTATGGTATGCCACACCCCTCTTATGTCATGGATTTTTCAGACTTATAAAGGCCAGTTGTTTTCTAGCGGAAATGATTTCATACCTTATGAAATCCGTGTTTATTACCCAGCTACCCCAAAATATTGCATATCATAATGTTTAAGCGGAACACACGTCATTCCTGCCAAAATTTTGCCGACCAACCATTCCCTTCCTCAAGATATATGTACTATGTACACTACCAAACTGGAAAGCATGCGCTGTTTATTTTCGTCTCCTTTTTTTTAGGTTAAGCTCGTCTGTTGTTGCCGGCAACAATACTGTTGGTAGGGTTTCGTCTACGTCCTCGCCAGTCATACTTATTTGCCGTTTGCAGGGTGTGCATATAGATGTGTCACGTTTTTTTTTAGCCCCCCTAGGTGGGGCATATTAATTTTTCTATGTTGCTCACCATAATTTTTATTGCAACAATGTCGGTACCTCTGCACTTCATCCAATTTATGTTCATAATAGTAAAAGTAAAAAGATAATTTTGAAACTTCTTGAGAAATTAAAAAAAAAAAAAGTTCGTATGTCAACTCGTAAAAGAAAATGAGGGCTGAAGAACGTACGTGATTGTGGAATTTGTGTACAAAAAGTGACTAAAATCGTCATGTATCTTTGTTTCCATTGTTATACAGACTTCTTAAGTTGCGAATTTGCGGTTAAATTAACACAAAATTAGCTTATCTCTCAGTTTTTAGCCAAACACTAGCTTTTCCATTCTGAAGGTCAATTTAAGCGAGCGGTTTTAAAAGATGTCTTTAAATATTTGTGTATTTAATTGTGAAACCAAAAGCATGCGATAATGGTGCTTGCACACGTGGCCTTAAGTTTATTCTACACATGTATATCTTCATTGTTACATATGAAAATGTTCCCATTTGTAGATATTTGGGACGCGTTAATATCAGTCGGCCATGAATCGTAGACGAAAAAAGATATGACCAATATACATACATATAGTAAGTAACAAAACCAGTAACAATTTGTAGGCAAAATAATGTGCTAACAACCCGTGAAGTTAGTTGGATTACTCAGCGAGTCAGCGCACGCGAATTTTTGGGGGCATCGAAGCTTGCATTTTCCGATTAAGATTTTGTTTGAAGCAAATAGTTACAAAATTGAATACCATCTATTTAAGTTATATGTGGAAAGATTGCGGCACTGTGGAAGGATGATGTAAAAAAAATTAATAAAGGAGCTACGCTCTAGGAAAACTTAGAAGCTAAGCGGCTAAAAAGTATAAAAAAAGAATACAGAAAAGAATCGATTTAAAAAAAATGGCGTGCGTAAAGTCGGGCGCGTACGACTTTGAGATACCCTGCATCACTAGCTTGCAATACAATCCAATATATTGCTTAAAACCGTCAAAGGCATTCCTTCATAAAAACCAATCGCAGAAGAATTTTTTAGCAACAATTTTTTTTTTGACCGATCGTTTCTTTGGGAATTATATTATATACTCAATCGATTTTGATTAAATTTAGTACAGTGCTTGCGAACCATTGAAAATTTACTAATACTAAAT
The DNA here is from genome assembly GCA_037043745.1 of Chymomyza amoena. Classification (NCBI taxonomy): domain Eukaryota; kingdom Metazoa; phylum Arthropoda; class Insecta; order Diptera; family Drosophilidae; genus Chymomyza; species Chymomyza amoena. Next base: position 111,864 of record JBAMAX010003507.1, read on the forward strand.
TTGGTTCCAATATCTTTACAAACAAACGAAACACAACAAATTTTGTTTAAAAATTAATTTTGGAAGATTGGCCCTATGGGAGCGATTTTGTTCAAATTTGCTACATTGCTTAAGTACTTAAAAAACCTTCTAAATGCCAAATATCTTTATTAAAAAACGAAATATAGCGAGTTTTAAATAAAAAAAGTTATTTTGGTCGATCGGATGAACAAACAGAGAGACGGTCACAGGGACATGGGTATATCGAGTACTTTAGGTTTTACGGGGCCTCCGACGACTCCTTCTATATGTTACATATATTTTCGGCTTGCACAAACTGAATATACCCTTTGTACCATACGGTACAGGGTATAAAAATTAGGAAAATAAAAGTATAGCATTTTTTGTCAGGGCCAGGATATTGTGTACTGTGTATTTTCCAGAGGATGGTAGCTATAGTTGCGACTTATTCGTAGACAGATGAATTATTTATAAGATTTTTTTTCTGTACCAAAGGAATAAGGGTATATTCAGCCGTGCTCCGGAAAACGATAAAACAAAACGAACCATTTTATTTGTATTCGTTTTTACTTGCTCCAGAAAACTTATTTTTTTTACTTTATATTGCTTAATTTTTCCGATAAAATTTCATGTGTTTTGCGTGAAATTGTTTGATACAAAACTGCTGACATGGTTGCCGCATCTCTGCAACTTTCCACCTATCTATATATGTATATAAAAAAAATTATGTTAGTTACACCACTTATTACTCAAAAACGGCTGAACCGATTTTGATAAGCTATGGTTTATTGTATTCGACTCCGAGCTAAACAACGACATAAATCGAAAATCTTCTTATGCATGACAATTATACACATCTTTTGGTAAAATTTCAGTTCTTTAACACTTATAGTCTCTAAGGGGCTTTTACTGATACGGACAGCCAGACAGGGCTATATCGACTCGGTTGATGATACTTCGTGGTGTCTGCCACATCTCCTTCTGACCATTACGTACATTTCCACGAGCTTATTATACCTTTGTTATAGTGTATAACAAAGTTGTGTCAGTTACACCATTTTTGAGTCAAGAACGGCTGGACAGATTTTGATGATCTATGATTTGTTGCGATTCATCTTCGCCTCGAATAGGGGAATAACTACTAAAATATCTCAAAAGTTTACATTAAAAGAAGTAACCAAAAAATATATACCGAAAATACAGAAACAATTCACAGTACAGGAAACAAATTCGTCGAGTCAAAAACAAAAATTTTTATAAAAATCTTTCTCAACATTACGAATCAATCCACCGAAGGAGAACGAGAAATCGAATGAGTAGAGCCCGTGTTGGTACGGTCTAATTTCGTAAAGAGAGGCGTCGAACAACAACAATGATTGATTCGGACATTGCATTCTTTGCGACTAGAGCAAGTTTTCAACACTATACTTAAAACGCAGCACAGAAATATTTAGATATATGAAATATATTTATAAGGTAATATATGGCGTAGATCACAGAGCAGATAGGTTGAAGGTGTAAGGTGGGACGGGCAAATATGGAATTTATTTTCTGAAATTTTCAGAAATTGGCAAATATGGTCAGTTGTATCGAAATTAATGTAGAGAACCACACAAGGGGTCGGCGGAGCAAACTAGTTAACAAATTGAGTTGGGTGTTTTCCTCTCGCCGAACACATTTGCAATTTTTATTAAATATCAGCTCGATAGAGGAAATTTAGGCCCTGATCTTTTGAAGCAGCATTGGAATAACCATATAACAAAAATACATTTTATATTGGAATATATAGTACATTGGAAACAACTATAAGTTCATAGTGTATTTGAATGTCTATACAGATATATCAATATTCGATCTTTAAAGTACAGTTTTCCAACAGTGTTTTGTATATCTACACTGTAGACACCAATACACTTGCCATTGTAGCATTTGCTGAATGCGCCTTTCTGTCTGGTTGCACGCCTGCGTCCAAAGCGGAAACAGAGCCACCATTTATGTAAATTGCTTGCGTGACATTTGAATATAGCGCAGATATTACCAACGGCAGAGAGCCAACAAAACCGTCATAGAACGAGCTCCATTGTTGAAACTGTTGTACTCATGCCTACATAATATGAGCCGGCAGCTGCTCCTGGGTCTGTCATGCCGTAGTTATAATAAAGCTGCATAATTGCGAGACTACTCGATCGTACAGTGAAAAGGGTTTCAGGGTATTTCCTAGATATTGGCAATATGCTGGTTACTAGCTTTGCTTAGTGTTTGTTCAGTTTGGCCAAAAGCATAACCATAAATATAGGCATTAGCATAGTCTTCGGTTGAAGCACTTTAATTCGTTTGTTTAATTTGGTTGCTAAGCGCAAAGTTCAGCGAGGTGAAACGGTTAAATGTTTTCCAAATTGCAGCCGTATTGGTGTTGTATGTATCTGTGTGTTTATTGTTTTTGTTTCATGCATTTTGGTCTACTTTGGTGTCAATCTAGAGGCTGATTTAAATATAGAGTTATGTGTAATATTAAACAGTTTTTTACGATCATAAGCAAGTCCAACTAAACCTCGAAAAAAAGACATTAGATAGATATTTTTACAAAAGCTACTTCTTGAGTTAAGCCCAAAGAACTGTGGTAAAGATGACAACCGCCATTGCTGGCGTTTTCTCTTGAATGAAGTAGACTTGCCTAGTAAATACAAACTAACTTAAACAAAGGCTTATATGTGGGATTAGATTATATTGTGAACGCATCAAGTTTTAATACTCTCTTCTGCTCTTCATTTTTCTGAGCTTCTAGCTCTTATTTTTCAATTAAGAGTTTAAAGCTTTTTTATGTTGACGTCAAAGCTTTGACATCTCTTCGAGATTTGCAAGAGTAATTTAATGCCTTTGTTAAACTCTCTTAAGGAAATTTGTGAAAACAAATGTTTTCCAATTATTATCTGAAGTTTGATACAGTATTAGTATCTTTTACAAAACATTACATTCTAACTTGCATTTGGAATATTTGAGCGGACAAAATCGCTCCTTAACCAGCTTAATTCTATTGTTAACAGGCCTGACAGAACTAAATGCCAAAGAATTTTTCATTGATAATAATAAACCATGGCGAAAATATATATATTTTTTATGAAATAACCTTGTTTACGTTATTCCGACCACTTGCTTGTTTTTTTTTTTACTTTATTTATTAATGAGCTTCAACTAAAAACAAAACAATTCAAATACCACGCAAAACAAAAACGAAAACAACAATATCGTATCCTACTCGAAACTATTAATAAGTGCATGCAATTTACAGACAATGTATACACTGTAATGTTGTTTTTATTTTAACTACTTGGGGCTCCGTTCCTCTAACTTTTATTATTACGGAACGCAAACCTATATTAATATAAAGTATTGTACTTTTGCTTAATTTTGCTCTTGACATTCAATCTAAATAGAATACGACGACTCATGTTGGCCTAATTAACAAAGAAAACGAAAAAATTCTCAACATATTGATTTGTAAACCATTTTCTAATCTACGCCTGCAGTCATCTATGCGGTAGAAAGTGGATGTGGTGTATCCTGCTATTGGGCACTGTATTTGTTAATAACCATTCTTTGAATGAGATTTATCTTGAAACTGATTCAAGACGTTTTTTTTAAGTTCTGTCTTTATCTTTTTCTTAGACTCCATTTCCCCTAGTGTGACATAGGACGTTTTTTATTAACCGATCGTTTCTAGTTTTTAATTAACTAAGACATTTTAAGAAAAATAAAGCAGTCTACAGAATTACGAAAATTAAGAGCATGTAAGATGCTAAACATTTTCCAAATAATCGGAAAATGCATCTATTCGATGCATAAGTGTATTTTCAAGTTGCGATCAGTGCATATTTTTCTCTTAATTACGTAAAACTTTTTTTACATAAAAACTTTGTTATTATGTATTTGTTTTCGAATTGAATTACAAAAACAACAGATTCTATGTGTTCACACGAAATGGCTATGTTGACGACCCTCCCACGTCCACGTAGGCACATTGCCGCCGGTCGGAGTCGTTGCTCACATTTTCAACGCCGAGCCCCCACAATGTACAGCCAATCGCCAGAGACCAGACGATTAAGAACAACAAAAACAAGAATGAATCTGGTATGGTGACGTATGCGGAAATAGTAATACATGAAAGATCAAGAAATTTCAAGACTGCAGCGTAGAACTGCATAGTAGTAAACAAATATATGTATGTATGGATTTGTACTACATATGTAATAAAACTTTCAAAATAAACAACGATAAACAAGGTTTTCTATCGTATGATAGTTATAATATTGTATGTATATAAAGTACTTGGAATTTGATTAGAGCTGAGTAATAGCTTCCAAAAGAAAACTTATTTTTTTATACTCTACAAATTTAATGAAACGATGCAGAAAGAATGCCAAATTTAAAGAAAATTATTCTATTTATCTTTTAATGATTTGACTATATAAATATTTTATTGTATTTGAAATAATTTAATCACCCACAAACAAATAACTTGATAGGAAATTATTGACCTTGGCGAGACAAATTTTGGCTAATCGCACGGGCCATATTATGATATGCTGTTCGTGATGTTGTTTCTTTTTTGCACTTGTTTAGAACTAGACATACCCCCAGTAAAGCTTCCGCGAGTACAAACACATCCACATCTAAATCTCTTTGACCACACATATACACAAACAGGCATATCTATGTTCATAAATAAATATATTTTGGCCTAATAAATACGTCGATTTTATACCCTACACTTAAAAAGAACCACAATGTGTCGTTTCGTTTGCCTGCGGGTCAGTTCTTTAAGAATCCTCAAACATTTTCTATGGCTACTATATAATATACCCCCGATAGCAAAAAAATAAAATTTTGGTATAATAAGGGATATAATTTGAAAGTTTGGTTTCTGTAGATCTTCTGTTTTGCTTTAAATATGTTATTTTCTTTCACATAAGCAGCTTTTGGGCACCTCTGGTCTGGAAGCTCCACAAAAATATACAAATAGTATAGGGTTCACTTGAGATAACAACTGATAACATTATCAGCAAATGTGTGTTTATTAAGAGCTTTTAAGTTTTAAGAGAATTTTTTTTGTAGTTATAGTAGCTAAACGCGCATTTATTCCGAAACTATTTCGGCCTTGAATTATATTCTCGTCTTTTTTTTAGCCGGTTATTTAAAATAGTTTATGTTTATATATACACATATGTACATATATGCGTAATATATTCGTATATATATATGTAGACATATATAAGTCGCGTGTGTATAAACTAAATGTTGTTTTCGCTTGGGTTTGAGTTTCTTTATTAAGGGGCACGTTCACACGGGTTGAACTACTATATAAACAAGCTGTATTGGGGTCTTCTCGGTTGAAAATTTGCAAAAATCAAGTTTATGAGTAGAGTTTATGGTTCTTCTATCCAGATTTTGTTTACATTTGAAAATGTTAAATTTGGTGAACACCCCAAGCCGCACTGGTGTTAAACCATAATTGCTTAATTTAGAAAACTAATTAAACAAATTACGCAAGAGCAATTAAACGTTTCGAAATATCGGAGTGATAAAAATGGTGCTAAAGGCGAATTTTAAAACACTTTCTACTCAAATCAATCAGCTGAAGTAAAGTTAAGTTGAGAGTTGAAAATCAGTCCAGTTACATTTTACTGTTGCAAAAGTCCTCAACTTAACTGCAACCGTGAATACCTAAAATGAGTTTTTAGTATATAATATGAGTGAATGCCTCAATTTTGTGCCACACTGAGTTGAGTTGGTTTTGTTCATTTTATTTATAAATTAAAACTTAGAACGCCTGTAAATTTCAATCTCAGCTATTGTATTATTTTTTTATTACTTTCTTTAATATAAATTGGGAAAATTATTTTAGAGGTAAAACAAAAACGTAAATCATTTCAAAATTATTCAGTGGATGGCGAAAAATATCGTATGTAAATTATAAACGTGTACATTATAAATGATAGGCTTTAAAATTTTTGATTTATCATGTGGTTGCTAAAGAACAGTAGGTCAATAGAGTGCCTCACTTCTGAGTCCAAACGCAAATCATACTTCTATATGGTATACATACGGGAATTTCCAAGCCAGTTCAGTTTGGGGCTGGGTGCTTTGTGTAGTTTCAACAGTTCAGTTCTTTTTAACTGCCAACGGCAAACGTATCTCGGAAATGTTCGGACTAGCAATTGGTTAGAAAATTGATATCTCGTGTTCTTATCAGCTTGAGCGGCACCTATCGCGATATTATTTTTATCAACAGAACGAAATCTTATCGGTTAAGTTTGTGATACAGGCAGTTTTTCAATGTTTTTTTTTTCCTTTAGTTGAAAACGCGCCTAATAGTAAAATTATTCTTTAGAGTTTTTCTTGGAGATTAAAAACACAAATAACTTAAGGAGTTTAAACCAAATTTAATATGTAAAATAGAAAACTTCCATAAATGCACAGATATTGGTGATGGTTAAAAAAGGAAAATAAAAGATTAAACGCCAAAAATTATTAATGAAAGGAAAGTAGTAAAATAAAGTTACCGACGTTTTAATTCATCAATACATACTAAGCGATAAAGATATTGAGCTTATAAGTTTCTGTTGCTGTAGTATACATAACCATTGAGTCATCCAAGGAAATAAGATAACAACTTTTTGTATTCCGATAAGTGGGCTTTCTATGTTTTTGTACATAATTGGAGTGGAGCTACCTATAGAGAGCACATAATAACATAAAGCATACGAACCTAACAAAAATTAACACATCACTCACAGTAACCATAAGAAGTCGTATATTACGAAGAGCTAAAAGTGTAAAACTCCCCCCAAATTTCTTCCTCGCACAGATTAGAGAGCGCGAATGCCGAAACTGTGAATCCTGCCAAGACATCAAAACTGCAAGGAGCTAACCAGCCTAGCCTAATCCACATCATAGCTTTATAGCTTGCCAAAACAGCCAAAACAATGCCGCTCTTTGCACGCAAATCCACAAAGCATGATGCAGCCCCTGCAGTCCATCATGAGAACAACAATAGCAAGACCCCGGTCCAGCCGGCTCTTAACAACAATAATAACATAGACGATGTCAACAAGCCCCAACTAATATTTCACTGTCAACTGGCTCACGGCAGTCCAACTGGTCTAATTACTGGGTTCGCAAGTGTACGTGAGCTTTACAAGAAGATTGCCGAGTGCTTCGACATGTCTCCCGATGAGATTTTATTTTGTACGCTCAACTCGCATAAGGTGGATATGACGCGTCTTTTGGGTGGCCAGATCGGCCTAGACGATTTTATTTTTGCGCATCGCAAGGGTCGCCCAAAGGAAATTGAGATTGTTAAGGCTGAAGATGCCTTGGGTTTGACAATCACAGACAACGGGGCGGGGTACGCGTTTATCAAGCGCATTAAGGAAGCCTCGATTATTGATCGCATTGAACACATTTCTGTTGGAGATCATATTGAGAAGCTCAACGGCCAGAATATGGTAGGGAAGCGGCATTACGAGGTGGCGCGTTTGCTCAAAGAGATACCTACAGGACAGACATTTACGTTGCGTTTAATTGAGCCTGTAAGAAGCGGCTTTCAGGGAATTGGCCCCCGAAGTCAGTCAAGAGCATCGACGGGTAACAGTCTTAGCTATGGCAGCGGTAAGGAGACTCTACGATTTAAGGCCAACGGTAATGCGCAGATTGAGCCGAAATTCGACGAAGCCACTGTGGCCGGCATTGATGCCATTAACAATCTGCTTGAATCTTTCATGGGCATCAACGACACTGAACTAGCATGGCAGATATGGGATCAGGGCGAGAATAAGACAAATTCGATGGACTTTGCGGAGGCTATAGATAATTCTGACTTGGAATCTTTTGGTTTCACTGATGATTTCATCATTGAACTATGGGGTGCTATTACCGATGCCCGCCGCAAGAAAGCAAAGGAAAACTAAACTATTTCCATGATGGTGTCATATGGGTAAACAGTTTTTCCAAGTGTGGGCTCCCCAAAAGTAGTTTTCCTTGCATTTTCAATGTTTGCATTTTTGTTAGAAACTTCAAATTGTTATACGTATTGTAAGCAAAAGAAAAAAGTTTAGAGATATCAATAAAACATGATTTAAAATAATTGGAAAAATTAAATATCATTAATGCAATTTTTAGACTTTTAATTATAACTTTATTTAATAAATAGATTATAGTTTTATTTATGTATGTCTGCTTTGCCAATAATTTTTAATACAAAATTTATAATCTTTTTTTATTTATTGCTATTTACTTTTTTCCAAATGTACAACTTTTTAATGTACATATGAGAAATAAGCTATCGGTTAATATTTGCATTGTTTTTAAACGCGCCTTTAAAGTATATAAATAAATTTATGTAATAAAAATCTAATTTATTTTTGTTTTATATTTTCCTTATTTTTCATTCTTTTTGGTAAGCTAATTTTGTATTTTATTTTGTGTTGAACCGAGACCGGAAATCAAAAATCATTCTTGCAAATTAATTTTTTTTATTTGATTCATAAAATTAAATGACGTTGTGTTTTCAAAATGTTTATGCTTTTTATTTTTTATTTTTTTTTGTCTGTTGACACTCATCAACAATTTGTAGATATCTACAAAAAAATTCCGTAACAATAAAGTATATAAGTATGTACTTATGAATTTTTGGCAAACTCTTAAGTTTTCCTATATAGTAAATAATACCATTTGGTTATTTTGAATATGTATTCTTTTAAAAATTTTCCCTAACTGACGATGAACATAAATTTTATGCACACGCTAAATGTTCACGTGTTTGTTGTGATGGATGCAAAGAGATCTTTTCAAGCACAATTCTCACAGTTTTTAAACGTCCAAATTGCAGTTTAACGAAGAAATCGGGCAAATTATACGGCCGTCCGGCAATTTTATTCGCCATTGAATACTTTAAAATTAGTCTCATAGGTACAGACGGCTTGAGCGATGCTCTCAAAAACTATTGTTAGTTAGCTAAATAATATTAAATGGTCGATTTTGACGGTGCTCGAGACATCCTGCATTCCTAATCTGAATACTTTACTATCCAAACTTTAGTTTTAGAGTCTAAAAGACCACAAAGACATTTTGACAGATCTGCGGTAAGTTTTTAGTGCATATATTAACCGCCTCTAAAACTGAAGGTCGGTGATTCGATTCCTCCCCTAGCATTGGCCTCGACGTTGTTGGCAAAGACGCTGTTCGAACAGTTATTAATAGAGATTCCCATGCCCCTCCCAGGGGTCAGTCATTGTATACATTAAGCAGTGTGGGAGGAATTTTGTAGGATTTTTGAATCCGTTGATAAAATTTGTGATCTTCTTCTGTCAGTTGCAAACATTGAGCCTTGACCCACGTTCCTAATGGAAAGGCCTTCATAGATAACAGCACCTATGTATGTATGTTATTATTATTATTATTATTGTTTCTTGGCAATCTGTTTTAAAATTCTTATGTACATAAAAACATTTAAACGTTAAGACACCATATATACCTCGCTAGAAGGCATAAAAAAAATTGAATCATTCGTATCGGTGCCCAACAGTGATATAGCCTGCATCCATTTATCTTAAAAAGTTATTACATGTGCTAAAAAGCTAATTAAATATTTCCAGATATGCCTTTTTTCTGCATATTCCCCAATTTCTCGATTAAAAATGCTGCATAGCGACTGCAGGACAACCAGGCAAAAAGAATATTTATATTCTAAATTACAAAGCGATTTACAGTTCCAAAAGTTCCCTGCCAATTATATTCGCATCCTCAGATGGGATTCTAGTACCGCTAATTGAGGAGTCAAATATTAAATTTAATCTGCTTATAATACTTTTGTACCAATAGGATATTTGGTAGCACACAAAGACACCGGAAAAAGCATGCCGAATTAATGGGACAGTTGGTCAGTCCAAGCATACCCTTGACCCAATGAGTACAGAGTATTCGCAAAAACATATCCCACGCCAACGCGACGCCATCATCAACAAACAAAACGCGCCATTAAATTATGCACAATGAAGTGCAACTGCAAGCTTTTTCAAATATATACAATATATACATACATACGTATATAGACTATATACATACATACATCATATATACTATATGCACATGCATCAACAACAACAACAACAATTATTGTACAAATAAACAGCTGGTGTTATGACAAAGTTAGGCGAAAGAGAGGCGGCAGATAAGCACACTTTGTTTTTATATTTCACTTACGTATTTTGTACACACACTCATACATTTAAATATATCAATAAATAGCCGAGAGATATGCACAAACACGCCATACATACATATGTACATGCATGCATACTATATACTAGTTGTTATGGTACCAACTAGTTACATGACTTTCCGGTTTTTCAGGTTCTTGCATTAAGAGCGCTTTGTACTTAAAAAAAGGTATATTCATTTTGGTGTGATGTCTGTAAAACGATCGATTTACAGTATTTGTTTTTGGCAAAATCTTTAATAATATAGATTTTTTTGTTCATGAACTCTTATCTTCTTGCTCAAAAAGTTGGGACAATATGAATTTTAATTGAAATTTTAAAAGTGATTACCAAGCATTTGGTCTAAAATAGAATTAATTGTGCCAATTCATTAGTTTTTTTTTTATAAGAGGGTTCGCCACTCTGTGAGGGTATTTAAACTTTGTATTGAAGAATTTATTTATTTTTCATATCGCTCTTAAGCTCAATGCGCACTCTCTTTCAATCTCTCTTACTCTCCATCTCTTTGTTACTCACTCAGCAGTACCATCGGTCGTATGCTTAATTCGATTAGATTTTGCGTTTTGCTTGTTGTATAACTAACAAAGCCGTCACACGCTCAGCGCTCATATGTGCAAAGGCACTTGCCGGAGTAACAACTAAGTGTCGGAAGCACGGAAAGCTAAGACAATCTAAAGCTAAAGACTAAAATTGTGAAATATCGTGCGCCAAAGTACAAAAGATATAATAACAAAATTTTAAGTGAATGCGCGTCTCTAAGAAAAAGAGTGACATTCAAAATGCACTAGTTTTTCGCAAAACGAATATAAAGAAAAGAAAGGCAGGTAGTCAAAAAAAATGTCCATGGCAGACACTTGAACAAACATTTGAAAACACATTTACAAAATATTTACGGGCTCGCAAAGTTCGGAAAACAGTTTCGATATTTTTTTGTATATTTTGTGCAAATGCCAGCCACAAAATTGCCTTCAATTTGTTTCAGTTTATTGTATGTATATACAGAATTTGTGACTCGGTCGACAGATTTGACGTTGTTTGTCGTTGTTTTTTTTTTTTAATTTCTTCTTTTAATTGTGGTGGACTTTGAGACTGCTGCCGCCGCAAGCTTGAGTAAACATGTGTACAAACGTATCCATATGTCCATTCATGTTCCGAATGTATTCTTAGAAAGAAATGCAGCGAACAACAAAAGAAATAAAACAGCTCATTAATGCATTTTATATGAGTACTTTTTGTTTGTAACACATACATACATATATACATATGTATGTAAAAAATTGATGTTCTCTATAATGATTGGAAATTGGCGTACATAAACAGAATTTTGTCTGTTGCCCTGGCAACAGCGCAACAATCTCGCTGTTAGTGTTTCCAACGTATGTACAGTCAGTATAGAAATTATTCAGACAACCTTCAGTTGAAACTTCAAAGCGTTAAAAAAAAACACATTTAGTATAGAAATAAAAAAAATGATCTTTCAACGTATTCTTATTTTCACCAAATTCCGCTTGCAGTTTACTTTCAGGTAAAAAATGTTGCGCTAACTTACAGAGCAATCATAATAATTTACATACATATGTACATACATACATACGTATTTTCATACGTTCTAACAATTCCGCTGCACGTACATACTTATACATATGTACGAGTATGTACAAGTATGTGTAAGTATCACAACAGTTGCTTCCGTTGGCTCGTTACAGTTTGAATGTTGCTGCTGTATAACTGTATAATTGATTTCATAAGTTTCACGATTTTTGTTTTGCTTCGTCTTTTCTTACATACTCTGCTTTGTCTCACATTTTCGCAGGTGAAAGTAATGCCAGCTCGCTCATACATGCATATGTTTGATTCGACTCGATGGCGTGATATTTCTGAGCTGCGGAGTGTGGAAAGATACAAAGAAACGTTAGCAAAAAAAAGCGCCTAGTGTTTAAAAAGTAACCGAATAATTAGTTTGAAGTCTACCACAGATACTTGTATATATGTAAACAAAACGTGTAGCCATAGCCCCAAAAAAGATACAAATTTTGAACTGACTATGCTTTTTTGTACATTGAACTTAACGCAAGGCTGGCCATACAGCTACCCTAGTATATGTATGTATGTACATATATAGTATTTGGTTGGTGTGTTTATTGCTCACCTTATCGCATGCTATTTTCTATCGCATGATTAATGGTACTATTTTTATACAGTACAATTTATTGGTGATACATTTTTGACAGATACAAAGGAAACTGCAAGGTGCATAGTTGAAGTTACACCCGAGACTTACTGACAATAATATACTCTGTACTTTCCATAATTTTTCAATTCTTAAATGAGTGGGAGTGTTATTTCCAAAAATTGAAAATCGAAAAAGCTCTAAAACGAGCTAAAAAGAAGTTTAGTTCTAAAATCCAAATAATAATTTGATTAGATAAATTTGAGTTGTAAATATATGGTATACTATGGTCGTAATGTCCCGACTACTTTTCCGTTACCGTTAATCATGTAAAAGCAGTAGAAATTTTATTTCATAAAATTCCTAACCTCCAATAAGACAATAAATTCTATCCTATTGGTCAAAGTCAACCCAAAAAGGTATCATAATTTTGTTTATCTACAGTACAATAAATAAAGCAATAAATAATCGTGGTCTAATATGTATGTTAGCCGCCAATGCTACTCCAAAGTATATTAAAACCAACAGTGTCAGCTACAAGCCTGTGAGCTTGTTTTTTTTTTATTCAAATACTAGAAAAATAATATTTAAACATCTTAAACATTTAATACACTTTACCTCAAAATAGGTTTGGACAAGCCGAAAACCAAGAGGGCACCAAATTTTCTTAAACCACAAAACTGTACCCAAGTCAAATTCAAAATTCATTTACAATTACCGTTCTAGGGATCAGTCGAAAAAAAAAGTTTTTAGTAAATAATCGAATTTTTTTTTGTGTACTGAGAACTGAAATTTATCGCTACGACGATAGTTAGCAACGAGCCCGTACTTTTCTTTCAACGGCCGTGACGATAAACTGCAATATACTCAGTAAAGATTTTTAAACATTAATCAAAATCCATCATAAAATATTGTCGATTTACGATAACTACATGCACAACGTCTCTACCGATGACCACAATTCTCCAAGGAAAATGAAAATTCATTTCCTTTGATAATTCGACAATATGCTGCCAAACAATTAAACCAATTTATATATTGCGTTAGCAAATAGTTTTATTTTTTAGAATTCACAAAAAATGTCGTCCAAACTTATATTATTACATTATACAAATATAAATGTCATTAAAATATATTTTATTTATTTTTGCAGTTATCCCAAATATTGATTGCTGCCCAGCCCAGTGGTGAAGCTTATTTTGAAAGCCCTTTCATAGAGGTTCTGGGCTAGAAACCAAGAATAAATATTGTGAAAAAAAATGGATGCCATATAAATACGTTTTAAAGCCACGCAACCACACAAAGAAATATAGTCAATCTAGAATCTAGATCAATAAAACAGGCGATAAGAAGTCGCAAAGCTAAATAACTATCGGTCAGTTCCTTGGAAGATATCAGTTGGTCCAATATGCATAAGTTGGCACGTGTTTTTAGCAACTTTCGCGAGTTCTACAATGACATCAACGCAGCTACCTTGACTGGAGCTATAGATGTGGTTGTAGTAGAGCAAAAGGATGGTGAGTTTCAGTGCTCGCCTTTCCATGTGCGCTTTGGCAAGTTGGGTGTTTTGCGAAGCCGTGAGAAGGTGGTAAGTACGACGAACAAGTTTGAGTACTAAGTTCATTTTTAAAACTTTTATCAAAATAATCGCAGGTGGATATAGAAATAAACGGCGCACCCGTTGATATACAAATGAAATTGGGAGACTCTGGTGAGGCCTTTTTCGTCGAGGAGTGCCCCTATGTCGATGATGAGGAGTTACCAGAGAATCTTGCAACTTCGCCCATACCAAAGGGTTTCTTATCCCTGGATAAGGCCAATGATACCATGGAGGACATTAGCGGCATGGTCACTGACAAGTAAATGAAATTCCTTATGGCTTTAGTCTAGCTTGTAATATGTGCATTCTGCTTGACATCATTATTTTAGAAATGCTAGCGAAGATTTGCAAATACCGTTACCATTGCCGCGCCGAAATTCAATTGACTTCTCTAAGGAGGAGCCGAAAGAGAACGCCGTCGATGGCAACAAGTTCGAAAACCAAGTTTCTGACTATACCAAACGCAGGTGGGTGTAAAATTGCATGCTTTCTCAAATACAATCGAATATTATTCATATAGATTACAAAATTAACAAAATGATCTCCCCAGTGTGTAGAAGAGTAGTTTGATTTTGAGCCTTATAAAACTCTTCTAAGCTAATTTAATTTATTGATTATTACAGACATACTGATAACACGCTAGAGCGCCGAAATTTAAATGATAAATTAAAGGAGTTTACAACACAAAAAATACGCCAGGAGTGGGCAGTTCATGAAGAGCTCTTTCAGTATGATGCTAGTGATAAAAATAAGCAAACAAAAGAAACAACTCCAACTGCAACTCCAGAAGACATGAAGTCTAGCTCAAAGAAAGAACTGGAACCAACCTCGGATCAGATAAATCCAACTGAAAAAACTAATGAGACTTCTAACACTACTCCAACAAATGCTACCAATGTTAAAGAAGACTTAAAGAATAAGACCAAGAAAAGACGCAAGAAGTCACAGATGAAGAAGAAGAACTCGCAACGTAAGACCTCTTCAAGCAGCTCAGTCTGTAGCACTTTAGGTGGGGATAATGGCAGCAACGCTGATGCCATATCCATCAGTTCAAATACAGTGCCGAATATCGACGAAGCTGATGTACCCACAGCTTTGATCTGTAACGCAACCAATTCATCGTCGAACGATGAGTACACGCCAAAGTCGACGGAACAACCATCGGCGCCGTTAGTTACAGCCAATGCTGGTGATGATAGCCCGCTAAGCGAGCTTGAACACACGCTGCCTCATACACCCAACGTGCAGAGACTCGATTTGGACTTGCACTTTTTTAGCGACACTGAGATAACAGCCCCATCAAACAGTGGTGCTGGTGGCTCAGGCCGGGGCGCTGGACGCCCCTCTACGCCTATTCAAAGCGACAGTGAGCTGGAGACAACGATGCGTGACAAACGTCATTGCACCGATTCTGATTGGAACACCGCTTCGTGGAAATGGGGAGAGTTGCCGACGCCAGAGCAGGCAAAAAACGCCGAAGACCAACTCAGCGAGCGCCAGTCAATGTTAAGCCACATGTTTAGTTTTATGAAGAGGACCAACAGGCTACGACATGAAGCGGGTGACATTTATTTATCCGACTTGGCTTCATGCGAGAATCCCGAAAGAGCTGCCCTTTATTTTCCTAGTCCCAAGCCAGAGGGAAGCATGCCTGTTGCACCGGAAAACGGTGATGACGATCGCGAGAGTGGAAATGGTACTAGCCTGCCCCACTCACCTAGTTCTCTAGAAGGAGGTCAAAAGAGCCTGGACTCTGACTTTGACGAGGCAAAGCATCAGCAAGATACCAAGTAAGTCTTAATCTTTTTTGCTTTAATTACAAAATTTAATATTTTTATTCCATATAGATACTTGGATTTTGTATCTATGTCAATGTGTGGCATGCCGGAGCACGGTGGTCCGCCTTCAGATGAGGAGTTCAACGAGGGATTAGTATCATATTCCGATGTGAGTACCACAGATGAAAAAGTGCTTGGTTCTGTGTTCCCCAATAAATGTTTGTTTAATGCACTTTGCACCAACGCACGAAAGCCTAAGATCAATCACAATACTCACGCTAAGCCGTAAAAGCATTTCGGCTTAAAATAATGCTCATTTAATTACCTGTATATTTTGCCTGTTTGTCACATGTCTACATATAGGTGTGCAAAAATCCCAATCTGTTCTCATCGCCAAACTTAGTTGTACGTCTTAATGGCAAATACTACCCCTGGACGGCTGCATGTCCCATAGTCATGACAATGATAACATTTCAGAAGCCACTAACCAATGTAAGTTCTTTATGAACATGGCGGTTTTTCTTTTGTACTCTTTTAGTTGATAAATCAGATTTTATATGCTTACCTAATATGGATTTTGTATTACTCTTTATCTCTTCTTTTAGAATGCCATAGAGCAACTAATGTTGCACACAGAAGACGTGACCAAGTGCCCAGGCAATGAAAAGCCGATAGCAGCTGATGCTTTGGCTGACAATGTGGGTCAGACAAAACGTTCTTGGTGGAATTGGCGACGGTCGCAGGATGCTCAACCGAGCAATATACAAACTACGCCCACTAAAAATACTATCGATTCAATTTTAATCGAGGATCAAGCCGCTGTTGGCACTCAAACTTCGCGGCCTAATTCACCGGACATAAGTGATCTAACGCTTAGCAAAAGCGACCACGTAATTAATCCAGAAAACACTTCAGCTCTGGTTGACAATCTTGAAGAGCTGACCATGGCCTCTAATAAGAGTGATGAACCAATGGGATACTTATATAAGAAAACGCTACGCTTAAGCTCAGCGGCAATTGTGAGTAAACAGTGCAATGGTCTATATAAGATACATTATTAAAATATATATTTCACTACAGAAAAAACTAAACCTAAAAGAAGGTATGAACGAGGTTGAGTTTAGTGTGACTACCGCCTATCAAGGTACTACGCGTTGCAAGTGCTACCTTTTCCGCTGGAAGTATAATGACAAGGTCGTCATATCTGACATTGATGGCACCATAACTAAATCAGATGTGTTGGGACATATATTGCCTATGGTTGGAAAGGACTGGGCGCAGCATGGCGTTGCACAATTGTTCTCAAAAATTGAACAAAATGGATATAAATTATTGTACTTGTCGGCGCGTGCAATTGGACAGTCACGCGTGACTCGCGAATATTTGCGCTCTATACGCCAAGGCAATGTAATGCTACCCGATGGGCCCTTACTGTTGAATCCTACTTCGTTAATATCGGCATTTCATCGCGAAGTCATCGAGAAAAAACCAGAGCAGTTTAAGATTGCTTGCCTATCAGACATACGGGATCTGTTTCCCGATAAGGAGCCATTCTATGCAGGCTACGGGAATCGCATAAATGTGAGTTTTGTTGTGCCCATTAATAATGTACAATATTGTAAACGACTCTTACGAATATTTTACACAATAGGATGTATGGGCGTATCGCGCTGTGGGTATACCAATAATGCGCATCTTTACAATCAACACCAAAGGCGAACTAAAGCACGAGCTAACACAAACATTCCAGTCATCGTAAGTAAAAGCAATATATTAATATATTATGCATGCTATTGGTTAAGGTGTTCCATAATAAAAGTCATGCACATTTATAACGCAAAACGCAACAGCTAGAATCGTATTAACTTCATATTGATCGTATAAAAATTCTAACTTTATATATGTAGACCTTAATAACATATGTGACAAAATTGTACCAATCGTTGAAGCGGCTTACTAAAATTTAAAAAAAAAAAATCCTAGTAAGATTCTTGGCAACGACGATTCAAGAGTGAAGTCATATCCAATATTGGATCGATTGTTCCCGTAACAGTCAAAATTTCTTTATATTTTGTGTATCAAGCTAGGCATTTCTACAAAAAGCAGATTTTAAATAATTTTATTGAATTGCTTGAATTGTTCGTTCCTGTGGCAGCTATATCATATATATGTAGTAACTCGATATATTAAATTTTTTGGATATGAGAAACAAGAGAGAATGTCACTTTAAAAAAATAAGTAAATGTGTCCTGCAAATGTATAAACAAAATTAACATCCAAAAAAAAAACCAAATTGTCATATGTGTGTTACCCCCACACAAACTAATAATTAAGTACTGCACCCAAATCAACCAACCAACCGATAAGTTCAAAGTCAAGACATTCTCAAGCATTTTTGGTTGTCAAATTTATAGTGGCTACATCAACCAGTCGCAAGAAGTTGATGAATACTTTCCGCTACTGACTCAAAGCGATGAGTTCGAATATCGCACGGACATTTTCGACGATGATGAGGAGGAGGACGAGCTTCAGTTCAGCGATGATTATAACATTGACTATGGCGACGCTGATGCGGATGTTGAAGAGAATGAATATGAACAAGGCGATTATGAATCGACGCGGATAACAATGATGATAAGCTCTAGCCTTAAGAAGTTGGGTTTATAATTCGTAGACACTGCTCCTACACTATTTTCAGTTATTATGTATATAATAAATAGTCTTAAGCCTTTAAGTGTTGTGCTGGTGCAACTTAGTTAAGTTGTATAAGATTGGAATTAAATTGTGATAGCTTTTAACATACAGGCGCTAGCGCCATCATGTTGTGCCAAGTAAAGTTATACATATGTACTCTGATAGTATTTTAATGTAACTTTGTGATGGCCCTAGGATAAGGTAAATCTTAATGTGTTATTATTAGGTTATGTGTGAGTACCTTTAAATCTGAGGGATTACCCATTGTAGAACTGAGATTTAGATTAAAGAACAATAATTAAGTCAAGTACACTATATACAAATAAATTAAATATATATTTATTGCTTTCAAGCTGTTTTATTTTTTGATTGTGTTTTGCGTTATACAATTTTTGCATGTGCTGAAAACCATAGCATACTGTACGGCGCGTTTATGTTATAATTTTTTGTTTGTCTTTCCACATATTGCAGGTATTGCGGCATGACATACATTGTCGACCAACTATTTCCTCCTGTCAAACACGATGAGGCTGCTGTGGAATTCTCGAATTTCAACTACTGGCGTGATCCCATACCTGATCTGGATCCCATACCATTTGATGCGGAGTTGGTGCCGGCTAGTAATGCAGTAGATGCGGCAACACTGCAAACAATTCCAGAGTAATAATCTTTGGAATGTGAATTTATAATTATTTAATATTTATACATACATATATACTTCAACTCTTACTTAAACTCATATACTTATGTATAACATACTAACACGCACTTATATTTTATGTAGCTTTTCATTTGGAATTTCGTAGGTATTCCCACTGATTGTTTAAAACAATAAATTTTACATTCAAAATCACGATATGAATTGCACTACATGCTAAACTATATGAAAAAAAGTTTATCAATGGCTTTGTATTTATATATTGGTTCTCAAGATCTTTTTAACCAACCCCGAGAGCCTAAATTAATACTAAAAGAAAAACTATCCACAAATCTTAAGTTTAAAGAAAGATATTTATTGATAAATTTGTTTTTGTTCGTATATATAGAAACCATTATTCTATTGTAAAAGATTGAGATTTACAAAAATAGATTACTGTTTCATTAAGTTAATGGCTGTATTTAGTTTATAATTTAAATATCGCAATGGTTCCTGAAACATTCTAAAAATTAAAAATTTTCGAAAAATTCATTACGTTCTAAATATGTGATTTAAGTTACATTTCTTTATATATACAAAACTTATTGTAATAGTTTTAGTTAATTTTTTTTAAATTATTTTTTGCTCTCTTCGCATACAACTACAAAAAATATTTATTAGCAGCAAGTTGAAAGTTTAATAAATGATATGCTTTATATATGTACAATAATGGTTTATTATTAGACGAAAACTAAGTCAGTGGTTGCTCTGAGACAAAGCATCCGTTACAGCACGATTTCTGAACCAGGACCGAGGCGTTATTAATATCTAATCCTGTGATTTTTTCATTCTCCGCGTCAAATTCTATGAAATTCGCCATTTCAGACCAACTATAGCATCATTCCAGAAGTGAAAAACGTAAACGGTATGCTTTAGTCGATAACCCACCCAGGCCAACATGTGACTGGGATTTTGAGCCGCTGAACCCATCCATCTTCATTGATATTTGATTTTAAATTACAAACATCTAGTAAAACCAAGTGCATCGTTTTTATCGACTTCATTCGAACTGTGCAGCCGTTGTGAGCTGTGTCAACCAACAACAAAGCGTTTCCAAGGCTTAAAAAAGGTGGTGCCGATTCATAGAGCTTGAGTTTCTGTGGAAAATAACCCCGTCACTTAGCTTATAAACAAGTGTGTATATCATTGGAGCCTTCTAGAATCAACCAGACATTCCCCATAACTGCTGTCGTCTACTTGTAGACGACACTCTATTTACATTAAGATTTCAATTGCAGAACACACATTTTTCCACTGAATTTGCTGGCATATGGTGATTTCAAGAGTCAAGAACGAGTTTTATTGTTTAGGATATATTATTACTAATGTCAGCGGAGCCTTCTAAGCTCAATCAGGCGTCGCTGACCACCGCCGTCGACGACATGGTGACGAGTACACATTCAATTACAGTGGAAATTTTTCAAAACAAAATTACCAGCATGGGTTCTCATATTAAGAATCAAGTGCGTGCTTTTATACTCTTTACACGCCATATAGGACAATATAACAAGAAGATTGGGACACTTTAAATTCGTACACATTTTCACAGCATCTTTTTGTACGAAGTCAGTTTGATGAGTCAGTAGCTTTTTGATTTTTCCTATAATATGAAATACCATCTGCTGAAGGACTTATGCTCCGTCATTTAGAGAACTTTGTAGCATTAATTTAAACGTATAAGACGTGCTCTGTTCCCGGACGATGGAAGAGTAAAAATCCATGAAAATGTTTCATAAATAGCGTATTTATATTTCAAGATATTTGTAATATATATTTTATCAAAAAATTTACTATAATATAATGTAGAAACCTTGAATGTGAAGGGTATATGGCTTTCGGCATCATTGATATAAATGTTTAGGATAATCGTTTGGATTGCATTAGAATTAAAATGGAGTTACGACTTTAGAGCTATCATTGTTGATGACAATTTGTATCAGAGGCGTCTGGAACAAATAGTATGTCATTGGTACCCTGTAAAAAACATATGCATAAATAGTACATATGTATGTATGTTATGTATGTATGGTCAGCGTAATTTTGCCAATTCAATTAATGCTTATTAAATATACCGTGGGCTGAATCAAGAGTGGAAAACATATTGGTACACAAAAGCGCATAAACAAGCGGGCAGATACATTTGTATAGTGCGACAGATACGAATAAAGTAGATACAAATACAGGCAACCCTTAAGCGTAGTTACACTCGTTTTCAAGGGGGCTGGCATATTACGGAATATTTTAAAAAAATCAAAAACTAAAATTTACTATTACACTAATTTACATAAGATTTTATGATCAAATGGAAGTTTTTCCGATGTGTCTTAAACTCTGTACGCATTAGATCAAAGAGTGATCCCTCCTTATTGTATAACGCTGCAGCTGTACTACATGCATATGGTATTATTTTTTAGCAGTAGTTTTCCATTTGGAGGCCCCCATCTGAAAAAATAATGACAACTAAACAGATTTTTTTTTTATCTTTTAAGCTGCGCTTTTGTTGATTTGATATTCACACAGGAGTCGGGTCGGGTCGCATAAAAAGAGCAGGCAAATTTTCAATCAAGATAATGATGATGTTGTTGTCGAGTCGTCACAATGATGCGTCTCATAATGATCGGATCGGGTCGAGTCAGCTGATTTTTTCACAAATGAAAACGTTATTCAAGCACAATAATCTATGCTAATTCTGATAAATAAAACATTTTAATATGTATCATGTACTAGATGCAGTCAAGTCTCGTCTTATCTAAGAAAGATGTCCTATATAAATACATACGTTCTTCGTAGTGCCCCAATTCCATTTATACTATATAATATGCACATAATCTTTAGTACCACTAAAATGCCTTGCGAATTAAGTTAATTACGGTAATGTGTTCAAAATGGTTTCGTATTATTATTCCATAGACAGAGTCAAAAACCTTGCTTAAGAGATTTAAATTGAATATTCAATATGGGGCAGAGCGCGACTCAATTGCGCCCCACTCAAACAAATGTCGCCCCTCCACCCGCTATTGTGGGCGTCAAGTACACTTGCCTCGCAGCTAAACTGAGCATAGAGGCGGCTTGAGTGACCGCTGTCCATCGCCTCGAAATGTATAAAAAGCCGTGCAATTCAGTAAGCCACCAGCAGTTTTCTTTTAGAGACGTACAAACAAGTTCTAAAAAGACTCGTGTGCTACAAGCTGTGAATAAAAAATCCTTTAAAATGAAAAACTTCGTTGCTATTATGCTGTGTGCCTTGATTGGCTTGGTAAGGACCAGTGTTGAACAGCATCTAAAGGATTAAACTAATCGTTATTTGGTTTTTGACAGGCTACCGCCGCTGAGTACAAATTACGTACAGCCGAAGACTTGCAGTTGGCACGCAAGGAGTGTGCTGAGGCCAAAAAAGTGACTGATGCTTTGATTGCCAAGTACAAGACCTTTGACTATCCCGATGATGAGATCACACGCAACTACATCAAGTGCATTTTCAAGAAATTCGAACTTTTTGATGACACTAAGGGCTTCAATGTAGAGAACCTCGTTAAGCAACTGGGACAGGGCAAGGAGGATAAGACAGTCTTGAAGACTGACATTGAGAAGTGCGCTGACAAAAATGAACAGAAGAGCACTCCTGATGTCTGGGCTTTCCGCGGCTTCAAGTGCTTCCTCAGCAAGAACTTGCCTTTGGTTCAGGCAGCAGTCCAGAAGAAGAATTAAAGAGTCCTATAATCGACTAAAAAGGAGCGCCGCAGATGAAAAAGCTGCTAGACCGATTAAACAAGCCACCATCGCATTATCCACTTCAATGTCAATATGAATAACAAAGATATTTTTGGTTCTGCACAATAAAAACAAACACATAATAGTGAGCTTGAAAGTTGGTTGTTTTTATTTAATTTAGCAATCTTATTTAAAATATGCAAGATACATACTATATAATGATAGTTGTTATTGTAGTCATTACAATAAGTTACTGCAAGATCTTCAGCCATCAACCCCTTCCTTATCCCACCCAAAGGAAAGGCATAGATAGGTTTTTAATTGGATTATATTTCATCTTTTCAGTAAAATTAAATTTCTTGGATTCTTTATACTTTTTTTTCGAATAGATATATTTAGTTAGCTGTACTTTTTTTAAATATATTTTTTTTAGTTTGTGTTTTCTTCTTTTCCACGTGTAAGAATTTCTTTTCTTTTCTTTTTTTTTTTAATTTCCTCCTTCATTACATTTTATTATTTTGCCATTTTTGAAACTTCTCCGTTTCACTTTTAACGTTTTTCTCATTTGTTCCAACTTTTTTGTAATTTTTTATATTTTGTTTTCATTTTTATTTATTTTTTCTATCGTTTGCTGATCTTTTGAAAAAAATAAAATTTGTTTAAGGGGTGTTGGTGTCTGGTGCTTCAAAAACATTATAGCCAAGTCATGTTTTACGTTTTTTTATCCCATGTTGTTTTTTTTTTTGTTTTTTTTTCGGTATTCACCTTTTTTACGCCTGTTTTAATGAATTTGTTTCGTTGCTGCAGTTGATTTTTTTTTACAAAATTTTTTTTTTGTTTTGTTGGCATTTTTATTTTCTTTTTCTCATTTTTTTTATTATACAAAGAAGTTTTGGCAATAAAATAATGTTTTTTGAAATTATATAGTAAAAAAATCTGAAATCAAATATGTAGTAGTTTTATTAAAAATAAATGTTATAAAGAAAACTAAACTGTTTTACGCGAGTCTATGGAACCACGCATATAAAAACATTTGTTGTCCCACTAATATATTCTTTTTTATCAGATACTCAGATATGTATACATTTTTATTAAAGACCCAGAAAAACTAAAATTATTCAGTTTGTTAAACAGATAAAAAAATCAATAACAATATTGAACAGATGTAAACTATGTTACACATAAGTAGCAAACTTGAGGCTTTTCAGCAATTAAGTAATGTAATAAGATTCTTTTTAAAGATCAACTTTTTTTGAAATTACCAAACTGATTACTGTTTTGAATAGAGCCCAACCCATATGATACAAAAAACATTTTTAGTTAAAATAATGCAAGACTTCTATCATGTTCGATTCACAAAATTTGAGAAAAATTATGCTCCTAGGGAAAAAGTTTTTTGAACTTCATATTTTTATTAGTCCAGTTAGCTATAAATAAGATTACTACCTTCTAAGTCTTTGCGTTATGTATCATATTTTCAGTCCCCATATTTATGTCATCATATTAAATTCAAATTGACAATTCTCAGACTATATTGCCCCATTTTAAGTTCAGTCATACCTTTCAACAACGTGTAAAAAACTTTAAAAAACTTACCTTACTAAAGTTTATAAAACAATAATCAATAGGGTGCATAGTAATTGGCGCGGCCACGGTAACCTCTTCTAAATCGAAAAACAGACCGGAATTAGCGCATACCAGCCAGATATACGAATAGAGTCGCTTTTACTTACATTGCGCGACGTGCGCCTCGAAAGGTTGAGTGACAGCAGGCTCTTGAAACGCGTGCCCCCCGGCCACGAAAACTACCACGTGCAAACCGATTTGTTGTGGAAAGGCCAGGTCGATTGGTGCGTTTCGACATTACCTAGAAACGTTAAATTATAGCATCAACAATATTAGAAACTTTCAAACTCTTACCTTTATCTGGCGCCCTCTAAATAAGGTCTCATTCATGGCCAATGCAGTCTCCACAAATTCCTTTGAGCCAAACTCAATGTAGGCAAAGCCCTTTGGGTGGCCATCGGCTTTATTACAAAGTATTGTAACCCGGTTGATAGTACCGCAACCATGAAAGTGTGCTTCCAATTCTTCAGCTGAGGCACCGTAGTCTACATTTCCAACATAAACCGACCTTGTATCAATCTCTTGTTTTTCTTCTAGAGATAGCGGAACTGTGGCTAAGCCGGTTGTAGACCCACCAGCCATTTGTTTATCCACTTCCGACTGCATTTGTTTTATTTTCTCTGCCTCCTCCTCCATCTCCTTTACTCTTGCCTTAATGGCTTCCAGTTCTGGATCAATTTGCATATTTCCTTCCTCCTTTTTGATTCAAGAGAAATATAGTACATAAAAGTTATATTATTCAAACTTAAAATATTTTTAAGCCCAGACGCGAAAACTACCTAACGCAAGTATTGGCAGACGAAACAGTGGTGACGCTTCGAAAATGGCGTCTGCATTTGGCGTCGGGTTTTGTTGTCTGAGCTTAAAAGCTCTTCGGTTTTTGTGCTTTCGCAGTGCATGCAAAAAACTTGTTTATTTGGCGCTCACTTTACACATACCTCGGCTTCAGTCACTAGTTCAGTCTCCTGCTCGCCATTGGTTTCGTCCAACGACTCCAAAAGCTGATCTTCGTTTAATGTAATATCTTCATCGGCCATTTTTAGTTCCTTTTGTTTTTAAACTGGTTGGCCGATTCAAAGTTTGGTATTGTGCTCAAAGCTTAAATCAGTACACTTCTGTTCACGGTGAAGCGAGTTTGAAAGAAAAACAGAGAAGTCTAAATTATAAAATCGATTCAGATATACTTTATATAAAATTAGGAATAGTAGTGATTTTTCTGATATATGCGCTTCATGATTGTTTTGTGCAATTTGTCACAGCGATTGGTATCACTTACGTCAAATACACTACAAAGGCGGCGAATCGCGCTGACGTTTCCAAGTTCGCTCAAAATGGCTGCTGCCTGATAAATTTTTACACAAACCGTGCAGGGTGGAGCGGATGTCGTCAGCGATTAAACAGTTTTAAAAGTCGTTCCTTCAATACAATTACTAGGCACAAACTCAATTTAAAAATATCCCAGTTTAACAATTATCTGTGAAAAGCCTACTTAATATCGGAACACGCTGAAAATTCTTGCCACCGAAACAAACTTGTCAATCAAGCGAAAATATTTCGCCCTAAAGATGACAAAAACAGCATTGTAATCCGATAATTATAAACCGATTTACTACACTGAACAATCGGCTGTCTTTTATTCGGCACGAAATTGTTTTTAGTTTCTGGTCAAAATAGTTGTGCTTTATAATGAGCAGTTCTGATTCAGAATTTGAAGAAACTGAGTACCTCGTTTATGCAGATTTTAAAAATCAGCTTGCGCCACATCAATTGAAGCATGAAGATGCTGCTATCAAAATCATTGGCATAGAAAGTAGCACTCCCATGGCAGAAATCAATGGCAGTATATTTAAAGGTGCTCAAATCTAAAACCAAAAATGTATTTTATTATTTTGTACTTATAAATTCTTGGAATTATAGGCTCCTATGATCAGGCAATGGGAACAAATGTGTTTTTTGAAAAAGATCAAAACAGCGTGCCTAGTGATACCCTTTTTGAGTCCATGTGTCGACAACGATACAAATACATAAATAAATCGAATAAGGTAATCAATTTTAAGCGCGTCTACGTAGAGAAATTGCCGAAAGGCGCACCAAGTTTAGACAAATCAGACGAAACTACCCTTAATAAGAACAATCAACAAACTGTTAAACTAAACTTAAATTATAAGGAAGCAATAAGAAAATTTATTGACGAAAATTAATATTTAAGGTAAATATTTATATATTTGTCATTAAACCAAAAAACTAACAAGTTGTATTTTTAGCTCAATGGACAACAATATCGTACTTAGCGATTATCTTGCGGAATTCATAAAATATTTACCCAATCCAAATGAAGATAGCTCTCCATTTTCACACCGCATATCGCTTGACGGACTTTCTTCGCCAGATGATAATTTACCAAACGTATTTGATCATTGTGCAGACATGAAACGTAAAAACGTTCAAAAGGTTCTATTCGAAGAGATTATGCCAAACACACTTAAAGAATTAAGTATTCACAAGAGCTCGTCTAGTAACAATCCCTTCAAACGCACACAATACAGCTACAAGCATGTTTCTCGGCCGATATCTATAACAAACGAATCCAACGAGCATGATCTTGAAATAACCGTGCGCTTTTACAGACCACCACGCGCTTCCTACCGTGGATTTAAAGTGGAAAACCCAGTATTTGCCGATGAGTTCTTATGCCTTGGCTCTAATTTGCTCAGTGAACTACGCGATAAGATACCCTGCGTATGCGAAGGAAAGAGATTCGTTGACATCAGCAATGATCCAGAGGCTCCTTTGCCAATACTAGACACAAATCCCGGATATTTTTTTATACATGACACATTTTACAACGACACCAGAAATCCAAAAAATTTCGATTATTCAGAGACTGTTACAAAATGGGCTCAGTCTGCACTTAGAACTCAGGATGCAAACTTTAAAGTGGCAAAAATGGAGTCCACTCATTTAATAGATCTCACAATAAGACTTGGCATGCCGATGCATTACCTACACCATGGCAATTGTGAGCACATGTTTGTTTTCTCACAAGTTGAAGTATTGAAGAGTAAATACCCGCATCGCAGCTTATATCCCCATTTACGATCTTTTAACAACTTTAATAGAAGGGTATGCTATTTGTGCGGCGTACGCAGTTATTGCTTTATTGTTGAGCATTCGAATAGGCAGCTGCACGACCCAGCTTACCTATGTCGCCACTGTTTCTACAGCTTTCACTACATTGACGGCAAAAAGATTGGAAAATTTAATGCATATCGTCTTTATGGCCAAGCTGAACACAACGTCGATGAGATGAGTGACCACCAACACGATAACGAGATCGAGACTTTCATTGAAAGCTTAGATGAATTTAAAAACTAAAAAATGAATTTGCTTAAATAAAATTTATTACATTGTTGTAAAATATATTAAATTGAGTGTATATTTTTATATTGGTAAATTAAATAATGTAACAATGTATTTAACGTTTAAAGTTCAACATTTTATGCCACTTTTACCCTTAAAACATATGCAAATATCAATTGAGAGTGTAAGACATTAAGAATTATAATTATAGTCACATAACAAAAATCTAGCTCGGAAGGTAATATCCATTTTTCACTATAAATACTTCTTACAGACGGCCTAAGGAGTTCCAACTTTATAAAATACCAAATCAGTAGACTTATATTACAGAATATTACACATACAGTACATTGTAATTTTACAATACTAGTGGACTAAGTAATACTAAAGTAAAAGCATACCCATTTGATAATGAACAAAATATATAGGCATGCATGTTATAGTTGTGTGCACTAAGTTGCTTTGCATTATCGTATGAAGACACGAAAAAGTGATTTTGTGCTTGTATAATTGGACAATTTTTTGATTCACTTTAAGAGGACCACATGCAGTCATCAAGATCTTTGGTTTATTTGTGAGTTTATTTCCCCGTTTTAAAGCTCATACCAGCAGAGCCGCCTTTACCAGCTACTTAACTCTGAAATACTAATTCACGCTCAATAGATAAATACTCTACCATTTGTGCTGGCACGGGCAATTTCGTTAACTCATCCATAGGCATATGCCGCTGCAAGACGCGGCGACACAGATCTTGAAGCTTGGGCATTTTCAAGTATCTGCTTAATGGATACTTTAAAATCACTGGAAATGGTGGCTGCATCTCATTGGGTACTTTAACAAAGCATACGAAGTTGTTGTTGGTGCAGCGATGCAAAATGTCCTCGATCATTTCAACAATAGAATTGTATTTTAATTCCTCAAAGTGCCAGTAATTATCTCGGTACTCCAACCGATAATGTAGGGTGACGTTGGCTATGCGGAAGCTCAGTGTAAACTGGGATCCGATAGTTTCCGAGTCTCGTACCAGGAAGGAACCAGTCGGTTTATCACTTAGCTCACGTTGCGAAGTTCTTCGGGAAATTTCGCCCCAATACCAGACTTGACTATTAAAACATTACTTAATCAAAATTTGTACTAAAAAATATAATGTATAGATACTTACTTTAGCATTTCAGAGCAGGCCTTAAACATTATTTGATTTGGCGTATCTTGCCGTTCCAGCCATTTTCTTTGTATAAAACGCAAATAATCGTGTGTAAATGGCAAAGTTGGCTCAATACGTGGATGTGACAAGAACTCATAGGTTGCATCTGTGGTGCCGCCGTCAGTATCACAGTCATCAGAATGCCAGTTTCGAAGTGAATTGAGTCTCAGTCCTAGACTCATTTTTTTACGTATACGCTGAAACACATTTTTTTTGTCCCTGCGTTTTCGTGTGGCGCAGTCACTACTAGTTGCAGCGGAATCTACGCTGCTCTGAAATGTTGCAGTGCTAGACCGTGATCCAACTGACACTTCAACAGGGCACAGTTCATTGTTATTATTTTGCAGTTGAGCATGTGTGGCTGTGCAATTGGAATTAGCTGGTAGCGTTGAGTCAGACTTCTTTCGCCTGGTCAACGAGTGAAACCAACTACGCTTTACTGGTGGCCCACTTGGACTAGTTGTCGAAGGTGTGGCGACGGCACTGCCAGCAGCTCCCTCGTCAATCTCATCACTCATCTTCACGAGAGTGCGAATTCTGTGATTTGGAATCCCCTGTCTAAATATCTATAGCGTCATATCGCTAAATCTGAACCATGATTAATGCTACTTAAATTTAATGAGATAAGATTTATTTGTTTTCGTTGGAGTACACAAGTGCTTTGGAGCTATCGATAGCTATCGATGAAAGTTCGTGAAGTGGACTGCAAATTGTCGATAAGTAAGAACGGAAATTGATTGCGGTGTCGATAGTTATTTATTATTGGAATACCGGCACAAAGCTAAAGAAGCTACCTGTATAAATAAACATTAAAAATGCCAAATATTCCAATAAAAGTAGATCTTTCTATATTTTTTAAAGACGAACGGAAGAGTTCCTTATTGTTGGTCGATACGTCATGGGACAACATCATGGATTTACAAGAGCATATACAAAAACTCTTTAAGCTTGTAGGTATTTTTTTTGATCACATTTTATACTCTGTATCAGCTCATTTCTTTTTGAAGGACAATATTAGTTTGTTAACCAACGAAGGATGTTTTTTGCCGCCCCAGGAGTCAATAAAAATACTAGAATCAACTCAAGCACTCAAGTAAGAACCATTTTAATATGTATTTCGTTTGCAAAATTTATAATATAATTGTAATCTAAATTTGTAAGGGCTTTTAAATTGCAATCCTCTGACGAAATGTGTAAAAAAAAATCTATTAGGAAACGCAAACGATCTGCTGAGGCCAGAAATGATGCTTCTTTTGAATTTGTGGACGGTGTAATGGTGTCGCAACAAGGACCGGATGAATTAAAAAGTAATGAAAAGAAAATGCGCAAAAAAAAAGAACGTGATGGCCAATCAATAAAAAAAAATAATTCTAACGAATCAGTCGATCAAAGTAAAGATCTTAACTGCACCGAAATCTTGCCTCTTCAAAAACAAATATCTTCTCTAAGTACGCAAACTTCAAATCAATTTGTCTCAAGGCGAAGCCCGCGGAAAAAACACATTATTTTTAATGAAGATCTTGATCAAGAGGCACTTTCAAAATCTGTCAATACCTTGACAAAAACCGATAATCAAATGCAAAACATATATTTCCAATGCAAGCTTATGGAGTTAGATTGCAAAAAGCCGCGTGTATTTGTAATTCCAAAAAAATTGGAAAAATGTAAAATAATAGAAAATGTTTTAATACGTGGGCCCCAACCCTTAGAAGCTAAATCAACAGAGCATGGTCTACTGTCAGTTGCTGAGAGTGAAATATCTACAGAAACTGTTGAAAAAAATACAATATCGACAGCAGTTCCTGAAAGTAAACTATCTACAGAAGCGGTTCAAAAAAATATACAATCTGATGAGGTACAAAACACGGAACAATCGTCACCAAGGATGGTTGATTCCATTCTAAATAAAAAAAATGAACAAATATTGGATTTGGAATCTGAGGAACAATCGTCACTAAAGTTGGTTAGTTCTATTCTAAATAAAGAAAATGAGGAAATATTGGATTTGGAATCCGATGATAGCGTTTTGTTGTTGGATGATAGGTAAGTCAACTCTAAATTTTTGTAACCTGACAATTTGATGTTTTTATAAGTTATTAAAATGTATTCGTAGATACCAACAAAAAAACAGAGAAGGTCGACGAAGTGGAAGAGAACAAAGCATCTTTCAATTTTCTGGGCGATGTAATTAATTAGATCAAGCTGGCTTAACCGAGTGTATATTTAAAAGTTGAGCATATGTGAATTGTCATAACCAAAATAATCCAGTCTAAACATTAAATTTAAAAACTAGATTAAGGTACAAAATTCTTAAAGCGAATAATGTTAAATAATGACAAAATAAGTGTATTTTTTTCATGTATTCTCATATGTATAATGTTCAAACTATAAAATATAACATAAATGTGTAATCAATTTCAATAGACGAATGTCCTTTATTTGTGTTTGTTAATTTGCTCCAAAAGCTCATCGGCTTCTTCACCGGATTTTACACGCAGCAATATGGTGGTTTTTGCTGCCTCCGGTGTGGGCAAGCAGACCATCATAACATTGTTCTTACCCATGCGCTTGCATGGGATAGCCTCGTTTAGTATAAGATTAACAAGAATATTGCCAAGATTGGTGTCAGCGCGTACCAGCAATTGAGTCTTTTCTGAGTCCTTGATCGGTTTTAAATATAATGTTCCAACGCCCTTATCAGCGTAGTCATTTTCCTTTTTTACGAAAACCTTGCAGCGCTTGGAGTACTCAGCATCTTCTTCGACGACCTTTAAAAGTAATATTGATTGCGTTACATTTTTTGTGACTATTAGGAGTTTTTTTTAATGATTTACCTTCTTAAACTCTACTTTTGGAGGCGTGTCGTCTTCCTCGGCCTCATCAGCGGGAGATGGCGCAACGTCTGCGACTGGATTTGGCTTCACATTACCAAACGAGAAGGTAGTGGCCTGATTAAAAGAAAATCCAGTAGACACTGGCATTTTTGGTTCACTAGGAGTTTTTAAAAACGTTAGTCCTGATGTGCTGGGTCCGTCATCTGTTTTTAAGCCAAAGCTGAAGCCATTTGTTTTAAGTGGCGATTTATTAGTTTCATTATTGATGCCTTGATCTTTGTTGCTTAAACTAAAAAATCCAACCTTCGGTGCATCTGGGATTTTGCCTTCAACCGCTGGCTTGGCCACATTCAAGCTGAATATACTATTACTCGAAGCGCTGGACGAAGCCTGCGTGCTTCCAAATGAAAACAAAGGAGCGGTAGCTGTCGTTGTCGCTGTGCCACTGGTGATTGTACAGTTTGGCTTTTTCATAAAAGACATTGTAGATGATGTGGTGCTGGAAGGGCTGGTACTGCTGATCGTGACAGAAACAGCAGAAATTGGTGGGTTTGGTACCTTAACTTGAGCTATAGAGTTTGACTCGTTTCCTATTTTGTCTTTCTCTTGTAGCTGTGTTAAGTGTTTCTGGTAGTCATCGAAAACGGGCGTTAAAATACACTGTGGATTGTTATCTAAACACTGCTTTATGAAATCTAAAACATCAAAATTCAATTCTGCCACTCTCTTGCAATACCCCCCTTTAGAATTATCTTCTTTACCACATGCTGGGCCATTACCTTGTACTGATTGTTTCATAATTGGCATGATGAAAGATGGCTTGGTAAATGGACTTGAGCTACCCTTTTCCGTGTCGTCATTGATTTTATTTGTAGCTGCTGGGGCACCAAAAATGGAAGTAGGTGCAACAGTGGTCTTTTCAGTCGTGTCTTTAACAACTTTTGAGTTTCCAAAGATTGAAGTACTTATTGGTTCCTTAGTTATGTTGCCACCCAATGAAAATTGTGTGGGTTTATTAATTTGATCAGTATTGGAAGTGGGCGTAAAGGAAAAAGATGTCTTGGTCGCATCACTAGATGTTACTGTGGGCAACTTGGACAAAAATGCAAACTGAGAGCCACTTTGCGCTGCGTTAGTCGGCTTTCCAAATCCTAAAATATGAAATACATTTTAATAAACTAAGCCCAGACGGGGACGTTGTACTGATATTCCTTGCCTGAAAATCCACTAAATACGCTTCTTTTTTCGGTTTGGTCATCAGCGCCATCACCGGCCACAGCTCGATTTTCAGCAGTGGTGCCGGCAATGCTGCGTCGCGCCGCCTTCTTAATAGTGCGTGTTTTCAGCTCTTCTGCGGTTGCCGTTCTAAAAGTTCCGCGTTCTTCTGGCTCGATTTCATCATCCCAGTTTTGATGGTTTAGGTCAGACGTAGCTTGGCGCTTTCCAGCCATTTCAACTACTTTTTAGTTTTATAATGAAAATTTTTTCCAAGCATTCACTTTATCGGAGCGCATGGACAGCCTACTAGCAATTGCATTAAGGTATCGAAAATTTAAATCATCGATATTTCGGCGAATAGCTATTTCTGCGAAGTTTGTTATATCTTATCTTAAAATAAGTAAATTTATGAAATATATTTAATTAGTTTATTCAAAAGGACTT
Source organism: Chymomyza amoena (assembly GCA_037043745.1). Classification (NCBI taxonomy): domain Eukaryota; kingdom Metazoa; phylum Arthropoda; class Insecta; order Diptera; family Drosophilidae; genus Chymomyza; species Chymomyza amoena. Next base: position 145,477 of record JBAMAX010003507.1, read on the forward strand.
ACAAGATTGTATTTCTTTTTGTTTCCATAGTTTACCACAAATTTTTAATTTTATCGCAAATTTCGTCGATAAAGACTATCGCTAAACATATCGCTACGATATCAACATATATCATACATTACAGGAACGACGCCAGCAGCACAAAATGGCAAATTGTTATTAACAATTCAACGTATCAGTAATAAAGAAAGGATAAAAAGATATGTGCAAATATTACAAAAATGTATATGCTTAAAACGTTAATTGCTAAAATATTGCTATTACCTATGCAGCACCGCGTATTTGACTTTTTCAACGTTAATTACGCTTCGAATGAATTTGCTGGTTCTGCTAAATGACAAGATGAGGCGAGCAAGTGGGCGAGTCGTGTTAGTTTCAGTTGAAAAATTTGTACAAAACAAGATGTTACAGTGTAAATATGATAGCAGTGATTGTCAATCAAAGAAAAGAGTAAAGCAACTAAAGCTGTAAAATATTTAACAATTTTCTGTAAGCTAATATATATTGTGCTGATGCGCCACCAACATCAATACTTCCCGTGACAACAACAATAAAAATACCTCACAAACGCAAAAAAATACACACTAAAATTTTGTCATAACCCTACTGCTGTGCCTGTGGTTCTCCATTTGCTAGTTCGTGTGATCCTTCGTTGCATCAGGCTCAACAGCGCATATTCGTGTCAAAGTCGCCGAATTATTTGGCTTCTACATTATACGCCTCTATCGCGCTTCGTCCTCTCGTTTTCGTTCTCGTTTCAGCCATCGGTCGTTTATTCTTTGTTTTGTTTTGCTGCCTGTGCACTCGCTTGCTTTCGATTGTGTGCGCGTCCTTGGGCGTGAGTTGTTGTTATAGTTATTGCTCCTAGTGTTTCGTGAAAAGGTGAACTAAGACCAAAATGCCGCCAGCATTGATTGGTATCTCAGAATTCGTGGAGGAGACTCGCGATGATTATAATTCACCAACAACGTCGACATTTGCTTCGCGCATGCCGGATTGTCGTCAAACAATTGGTATACTGGAGGAGGTAAGTAATTTAAAAAGCTACAGCTATAATTTAAACCATTTCGTATGCTCATACCATATACTTAATACGATCCATATACCTTCGTTTGAAAACGTTGATCAACGACCATAAGATTAAAAGACTCCAAATGTTACCAGGAAAAGTTTTAAGATTCTTTTTGCTATCTTGACTTGTTCTTTCAATCAATGCCAGAAGGTTTAACTTTGAAGCTGTTATACTATACATGCTGAGTATGCTGTAAAAATAATAAAGATAAACCATTTAATTTTGTCAAAATTAAAAAACAATATTTCTTTTTGTATCATTAATAAAGAAGCTAGGGCCATATAAATTTCGGAGACCCCAAGAGCTAGGGACCCTATACCACCAGATGGGTGGGCATAGTGTCTCTTCACTTAAATTATGTCAATATCTCGCTACGTTCAGAAATTAAATTTGGTCTTTACCTAGAACCTAATAGTAAACCAATTGTAAATTCTTATTTTGTAGTTTATTAGTTTTGTTTCAACTGTTTCTACATTGTATTCAGATAAAGCTATATAAAGGCACATGCAGGCGGAAATGCGTACGATAAAGGCGAAATAAATATTTATGTCCAATTTAGTCACATTTTATTTTAAAAACATAAATGTAGGTTTTTTTGTGTATAAAACAAATGGAGGGTTCCTCACCCAGTTCTCTTCTTTCTCCTACCAACGACGATCATTTTGTTGAACATGTGGAATTATTCTTCAGGTTTTGTTTCATGTCTCTTGATGTATTAGCTTCTTGCTTAGTAATACGGATTTTGCGCTCTTCATAGTCCCAGGCAGTGATGTTTTTGACCTTAAATTCTTAGTGGTTTACGTCGTGATGATACAAGGAAGATGAAGCGAAAGGCAATTAAGTTGTACTATGTTCATATATTGTAAAACTCTTTGCCACCAACGACGCCTCTGAATACAAAGCTTAATACAAACCCAGAGTGTGTTATGGTTAGGCGGAGGCACCTATATTTATTGCGGTGATATCACTAAATGGTAGAAAAGTTCTCTCTATATTCTTAGTGCACGCTGTGTGTCTATCACCAGCTTTTCTTCAGCATTTTTACTCAAAGATGCCTGAACTTACGAACATAAAGTGCACTGGATGCGTACCTTCTATCGATCACGACATGATCAATCTAGTTATGAGGAATAAGGAGTCTTATGGAGGAGTTCAAGGTGTCTTATGGATTTATCGATGTAAAAGTCTGGTTGTTTGAGGTAGTATCGTGAAGACTGTATTGCCAGAGTGTGTGACCGTAAATTCGTTCCTGACCAACGATTCCATTGAAATCGGCAAGTCATGATGAAAAATTTAACTTTGATGCGAATAATTCCTAATTGTTTGTTGGAAATACCACCTTCAGCCACAATAGCTTTTTATTTTCTTTTTCTGGAATCCAACCACGTAGAAGTACCTTAACATGTTCCAGTTGCAATGACATCTTTGATATGTTCTCTAGATACCATTTTTTTTTTTGTATATCACGAGCGAAATCGAATAGTGTCCTAGTTATGCGGGGTAACGGTGTATAAATTCGAGAATGAGGGGGTCACAACTGTAGCATTCCGATTGAGAAAGAACACTGTGGAAGTTAGGATATTTGCAGGGGATACCAAAGTCGGAAAGTCTCACGCTCACGTTGCACAGTGAAGCAATACGACTTCTGATTCTGCTGGTGAATTCACTTACCACTCATTCGATTACCACTCACAAGTAAATTCACAAATACACAAGGTAAAAGGGGAAACAAATCGGCATGCATTTATGCACAATCAAGATCCTTGATTGCAAAAAGTTTAGTATCCTTGCCTAAAAAGATTTCAAAGAGGCAATGTAGTACATCCACTCTGTTTGCACTCGGTCGGTAGTTTTTAATTCGTGGTTTTATATGCAATACGTCCTTTGCACAGGCTACATGATAGGCTCAATCATCATCATTTAAGGATGAGTATCCCAAATTTTGTATAATAGGTGCCCACAGCCAGTCAATTTTTTTTAAAATTATTTTTTCTCTTTCGTGGAACCAAATCAATTCTTTATTCAGTAACTAAATACTACCAAAGAATATAGAACTGAACTTTTTGCTGAAATAGCAAACTTTGCCAAAAACCAGACTACTTCCGATACATATTTTTCAATGGCAAACATTGAAGTAGGGTATAGGCGAAAAAGAGTCACCCCTTTATTTTGATTTTGTTCTCAATACGTTCGCTTCGTAGCAGCAGCAAAACATTAACATAATTGGAATACTAAAGATGCGTATGCAGCTCCCGATCGAGAAAAGGACCTCTAGGCAAAAGAGAAGAAGCAGCTGCAGGGGGACAGTGACCTCTGGATAGTATATTAGATTGTGACTTAGAGAAATTGTCTATTTTCAAGATTTTTACGGGCAGCTATACAAAAATATCTAGCGCCATAATAGAAGCATTGGGAAGCAGAGAAGAAGCAAGTTCTACCCTTAGTATAGGCAATCATGCGTTAGTACAGAGTGTTAGAAAGTCGGGACCGACTTTAGCATTTATGCCTGCAACCAAATGTGGTATAGATGATCTGAATGGAATAAATAAGACCGAAGGTCTTGCAAAGCACGCAGGGGCAGAGCCATCCATTTCTTATTCAGATCATACCTCAAATTTTTTTCGAATCAAACTTAAATCCAATAATCACTAATCGAATAGCTAGATCCCATTACTATATTGTTATGTATTCTACGTCAGCAAAATTAAAACAATTTGGCAGGATTAAAAAGTTTCGAAAATGATTTTTACTACGCCAGGAACTTTATAAGCATCATTGTGCGCCGCGTTCTTATGGCTTCCCAGCCACAAAGTCGGGGAATTGAGTGCTGGTACACGTAATTTTCTTGACGAACGCAAGGCAATAGGAAATAATCAAAACGCTAAATATTTCATTATCTTGATGAATTTTTTAGAGGTTGTTTTCCTGCACAACTCGATGACCCCGTTCGGTGGTGCTTCTAATAAGTCTGTAAATTCGCTTTAAAATAAAAGCAAAAAGGCGGTTAAAATAAATTAAACACGTTTCTAGTGTTAAAAGAATATCCGAAAATTTAAAAAAATTACACAGCTGTCTTAATATATTACCCAAAGCAAAAAAAAAAAAAATTAACAATTGTATAAGTTTTAATCGAAGTAATTAAAAAACCTTAAATGAAAGTCTTACATTTTTTTTTTAAATTTAATTTTACCGTGTATATTCGGGAATTTGTTTCTGTATGAGCTATTGTAATCTTATCGTATTAATATGATTGGTAATGAATGGCATAAATAGCTTCAACTATGTACGGAAAGCAGAAATTGTTATTTCTATTATCTTTTAATAGCCTTACTCCACTAAAATATGTGTTTTTATTCCCGGCACCCACAGCGACAAGTGTTATGGATTTGTGCAATGTTTGTAACAGACTCAGAGAAGTTCCCACAAAAATTAAAATAAAAAACAAATAATAACTTACAAATTATGAAATGAATCTTAAATGTCAACTTCGTGTTTTTTTGACCGATCGTTTCTATTGGAGCTATATGATTGATTCAACCGATTTTGATTTGATTTGGCACAACAAACGAATTATCCATCTAAAACTTTTGGTTTTTTTCAAGGCCTCTCAAACACGCCTATGGGACCTATATAATGTTATCCCGATATCAAAAAAATAAAATAAACTTTTCTCCTCTGGAATAATAAGACATCTTATGGGAAAGTTTAGTTACTCTAGCTCTTACCATCTCTAAGATCTAGGCGTCCATACGGACAGACAGACGGTCGTGGATATATCGACTTCTCTAGTCACCCTGATCATACTTAAAGTAACTTTGGGGGCTCTCAGACGTCTCCTTTTGCATTTTACATTTTCGGCATGCACAAACTTTATATACCCTTTGCACCATGCGGTACAGGGTATACTAATAAGAGTTATTTCAACCAATTTGGTAAAATTTAATTTGTTAAATTAAAAATGAGAATTACTCCCCAATTTCTATTTTAGTGTCTACATATATATAAAAATGAAATGCTGTACGTTTATGATCGCATAACTCTGAAACGGCTGGACGAATTTGCCTATTTTTTTATTTTATTTTTTTTATAGTGTGTAGAAGGTTTATAGCACAAAAAGTTTTGAGTAATTTGTAGAGGGGTTGCCACCCTAACATTTTTATATATATTTTTTTGGCATTGTGTACATTGTCAGATTAACTAATGCTAATGTTTTACGTGTTACGGGTGTTCTCATGAACGCGTTGAAGAATTTCAAATATGATTTTTGCATGTGTTAGAAGTTGTCAATAAGGAGGTGTTAAGCCTATTGCGATGTGATTAAGTGTATTGGTTCGTGAGATAAACGCATTTTTGTCAATATTGTGAATATAGCATAGTAGAAAATTGTTCAACACCGGGTATTGGACATTAAGTGCAGACAGAAGCGTAGTCGCAAAGGGGTCGAAATGTACTTTCTGTGAATATCTTTGGGTGAATTATAATGGCGCATTTTTGTGATACACACATCAACACCTTAATAGGGATGCCTTCTGTCTGTTCTCCCAGTCTATAAATTCCTTGCCTCTGCAAGGTATAAAGAGTGGCACAATCTCGAATACGAATGTTTTATTTGGGTGTAAATATATGAGTTTAGGGCTAACAAAAGAAAAAGTCATTATGAGCAGGTAACCAGAGGCAACACTTGGAGATAGACGACTGATGTTTTGACTTTGATTTTCATAGACATTCTTTATACCCGATATTATCCCAAAACGGGTCTGCTTTTCAATTGTTGTCGAATGCCCGCAGTAGAAGCTTTTTTAAACTGTGACTAACCCCAAAAAATACTAGAGTAGTCTATAAGGTCATTCCCGTCTGTCTGATCGCAAAAATGGTGAGACCTAGAAAAACTAAACTTTTAGAATAGCTCCCTTATTACGCCGCAGAGATCGGTCAAAAATACATGTTTTTCGGATTTAAAGCATCGCATTACTTTTCATCAAGTTGAATTCAACTTAGCGTATGAGCTTTATATGAACCTTAATGGAAACACATCAGTTGGGCTGCGTGCAACTTTTGCACTATTAGTCGAGTTCAAGCAATAAGCGCCAAATCTTTTTCAGTGCAAGTCTTTTTCTGCATTTTCACATCGATAACCAACTTAGTGAACACCTAAAATTGTTCATATAAACACTTTGTATTGAAAATATTATTTAAATATCTAAAAGGTTATTTTTAATATTTCAGCGATTGGAGTTCGATCGAGAGGGTCTGACCAAGCTAAAGAAAGCTGTTAAAGCCATACACAATTCCGGAAATAGTAAGCTTTTGATACTTTTGTGTATAGACTCTAACTTGGCTAAAGAATGAATTTTTATTTTATTTTATAGCTCATGTTGACAATGAAATGTTTTTGGTTCGAGCTTTGGAACGTTTGGGAGGCAAGGTTATCGATCAGGACGAGCCCGATATAGGCGCAGCTTTTCTTAAATTCTCAGTGGTTACCAAAGAGCTCAGTGCGCTAATGAAAACCCTGGTAGATATATTTTTATGCTCTACTGTGTACTGGTTTTAGACGGTTTCTCTTTTTTAGATGCAAAATATCAATAATATTGTCATGTTTCCTGTTGACTCTATGCTTAAAAGCGAATTGCGCGGCGTTAAGGGAGACATGAAACGACCCTTTGATAAGGCAGCAAAGGACTACGAGGCCAAGTTTATTAAAATCGAAAAAGAAAAGAAGGCGCAAGCCAAAGAAGCGGGCATGGTACGTACTGAAATTGACGCTGCCGTAGTGGCGGATGAAATGGAAAAGGAGCGTCGACTCTATCAGCTTCAGACTTGTGAGGTGGGTGGTATAATATTTAAGTAGCAAATGCCATATATTAAGCGCCACCTTTTTAGTATCTATTGAAATACAAAGAGATCAAAACAAAAACTGGCATTGAGCTGCTGCAGCATTTCATCGAGTATTATCACGCGCTTAATAAGTAAGTTAATGCCATGCACGGCATGCTAGCTACTCCCGCCTAAACATTTTTTTCCAATTTTTTTTTATAACACACAGCTACTTTAAAGATGGTCTGCAGACTATTGAGCACTTTGGCACTTACATTGGCGATTTGAGTGAGAAATTGCATGTCATCAAACAAAAGCAGGATGAAGATCGGCGCAATTTGCTGGATCTTCGAACGCTGCTGCGCAGCACTCCGGACTTTGAGAGGGTGGATAATGTGCCGTCATCGGAAAATCGTGGTGGCAGCAATACGGGTTATTCGCTGCACCAGTTGCAGGGCGACAAACATCATGGGGTTACACGGCAGGGCCATTTGCTGAAGAAAAGCGAAGGCAAAGTTCGGCGTGTGTGGCAAAAGCGGCGTTGTCGCGTAACCAGTGATGGATTTCTGGACATTTTTCATGCGGATGAGTCGAAACCGCCGACGCGTGTCAACCTGTTGACCTGCCAAATTAAACCGGTGCCGGATGATAAGAGGGGCTTTGACTTGATTAGCTGTAGGTCTTTTTTAATACAATTAAATCTCATAGAAATAAATAAAATTAACTTGTAATTTATAACAGACAACCGACCATATCACTTCCAAGCCGAAGATGAGTCGGACCAAAAAGCCTGGATGGCTGTGCTGGTTAACTGCAAAGAAAAGGCGCTTACAAAAGCATTCCAACATGCTAATCCTCAGATGAGTCCCAGCTTGGTAGAACTGCAAAAGACTGTGATCAGGTATTTGTCAATGTGTCAATGGATATTTCCTTGTTGTGTTAAAAAAAAAAAAACCACACCGTTATACATAGTTACAAGAGTTATACTAGATTTCGGCAGAATGAGTTGTGGCAGACACATACCCATGCCTGTCTTGTCTGTCCGTTCGTCTGTATGGAAAAGTAGCCACGACCAGCTGGTGTGCATAGTCCCTTAGAAAACGAAGCTTGTTAAATTACCCATTTTACAATCATATTAGAAAATGCTACATAAAATTTTACGATACCAGAAAATTTGCATTGGGACAACATTTATTAAATTGTAAAAGTTTGTAATTTTGATTTTTCAAGACTTTTCGGACTCCATGAAATTACAAACGTATTACTTCTCTTTGTATATTTATTAAATATTAATATTTAATATTTAGATATTGGAATTAATTTTATAAAATCACGCAAAGGACCTATTTTCCTATTTGGAATACTATGCTCAGACAGACTTAACAATTAAACGTTAAATCTTTATTTTGTTGACATAAACCTATTTAAGTTGACAGTTTAATATATCAGCTTAAAAATTTACAATACAATTTCATTCTTTTTTATTCAAAATCATTTTCTTGGCCCTTTGAAAATTTTTTTTTTGATATGAGAAATATACGTTCTATAATCCATTTTTAAATTAAAACTAGACAAGTGTCATTGATTGAATAAAATGACAATTTTTTGATTGTATTATAATATAATATTATTTTATTATAAACCGACTTGTTTTTTTTCTATGATATTTTTTATTACCGTCGTAACTTAAAATACAAGGTATAAAAATTAACTTTTTTTTTGCTGAGATAGTGAAAATATGTTAATGTTCAGACCATAACAATGTTTTTCCAAAGACATAGAAAAAAAATATAGTTTCATATTAATAACAATATTATGAATATGTTTTTTTCAATGAAATAAAGAAGAATACAGAAATAATTATTCTGCCCTTACCTTTTTTTAGATACGTCCAACTACTGCCGGGGAACGACAAATGCTGCGATTGCGGCTCACGCAACGATGTCACATGGATAAGTTTAAACTTTGGTATCCTAGTGTGTATACAGTGCTCTGGCGTGCATCGTGACTTGGGCGTACATCATTCGCGCATTCAAAGCCTTACGCTGGACAATTTGACCACAGCAAACCTGTTAATAGCACGTGCAATGGGAAACAGTACACTCAATGATATTATGGAAGCTACGCTTGGTAAGGGCAAGCTGACACATGAAAGCACCATGTAAGTTATCAAACATAAGACTATCGCTGACAACCAAGATATTAACTTGACACTTGCAGGGAGGAACGTTATGATTTTATTCGTGCCAAATACGTTGCTAAACGTTATGTGATGCGCACATGTTCTGATGATAATGACTTACGCTGTGATTTAGAGCAGGCCATAGTCAATGCAGACATGAGCCAGCTACTGCAGGTCTGGGCTGAGGGCGCTGATCTCACATGCTGTTTGCCCTCGTCAGATGCTGGTGAAACGGCATTGCACTTGGCCGTACTGCGCGAAATGGGCTCAACGCTGCACATTGTTGATTTTCTTATACAGAACATGCCCCCAAAGGGTCTTAACAAGGCGACCAATCCACCTGGATTGCTTGATGTGACCGGAAAGAACACGGCGCTTCACTTGTGCGCTTTGCACGATAGGCGCGAGTGCATAAAACTGCTGCTGCGCTCTGGCGCTGATTACGAACTAAGAAACTCCCAGAACAAAACAGCTCTGGATATAGCCAAAGAAATGGGACATAATGGATGCAAGGAACTGGTATTTATTTTAATAATAAATAATACTTTGGAAGTTTAATATCTTGTCATACACATTATACATTTTATTGACTGGGCCTAATTCTTTTTATATCCTCTGTTAGAGATTACACACTTGATAACCAAACTCGGATTGAACATATAAAATTAATTTTTCACACTTTTTCTGCCTAGATTGAATGTGCCATAAAACGCGAGAAGAGCGCCTTTGATCACATAAACACCGATTGGAATCTGCCAAATGAAGATGGCTCTACAGATTTCTCTGACGATGAAACAGTTATTGAAGAGCGTGTATGTTAATGATAACAAAATTCTATTTTCAATCGAGAGTTTTATATTTTTTTTGATTTTTTTTAGAAATCCCGTTCTCGACCGCCCAGTTTTGCTGGAGGGGATTCACCGGTGCTGCGTTCTCGGTCGTCCACTTGTGATTCCATACAGTCAAGTTCTAGTCCGATTGCCAATTGCCCAAGTCGTCAGTTCACACTGCCGTCCGGCCTACCCTCCTACACACAGTCTGCAGGAACCTCACCCAAACAGCACATTACGATAGGGCAGTACCTGGGCAGCAGCAGCAGTGGGAACAACGTAGGTGCTGTTAGCAGTGCCAATAGCGGCTGTGCATCCAGTCCCAGTTCAGCATCAAGTCAAAGCATGCGTGCTGCGCGGAACAGCATGAACATGAACTTACAAAATGAATTAGCACATGTGACGGGAGCGCGCAAATCGACATCAACAGCAAACATGAATTCGTTGAAAAAACGAACTGCACCTGCGCCGCCACCCGGCTCAGTGTTGAACACAGCATCTGGCTCTTTTTATGGCACATTACCCCATCCGCCAAGGCATTCGCAAAATTTCGATTCCAATGACATACGCGCAACTAACCAAAAAAATCAGTCGCTGGATGTGGCTTATGGTACTTTACCGCACTTACGTTCAGTTGATAATAGTCCTCGTATTGCTGGCGGCTCTGGAAGTTTTGGCTATGATCGTTATGACAAAACAGCAATTCCGCAGGATTCCAGTGGCGCGGGAAGTGGTAGTAATAGCAATTTATTAACAGCAATGACAACATTCGGACATAAACGTTCACCGAGCGGTGAGTCGCTTAATCGCAATATTAATTTGGCGGGCGCAAAGTTGGTATTGCCACCAACCGGTGAGTTGCCCACACTTAAGCACGTGGATAAGTCAGCGTTAACGAGACCAAAAATACCGCCACCCGGACCGCCAGCTGGTAAGTTAGGTCAATCAATAACATTCAATTCCATAATTTATATTTTAATTCATATGAAACAGAACGGGAAATTTCAAACGGACAATCAAATGAGAGTATCAGCTCAATGGATGAGGGTCCTATCGCGCCCCCACGAAAAGTAAGTTGCTTTCTGTTTTCTAGGCACAGCCACATACACTTTCACGATATTTTTTGATACGCACCTATTTATTTAATATGTGCAAAATTTCAGCGTAAATATAAAAACATATTAAGATTAGCGCAGTCCAGTGAAGAAACGGTAATTGGCCCAAACAATTATAAATTTGCATTAAACTCTTTAAAACGATTATATCATGTATTTGCCACAAATAATGTGCCGTGCGCATTTCATCAGCGCTAACCCTACGCAAAGTTTCCGAGACTAGTGCATACTTTACATGACTGAAAACTGCAATGACACTGACAAATAGGAAACAATTATTAGCTAAAAGAAGTACTTTAGTAAGATTAAACTAGTCAATTAGCTCAACTGGATCGATATAGGAAAAGTTCATCTCTTAAAATAATTACTAAATATTATATGTATGTCTGAGTCCAAGATCAACCATCAAGCAGGGAAAGCATGTCATTCTAATCTAAATAGTTCATTGAAGAATTAGCAAAGAAAGTTTACAAGGTGGGTAAGAAGAGAAATGAAAAAATTGTATAATGCGGAAACCGTGCTGGCCATAAAAACTAACATTCCAAATGCTGCATACATAAAACTAAACTCAAAATTATTTGTTTATGTGCCTATCTGTTGAGTTTGATTGCAGCTTTCTAACCACTGCAGTTTATGTGTTTGTTTCAATAGAATATTTTAAATTAACAATTACATTAATTTGGAACTAAAGCCAACTTTATTTAAATATTACTGCCTCATTTAGCTCGTTAACCAATCAGCAAATTTGGCTGACTATGAATCTTGGCACACGGACATGGATTCATCTGGCGGCTGCCTTGATCATTCTGCTGATTCGAATATTTCGTCAAGCGATAATGATCGACTCAATTCGTCACCCGATAACCAAATGGTTAAGAGCGGAGTGAACGTTGGAAAGTTTTGCTATGTAAGTTAACGATCGAATTCACCCCTTGAAATAGCAGGCTAACAAATAAAAGTTTACCCAACTATTTTTAATAAAAAAAAACTAATGATGCATATATATTAAATGAAAGACCAAATTATCCTATAAATTTAACTTTAAAAGATAAAAATATTCAGTTTTATTGATAAAAACGTTAGATACCCTATACAATATATATACATATATATTTTTTCAATTATATTTACTTTTGGAAATTAGTATTTAACAGGAGACATAATTTAACTCCAATGAGTAATAAATAACTATTGCTTTTTTAAGTGCTGTAAGCTCAATTTGAATATAGTAGTTCTAAGACTTGATTGCATTTTAATCTTGTTGTATCACTATTATTCGAAATGCCTATTGTCAAAACATTAGAATCATTATTTTGTAGCCTTTCCACGTAACTAGCGCTTAGTCTTCGTATTTCCTTTTTAATATGTGGAATATGAAGGTCTTTGAGCATTTGCTCATTACATTCAAACAAGCGGACGTCAACAATTAATCTTAGCGTCTTGGACTGATACGGTTGAATGGTTTCCAATGAGTTCATACAGGCTTCAAAATGACCTTGTAAAAAATAATGAACCGATTACCATCAAGCTCGGCATTTGATTTATCCAAACGTCATAAGCAAACGAAACACAAAATAATTATTCCCTTTAAACGTATTTGGAATAAAAAATAAATTTTTGTTTAATTGATGGGCACACCACTTTAACCAAATGGTGGTGTTTAAGCTGGCTCTATAAAGGAAACTTTTAAAAAATATCTTATTTTTATGGGGCTGCGACATCCATATAGTAGTTAATTAAAAGTGTTTGTATTTTATTCCTTTTAAAAAATTGGGTTGAATTTTATTCCTCAACCGACAAGACATTATGTAATCTCTGGCAAAATATGTACTTTCAGAATGGGCAACGACGCTGCCGGGCACTGTACGACTGTGTTGCAGATAACGATGATGAGCTGGAATTTAAAGAGGGTGAAATCTTAATCGTACTAAATGAACGCACTGATGATGAAAATTGGATGGAAGGCATTATAGAAGGTCAACCAACACGTCGCGGAATGTTTCCAGTTAGCTTCGTACATATGCTGCCCGATTAATAAAACAAAATCCGAGATAGAGCAAACATTATTTTGTTTCAAATTTTAAAAGATATTTTATTTATTATCACTTTATATCACAAATTTAAATATAAAGATACATGTATATGTACGTATTCATTACTTTAAGTTGTAAATTGTAACTAAAATCAAGAAACTAATTGAGACACAAAAATAATTTGGTCTCAAGTGTGCGTATTATATGAAAGTGTGAAACTTAGTATATTATATCAAAGGCAACCAAAACAATTATATTTATTACTATAAACATATACACTTACGTATATGCATGATGAAATATAAATTTTTTTATTGACATTTGAAAAGCACTAATTTTATAGTATACAAAATATTTATGCAACTATTATTTTGTGGACTGCTTTTAATCCTTAAAATGTCCTGTAAATGTGAAATATTGGAGCTGTAACTAGCTTCTAGCTTATTAACTATATAATTCGGTAAGCAACATCACGCTGTGCGCAAAAGTTATTCCTGCTGTAAAAATTTTTAATGTTAATAAAAATGAAAAAATGAAGTATTGATATGTATTATGCTTGACTATACGCTGCCATATACTAACAAAATAGCTGACCTGGTCCGCTTGTTTATATAAAGTAAATTATTTCATACAAACTGTTGAAGGATTTAAATGAAAAGTTTATAAAACAACGTTACATAAAGATTACCAAAATGAATGCAAAAAAAAAAAGAAATTAAAAAAAAAATAAAAATCTTAAATATTACAAAAACCTATATTATTCCCTTGTACCTATGTAGATCTGGAAGTTGCATCTATTAAGACCCAATTTCAAGTCCAGTCAAATTATCATGCTATTAAATAACCTAAATGGTTGCAGAATTTATTTAGAAACTCATTTGTTTTCTTAACATTTATCTGGAAATCATGAAGCGACATTGAATGAACAGCTTTAACCGCCTATCGAAAGTTTTTAAAATATTTAAGATATGCAATACTTGTAAAATTTTGTTATATACCAATCACATAATCTTTTATATGTAAACTGTATATACATTTTTATTTACAAAACCAAATTTCAAAAACAATATTTTTACACATTTTGTATAAACACGTTTCCTTGTTTATTTAGAAAAGAGAAAACTTATATTATCTGAATAAATAAAAAACTCAACGCTTATTAAATATATACTATATATGTATGTAAACGTAAGGTTGTGTTTTGATCAAAACCGAAATTGTTTATGCAAAGTATTTTCAGATCTTGTAAAATGGGTTCTTATCGTAAGTTTTAAGTGTGATTGTAGAATTCTTGGTTATCGATAAAATTCTCAACATGTTCAATTGGAATGACATTTTCAAAGCACATTGAATGGCAAATTATTTTTTACTTGGGTTGGGGCCGGCACTAGAGATGAAGAAACATCGATGTTCGGCACTATCGATATTTTCGATGTTTTAAGAGTAAAACATCGTGTGAAACATCGATGCTTTATCAAAACAAAAATTTCCCTTGGTAAACATTAAATATAATTATTACTTAGCGATCATACTTATTGGAGTTAATTAACAGCATTGGGTTTTTAATGTGTTCTGCGATTCTGCAAACATTGCCTTATTAAAATTATGGCGTCTTCTCTGCATAATTGTGTTTGATTTTCAATTTTTTTCTTTAAAAATTAAAATTACTTGTTTGTTATTATGAAAAAAAATTTTTTTCAGGCAATCATTGCTTTATAAAATATAAAGCCGATATTCCCTTTTGGGGTTTTAATTTTTGGCGTTACATTCATTTTTTTTCTCAGATTAGGGAAACTGTAACTTTGCTATTAGAGGAACACGATGGGTCGCATTGTAGATGGTGAGTCACAGAAATCATTTAAAACATCTGTTTCTTCTGCTGAAAACGTTGGGAGAGCCTTAATCGTATTCAAAAATACTGTTGAAATGTGCTCATTTTTTAATAATCAGGCATGCTCTGGATTTCGATTCCGACTAAAAAAAACAATACCATTCAAACTTTGCCAAATCTTTTTTTCTTTTCGCTTCCGTTTCGGAGACTCAACCATCCGATTTTCGTTTGACGTTTCAAATAAAGAATTTGTGTAAATTTTACTTCATACATAACACACGTAGTTTTCCTACGTAGCTTTCAAAAATTTTTCCATAGATTTTCTTTGACAGTTACCAGCAACACCACCAATAGATCACTATACATTTACATAGAGTTTTATTTTAAGCAGTAAAAATAAGCAAATGTATTTTAACTTACTTTTACATATTGAACTACGATAACATCGATAGTACCGAAAAAACACAGATGTTTGAAAAAATACAAAAACATCGATAGCATCGCTATCTCACTCGATGTTTCTCCACCACTAGTGGCCACACTGCAACAAAAGCATTCTATATCTATAGCTCGTGCAGAGGCAGAATATAATTATTAACAATTTACAAATGTGTTTTAAAGTTTTCTATTGGTTTGTGATCAAAATTACCAAGTGCCCCAAATCCATTAATTGGGTTTGAATTGTTGGAAAATAATAAATTTAACAAGGTGCTTTCCTTAGAAGCGTTATTACTGCGAGCAAGTTTCCGACAAAAACAAGTGCGAAGTAGCAAATTGATCTGCAAACTCGGGCAGTTCCAGCCACAGCCGGCGCAATCGTCCTTGTACCGCCGCTGCCAAATTACCGGGTCTGCAACTACTGTTTAAATTATGAGTGCCGCCAAGAAATACAAGCCAATGGATACTACAGAAATGCACGATACCGAAAACATTGCGGCTTGCTTAAAGAAGGCAGAAAATACTATATCAAATTCGGGAAGGAGCGCTTTTGCTGCCCAAAATACGAACTCTGCATCCACAAATGCTGAACGTCTGCCAAATTTTTCAAAGCTCGGTGCGCACCATGGCAACGATATTCGGTCAACTACCTCAAATCTTCTTAATCGCATGGGCGCTAACCCTAACACCAAACCTGGTGACGTTAAGAAAATCGTGATTAAGAATTTTAAGGGTATGTGTTGCTAATATGTATTTTTTTACTTGCCTATAAGATTGTTGTATTTAGCTAAACCTACACTGCCCGATAATTATTCTGAGGATACGTATGTTAAACTCGAGGAGGCGGTTATCGCCATACAATTGTCCAAACCCATTAAATATTCACTAGAGGAGCTGTATCAAGCTGTTGTAAATATGTGTAGCCATAAAATGGATGCACAGTTATACACAAAACTAAAAGAGTTAACTGAGCAGCATGTTAAACGAAATATTAAGCTTAAAGAACTAACTGGAGGTAGTATGGATAAGTTGGTAAGTACTTATGCAGCCATTTTTCTTTCAGTATTAACGTTTTTATACTGCAATAAGGTTTTACTGGAGAAAATCAATAGCTGGTGGTTGTCTTTCTGCCAACAAATGATTATGATACGTAGCATATTCTTGTACATGGATCGTACATATGTACTGCAAAATTCAGCGATTCACTCTATATGGGACATGGGGCTGGACCTCTTCCGCATTCATTTTGCCCAGAATAGTATGGTACAGAAACGTACCGTCGAGGGATTGCTGACGTTAATTGAAAAGGAACGCCAGGGCTCGACTGTAGATCGCGGCTTACTCAAAAGTCTAGTTCGCATGCTGTGTGATTTGCAAATTTATACCAACGCATTCGAAGAGAAGTTCCTGGACGCTACTAATCAATTGTATAAAGCTGAAAGTCAACGCAAAATGCAGGAACTTGAAGTGCCAGAATACTTACAACACGTTAACAAACGCCTGGCTGAGGAAAATGAACGCTTGCTGCATTATTTAGATTCAAGCACAAAGTATGTTTGTAAACGCAAATGTCAAAATTTAACAAACCCTTTATTACCAATACCATTTGCAGACATCCGCTTATATACAATGTTGAAAAGGAACTGCTTGCCGAACACTTAACGACAATATTGCAAAAAGGCCTTGATTCATTGCTTGAGGACAACAGACTGAATGATCTAACCCTGTTGTACGGTCTCCTAAGTCGCGTGAAAAATGGTACTTCAGAACTGTGCGGCAACTTCAATGGCTACATAAAGGTAATTATTCATTTGAATGATATGCGGCTTATTTTAAGGTGTTACCTTATAACAGAAAAAAGGACGCACTATTGTCATTGATCCCGAGAAAGATAAGAGCATGGTGCAGGATCTGCTGGATTTTAAGGATAAAATGGATGTTATTGTGCGGAACTGTTTCGAGCACAATGAAAAATTCACAAACTCTTTGCGTGAGGCTTTTGAATTTTTCATAAATCAACGTGCCAACAAACCGGCTGAGCTCATTGGTATGAAATCTTTGTGAAAGATAATTTTAATTGAATTATAATTGACTATTCTGAAATTTCCAATAGCAAAATATGTTGACATGAAATTGCGTTCTGGTAACAAGGGAACTACCGATGAGGAGTTGGAAAAAACATTGGATAAAATTATGGTCCTGTTTCGATTCATTCATGGCAAGGACGTTTTTGAGGCTTTCTATAAAAAGGTTTGTAGTGAGTGTTACTCTAAAAAAAACTTACTATTCATTTTTCGGAGTTGCTTAGGATTTGGCCAAACGCTTACTCGTGGGAAAATCGGCTTCAGTTGACTCGGAGAAGAGCATGCTGTCCAAATTAAAACAAGAGTGTGGTGGCGGATTTACCTCTAAACTGGAGGGCATGTTCAAAGACATGGAATTAAGTCGTGACATAAATTTGGCCTTTAGAGGCCACGCTCTTAGTAATGATACTGATGTTACGAACTTGGATTTAACTGTCAATATACTAACAATGGGATACTGGCCAACGTATGCCCTTACTGAAGTCACAATGCCGCCACAGTTTGTGAATCCTCAGCAAATATTTAACAAGTTCTATTTGGAGAAACACAGTGGGCGTAAACTGCAATGGCAACCAACCTTAGGCAATTGTGTACTGCGTGCTCAATTTGACGCGGTAATTTTTTTATATTTTACAAAGGCATAATCATTAAACATATTATTTTTAAAGGGCTCCAAAGAATTGATGGTTTCGTTATTTCAAGCTCTTGTTCTATTGCTTTTTAACGACAAACCTGTTCTCAGCTACGAGGAGATACTGGCTGCCACCAATATTGAAGTAAGGAAATAATGAACATGTTCTATTTATTCAGTGATTATAAAATTACTTACATACATAAAAATAGGACGGCGAATTGCGTCGAACCATTCAGTCGTTGGCTTGTGGACGTGCTCGTGTTATAACAAAAACTCCCAAAGGTCGTGATATTGAGGACGGCGATCAATTTGATTTTAACAATGAATTCACAAACAAATTGTTCCGGATCAAGATAAACCAGATACAAATGAAGGAAACGGTAAAGTTTCACAACTTGATTTCAATTTGCTGTGTTCCTATTTTAAATAATTTATGTTTCTCAGAATGAAGAACAAAAGGCGACCGAGGAGCGTGTTTTCCAAGATCGACAATATCAAATCGATGCAGCAATAGTTCGCATTATGAAAATGCGAAAAACGCTCAGCCACAACTTGCTTATTACTGAGCTGTTTAATCAACTAACTTTTCCCGTCAAGGTGTGTGTAACTATATTAGCTATTTTTTATACACTCCATGCGTAAATAGTTGTGCTAGTTCACTATTTATGTATATACATACTATATATTACATATATACATATCCTTTTACAGCCGGCTGATCTGAAGAAGCGAATAGAATCGTTAATCGATCGTGATTATATGGAGCGAGACAAGGATAATCAAAACCAATATAATTACGTAGCTTAAGTGACTCAAATTGTAGTTTGTGCCACTAAAAATACGATGCCCCATGAAGTTTAAAAATTGTGAAACTCCAACGAAATAATTTATATAAAGGGTGGCTGATTAATACTGCTGCATTAAGAAACTCGAATAACTTTTTGTTTGATTCACGTAATTTATTTGTTCTTTCATTTGAAAGATAATTAAATTTTATTTTGTTTTCTTAAAAAATAATATAAATTAAATGACCTACACGCTCAGTAAAGAGTTGCAGCGGGAAATGCCTGAGTTGTACGAAGTTGACATTTGAATCTTATAGGGAAAGAGGTTCAAATCTTTGCAATAATAGTCCGCAGTGACTATCTACTGATACTCATAATCGTCTTGTCAAAAGTCTAGGATTAGTTGACTGACAGTACAGTAGCGATGGTGGCATTGGTCTTTGCGATTATTCCTATTTCGGCTAAATTGTTTAGCGACTCATTTCTTAGGTTAAAGTTAATTTTCAATCTTTAAAATAAAAAAATGATACAGATGAGATAAATAGAAAAAAATGTATTCAATTATTTTGGTAGCGGCTTTCATCAGCCACCCTGTAGATTATTGGCAGTCCACTTTTGCAGGCAGTAAAAAATTAAGTGTATCTACCCTAAGATGAATGTAATTATTGCTGCAGTTCATTTTGTAAGTTTCCTCTAGTATTGGTCGCTAGTGAGTCCACCAAATTCTACTCACCAATACTGGTAACCGTCTACAATAATTCTGGTAAATTTAACACAGGCATGTCATTGCCGGTAATGCCGGCACTATCCACAAAGCAGCCAAATCAGTGTATTCACCACGATACACAACCAGTGAATTCACCAACAATTACAAAATAACCTTTGTTGGTACATACATAATATTTGTATATTATTGGTGCTAATGAACTCTCCTAATTTAAATATATGTTTTTTTAATATTATTATTTTATATAATGTATTTAAAATATAATGAGTTTTTCTGTAGTCTCTTCGCTTTGTTAATTTGATTTTTAATTAAGTGCATGGACTTCCTCAATTGCTTTGTGCTTGGATTTCTAATAACAGTGACAGATTCTGAAAAGTTTAATTTTGGAGTTAGCGCATATTGAATAAATAAATTAGAAAGCTAAATTTAAATTATTGTATGAATTAATGTAATTAGTTGGTTGTTTTCATTGTTAAACTCAATACCACTGCTTGGTGAGTTCACTGGTTGCAGTCATTGGTTATTTCACCACTATTGCATACCAGTACTAGAACTATCATAAAATAATTCGTATAATTTAAATATCATAATTAAGTTGTCAAATTTATTCATTCATTGGCGTGTGTCTGAATGTCCGATTCACTCCCAACAAGTTTTTGTTGTATACAAGTAAAATCTAGAGAAATATGGAAGTGCCCCGTATTCAAGGCTGGGATTTTTCGAAAAGTTTTTTTGTTTTGTCTTACCTCCCCCAATTACTAAAATAACAAACAAAGAGGCAATGAGAACGTTTTAATGGCCATTTTTTTTAAGAATTTGAAAAAAACTCATAAATAAGTGTATGTAAAACGGATATGCAATTATTAAATTGATTTTATTTCCTATAAATAAAAAAATATGTGTTTACATATTGCACTATGTTTTTACTTTTTTTTCCTAATATTTAGCGCAAGAACATACGAAATAAACTTTAAAATTTAGATCATTTAGTATAAAATTAGGACATTGATTATTTACAATTAGAAATATAGCTATATACAAATCGAGTTAATACTAAACATTAAAATAGGTCGGTCACTTCAAAAATGATAAAGAACGTTACGCACATAAAACGAGGCTAGCTGGTATCACATTTTTTTTTTTTTTTTGCTTTCCTATTGCAAACAAAGCGATTTGCTCTTAATTACAGCAATTTTGAAGACTTATAAAAATCTTAAAAATACATCAATTTTCCGCTAAATACTTTGCGTATCAGCCTTGAGCAGTGCTTGTTTACGCCTCTGCGCTGTTGGCACTGTATTGAGAGCTGTTATCGTAGTCTGAGACACTATCTGATCCATAGCCGCCGAAACCAGCCGCTGACGGACGTCCGCTACCTACTCGTATGCTATGATCCTTGAGCACATCCGGCACATAGGCGGGCGCTGGTCCTGCTATTTCAACGATACTTGGTCGCCGTGTGGATGCGCAACGTTTAATAGGCGACATAAATGTGAACAGAGTGAGAGTTATAGCCAGGCTGATAATAAGCAATATAGAGCGCGCCATGCCATCACCGCGGAAGAAACAAATCATACCCATGACAAGTACTAAAATGACTACTGCGAATTTAGTCATAGTAACCGCCGTGGAATGGATTTTTCCCCCATTGCGAGAGATCATGTTCGAAGGGCCATATGCGAAGTACAAATTATGGCGATCAACAAAATGTTTCAAGCAAATATAGATCATGGCAAAGGGCATTATAAGTGGGCAAAAGACGCTATAAACAATCGAAATGGTAAACACAAGCGTGGTCCAGGCGTAGTGAGAGCCAAATGGAAATTCAATCATGATAGATTTGCGTATATGCGGTGTTTCAGCCTTAGAGTGAGCAGTTAACAAGGCCCAAATGTACACAATTAGCTCTGGAAAGCGGAGAAGCTCTAATGATGTTCCAATAAACCCAGCAGTAATTACATAATTTACATAAAACGAGCCACGATCGGGCAGAAATATGCATTGCCATCGGCCAGTTTCATTAGTAAAACCCCATTCTAGTAAGGCTTGCGCCGATGTTAGCCCCAATGAGGGCAAAATAAGGATCATCAAAAGCAAATAGCTAAAGCATTTTGTCATAATAGAATAGTTTTGCTGGGAACGCGTATAGTGCGCCATCCATTTGTCTGATATGGCTACAATCACTGGCATCAAAGCCGACAACGTCCAGAGCATAAGTGTTGGCAAGAATTCGGAAACTAAAGGTGAAATTCTACTCTCTGTTCCCTTTACCCAGGCCACGCTGTCCAATAAATTTACCACCATGACCGGTGTGGTAAGAAAAAAAAGCACAATGAACAAAAAAAAGTTTACGCAGAAGAATTTCAAATACCAGTGGCTCTTACTGACATTTAAATTTTCCCAAAACAGATCATTTGGTGAAGGAGCAAAAGTCAAATCCCATTGCCTATATGTTCCTGGAGTAAAGTGACTGACAATATTTTGAGCTTCTTGTACGGTTGACACTGTAAGAAATGCAATATGCAACGGCTCATTCATGGTCGAAGCACGCAGGCGCGCCACATCACCCGACAGCTTTCGCTCCTCGCGTTGGTAATATTCGAAGGCATTTTCTTTTTTGCAGGCGCACAGATCCGGCTTAGCCTACAAAAGGATAATTTTCAAATTTCGTTTAGTTTAAATTATAGGCAAAACAGCAACTTACCATTAAAGTATCCCGATCGCGATGTTGTTCACAATATAATCGAGCTTCATGTACTCGCTCGAATTCCGCATTCCGAACGTACAATCGCGAAATGTTATATGCTATGTTAACACTCTCGATGGTCACGTCTGGAAACAATTCCTGTATATAGTTCCGTACCACTGTCTTGTTTCGATCGCTTGACGAAATGTTCGTTATCATAATAGTACGAGTAGCAGCTTTTTTAAAAGCATTTCGACCAGAAGAACGCCGCATAACTAATACAACCAAAGGAATATAAAGAATGGTTACAATTGTGTGTACCCATAGCCAAGCAGAGTCAGGTGACAAGTTAGCCATTGTTGTTCGCCCAAAGGCATTAACATCATACGGTGTATCTTTAGGTCCATTCAAAAAGTTCACTGGCAAAATAACAGCCAACGATACTAAAGTTACAATGCCCATAACAACCATTAGATGCTGTTGGAAGGACAAATAGTGCACAGCATCAGGACCAGTGTGTAACAAAATAGTTTCTTTGTGTAACCTAAAAGTTACTTTTATCCAACCAAATATTCCTTGATCTGCGGGTATGGGAGAAAGTGGTGTTGACTCTGAGTTTTGTGAATTTACACTTGGTCGAGGAGTTGGATTTTGACTTGATGTACCCGGCTGGGGATCTACAACGCTTGCGGCACGAGAATAGAACACCTCTGTCCAGCGTTTCTTATTGCCATTGCTGTTTACTAAAGCCAAGCGCCCAAAGTCACCTGCTTGATGCCGCAACGTAGTAAAAAGCAAAATAAACAATACCCAAAATATTGTATTCAATATCAGTGTTTCGGGTATTCCGTTGTAGGCGCTGGTAAAGATGGATGTTCGATTTTTCACTTCCAGGCAGTACGAGTTGGTGTCATTGCCATACTCTGATATATTAGGCATTTCGTTCATGTTTATTCTTTTAATGACGCAGCGTTTTTATTCAATCCTTTTAAGTTTTTTCTGTAAAAAAGTTTTTTATTAGTATTGATATTTATATTTTTATTTTTTTAAGATTTCGGTGCATTACCTTCTCTATTAAGCTAAACTACATAACAGAAAAAAAGAACCGAAAGAGTCAGAGATTTGAAGATCATAAAGTGAAGTAAGGCTAATTAATTCGCAGTGACAAACTAAGGATTATTATCTGAGAACTAACCCTATTTATTGTTTTATTATATTTATAAAATATCGACGTATTTAGTTCAGTAGCAAACTAAGCAAGCTTTTAAAGTGCAAACTACACTCACACAAACAAAGTTGACAAGCAGCTGTAAGACTTTTGTCTATGACAAAGACATTTTATAGGTCGGTTGGTCATTCAACTGGCATAAAAACAGCATTAGGCGAATCACAGACTGTTCTGTCAGCCTTTATAGATAATTTAAATCAGCAATTTCAACATATGAACCTTATCGTTAATGATGGAAAAACTTTTCTAACTCAACAAAATCAGTTTTGCGATATAAAGCTTGTTTTTGTTTGGTTGTGGATGGCTGGCAAAGGGGCTTTCGTGACTAGACGAATGGCGTCACAATATGGATGTTGGTTACCACCTACCATTTTTGTCTTTCTTTTTGCCATGAATCATCACAAAAGTTTGGTACGTAATTTTACTTTAAATACACAGTAGTAATACCGAACCTTATTTATTTAAGGTTGTTTAATCTGTACCTACATAATGTTTATACTATTTTATAAACAATAAAATAATTAACAAGAACTACTCATGTGTTTCGTGGGTAATGTTTCAAACATTTTTAAGGCTTCGCTTTCCTGAGTTTCGGTTAAAGTTAATTAATATATTATAATCATGCAGCGTGTGTACTTAGCTATATCTTTTCTTAAGTTGATTTAAAAAGCTTTTACCGTAATTATTTTTTAATTACACATTAATAAATGTTTTTGCACTTCACATTCAACACTTCAGCAGTGGATGAGTACGTTTCCCGATACTTTAATGGTATCGATAATACTCACACCACTAACTGCTGAGACAACTGTGTATATATCGAAACCGATAAAAAGCTAGCTTGTCAAATGTTATTGTGAGTTTTATTTAAACAATCATTCCTTATACACATAAAATTGTCTATATTTGCATTTTTGTAGTCATTAAAAACTTTGGACTAGTATATAAACAAAAATTATTTTACCTTATGAAAAACAAGGACGCAACACAATCGTTGGCAATGCCAAACACAAGCCAACGCAATTGTGTAGACTTCAAAATTCAATTGTTGTCGGGAAACAACGTAGTTTTGGTACAGTGTCCAGGATATGAGAGTGAGTTGTTTTTGCCACAGATTGTGAAAGGCCGAATAACATTTCAAAATATAATACCAAATCGTCGTTGCTGCGACGCTGCCAATCTATCAAGTACATGTCCAATTATAATTCAACGGTGCACAAAAAGTAATATCAGTATCACACCTCTGCGCAAAGACCACGACATATTAAAAATTGGAAATAAAAATGTACCAAACACATCAACACCACAATCCAAAAGTACGCCCTACAACAGCACATCAATAAGAAGCAGGGCAGGAAAGGAAAATATATCTCCACTACTCACGCCGGGCCAAGTACGTTCCTATCCACCGGAATTGCCAAGTCCTGGAGGAAGTAATCAGGCTTTCTCATTGCCTAGTATAGCCGATACGCAACGGCACCAGACACCAGAGCATCATCCAACTCCACCTACATTTGACAAGGAACCTATCTTCCCTGGAACCATGATTTTGTCAGCTGACCGCGAACTGCCTGAAGTGGCAATTGTAAACAACGACGAATCCGACTTTTTCAAACAAAAAGTACCTGTGCGAACATACTCGCGACGCAAGTCCCAGGATAGCACCCAGGCAAGTGGAAGTAAAAGAAAGGCTGGCTTTTCTTGGTCGACGATCCAGAAGAAAAAAAAAATTTCAACAAAGCCGCCAAATCCCACTATGAAATTAGAAGTTCGTCATCGTAAACTTATTGTTGACAGTAAGAATACGATGGGTCCACATGATCAAAAAAAAATTGTAAATGTACCTATAACAAAAAAGAAAATTTCCAAAGTACAAGTCACTGGCAAAACAAGATCGCAATTTGAGGCACTACAAACCACGGCTTATGATTTGATAACCAAACCACATACAAAAGCTTCAAGTGATTTGGAAGGTCAGTTTTTGCTTGCGTGCTTAGATAAAAAAGCCACAACACTGCCCAATTATGCTGAGATTGCCAAGGTTATGCCGCTGCAAATAGACCGAGAAGTAAAGTTTCTTTTAGCCAAGCAGAAGCGTTTGGAAAAGCAAGCGTCTAAAAGTTTACCCGTCTTAAAATCAAAGACTTGGAATCCGTATTGCAAATCATCAAAATAAAATAAATTAAAAATAATTACGTTTTTTTTTGTTAGATGGACCAATTTATAATGTAAATTTTAAATGCTTTAAAAAGAATTTATTTCTTCACAAACTGAAATCATCCCATTAAAAAAGAAAAGTAAGCTCTTTAATTATAAAATTTGTTTAAATTTAAATTATTATATAAATTTGTATGTCTGGGTATTTGTATGGCATAGATATACTCGTATGTACATAGTAAATAGAAATGATAATGATAATAGCAGCTCAATTTCAATTAGGATCTGTGACAGCGGAAACATGCTTTAAAGCCTCTCTTCATAGCACGCATGTTGTGAACAACTTGTTCCTGAAAAAAATAGAAAAATTTTACCTATATTTGTTTGTTTATGAACCTCTTAAGAATACTGACCTGCATCAAATTAAAACACATGGCAATGAGTGCCATGCCCAATAACAGATAAACCGCGCAGAGAATAAAACTTACTTCAACTTTGTCTTTATCGGCAGTTATCTGGAATTCAGATTTAGAGTCTGTATTACTGTAACAAACAAATACGGGTATATCAATTGAGACTAAAATTTTCCCATGGCATGATATCAAAAAGAAAAGAGCCGAACAGGTGAAGAGGTCTGTCAAGGCCTAGTGTATAGGGAACATGTGTATATAGGATCAATTTATTAAAACTTATAGTACGTTTAGTTCAACAATTCCCTTATAATGTAAATTCATTTCATTACATTCATCAAAAAAAAGATGGCCAAAGTTAAAGTCGCGCGATGTAGCGATGCCAGTGCTAGGCGAATGCGCCAAGGGCTCAGCTGTGCATCGAACCACCGGCCATTGAGTTACGATACAAGTACGCTACCATTACGCTATCGATGGTCATAAAATAATATAACCCCGATGTGAAAAAAATAAAACATACTTTTACCCGTGCCATAATAAGGGATAAAATTAAAAATCATACCACACGATCACCCGGAACCAAATCGCCAAATCCGATGCTGCTCAGTGATATAAAACTAAAGTAACTCCCATTTAAGTAATCCCAATCCTCCCAGCGTCCAAAAAGTATAGCGCCCGACAATATATAACTGAAATAAATTGCTTAAGATAATGTGAGGTCTCTTGATAAATATTGATGTACAAACCTGACCATGACGAAGACACAAACCGTAAGTGGAACAGTTATTTCATCAGTGTTGCCAAGTATTTCGCCATCTATATCCGACTCATCACTAAAAGATGGGCCATCGCCTACACTTGAAGATTGGCCGGAGCTCTTGGTAAATTCACTGCTACTATAGCTGCTAACAGTCATGCTGGTCGAGTAACTACTATTGCTGCTGTCCTGGGCATTTTCCATGTTGTGCAGCTGGAAATGCATTTTCCATGTTGAGCATAATAAATAAAAATGTTTTGAAATAAATTAAAAAGCACTGTCATCTGGGTTACCCCGCTTACCGCTCTAGCTAGTCGACGCATTTTGCGTCGCTCCCGTATAATGCGACGTTTGGCAACGCCTGGACATATCCGGCAGAGGCAGACTTTACTATAGATCCACTTGAAGGACTTTGCTAGAACATCGCCAATATTCGAAAGATAGAGCAAAAATAGCGGCATTCCGATTATCGCGTACAAAATTGTCATTAGTTTGCCCCAAACGGAACGTGGCGCTATATTGCCATAACCAATTGTTGTGATTACTGTCAGAGAGTAGAGAAATGCACCTGAAAAGCTCCACTGCTGATCGACGTCGGGTTCCTCCAATTGTTTACGAACAATGCCGCGCTGATAAATGAGCAACACCTCATTAACTCTATAAACGTTTACATTAAGCTAATTAATTAATTGAAGCTAATGTACATAAGAATGTCCAATACTCACCGTCTTCTGTACGCCTTGCGATCTATGAAACTTATATTCTCGGATGTTAGATGCCAGATGCGCGTTAGGCAATCACTAGTTACATTTGGCTTAATAAATCGATGTGGCTTTTCGAGTTTAAGTCTTTCGTTTTCGTAGAGTTCGATTGCTTGAAATATAAAAGCGCCTAGGGAACTTTTAAATGTAACAATGACGTGGGTTTTGAGTATCGTTTCATACAAGTACATACCGCCAATGGTGTAAAACGTGACTAATAATATAATCCCAACATTACTAAACATAAATGCTGTAAATTGGCGGCAATGGTCTTTGAATTGTTCAAATGGCGGCTTATCTTTGCGCCTAAAGGAACTACGGCGTGAGGACATGTCTGCATCGATGTTTAGTAAACTGCTTTGGGAGCGGTCCTGGAAAGCAGCTACGGCTGCTACCTCGGTTTTGGCTGCGTTTCAGTTTGATTTCTTCCTTGTGCTTTGGTTTGGACATGCTTTGATTTTGACTTTCGGCACATCAGATTTTATTAGCTGGTTCTGTTAGTGATGGATCATCATATAGATCTTTATCGCTAACTGCTTAAATAGGTTCATCTACAGATTTCAGTCAATGCATGAAAATAAACCAAAAGTTTTCTCTGTAAACTGATCGTAAATATGAGGATGATAGATTTATGAGTTCCTTAAGGCGTTTATATGTATGTGTATTTATTATTGTTGTATATGCGTTTGTATATACAAGGTGTATCCGGAAAGTAATACTGATTTTTTTTGGCAGGTAGTAAATATTGCCGCACAGCATTCCGGTTAGTTGGATTAGTTGGCGGGCATATTTGGCCTAATTTTAAAATGCTACTACCCGTACACTATTTAGGACATGTGTCACGGAACACGTCCCTTTATTACACCTTCTGCGTGAATCATTATGTTCTGTAAGTACGACAATAAATACACCGTGCCCCTTAGAAAAACTTCAGAGCTGGGAACGCTCCACCACCCCACACGAAAACGACGCTTAATAAAAAAAAATATAATTTTCGTGTTTCTCAACGCTACATTACCCTAAAAGCACTTTTTTACGAATGGGCTTATCAGTACTATGAGAGCTGTGGCGCATCATATTGATTTTGATTAAATTTGATACTGTGTTCTAATATAAATATATGCAGTAAATAAACAAATTGTGGTTTTTAAGTCTTTTGTATTTGTTTCAAGATGCTGCGAAAATAGGAAAAACTAACATTTACAGGGTATGAGTGCATAATATTTTATTGATATATCATTTTTTATTCGTACTATATTTCGAATAAAACGAAAAATAGCCATGAATTTTTGGGACTACATTTGCCAGCTGCTTGCTTAGCTATTCTGACGACCACAAAACAAACAAGAACGATATTTCTATGACTGTGCATATGCCTAGTTCGTACATATGTATGTATGTACATACATTTTTATACACTGTACACTACTATTTATATGTACAAGCATACATACATATGCACATACATATATCATTGATAAAATTTTGATTTTCTCGCGTGCCATTTTCTTGTTAGGTATAGCTATGGCTACGCTTTGCTAGAAACAAAAAAAAAAAAAAAACCACAAGTGTCACTCACACACCACACACTGGGTAAGTATTAATGGTGCAGTCTGCCGTCAAATTGAAGATCTATGCCACAGCCACAGTGAGACATCTTTGGTTTATGTTTATCTTGTACATGTTTATTTGGCTTTCGAAGTCTGTATAGATATACATATGTATGTACATATATACATAATAGACTACTTAATGTTATAAATTTTTATTTACTGATCCAAAAATAAACTTTGTCTTTATCAGATAGACAACACTCATTTGTCTGAATTGATTAAATTTATGGTTTCATTATGGATACTAGGGTGTTTCGCCAACTGATGTTAATAAAACATCATGGATGCGATGTTAATAAACCATCATGTATGCATCCAGGAATGAACGACGAATGAAAAAAATATTTGACGAGTTTTGACTTTATGTTGTACATAAAAAGTTTTGAAGAATATACAATAAGACTGCGGGAGACAGGTGATAGAACCCCTACAAAGTAAAATGATATTTCTCCTTCAAACTAATTTCGGTGACTCCAGCTAAAATGTTGCACAATTAGCCTAATTTAAGTGCAATTTATGGAGATCTAAAAATAAAAAAAAGTTGCCAATATCTTCTGGTATTATTTACTGTGCGCTCCGGGTAAGTAACCGGAGCCGCATACGAGAGGTGAAACTCCACAGCAGTATCACGAGAATCTACTTCATCCACAAAAACCGCTAGTTGGTGCGTATTATGGGCAAGCCGCATCATTAAGCCGTACTTTTTTGAAAATAACACCTTCCAGGCGGTTTCCGTCAACTCCAATAGCGATAAAGCTTTCTATAGTACAAAATTGAAGGTATGGATTCGAAGGAGCTATGGGTCCAGCAAGAATATTGCCATACAACTCGTAACACGAGCGCGCGGCAACTTCGGGAGTTTATTTCGCGTAACAATGATCGCCGACTTGATCGTGCAATTTGAACTACATATGTATTTTCTTAGGGTTTTTTGGAAGGCAAAGTGTTTTCAATACTATTTATATATACGAGTAGTTTCAAGCTTGCATTTGCTATATACTGTTGCTCAGTTGCGAATAAAATGCAATAAACAAACAAAGCAACAGATAAAAGAAAGCTGAAAAATTATTATTTTGAAAAAATGTCGAAAATATGTTTTTTCCGATTTTGGTTGCATGCAAATCATTACATATCGTATATCAACGTAAAGGCCATATCAATAGCAGTCTGGGGATTCATGAGATATTCACGAATAACTTAAAACAGTACCCAACTCTCGATTACCCTAAAATTTGTAAACTAGTGTAATTAGTCTATGTTTAACAGCTGTTTATGACGCAAAAAGTTTGTGTGACAATTTCTAACATGGGAAAAAGTATTAAATAAGGAAATGCTTGAAATTTTGTGTTAGCAATGGAATAATATTACAAAAGTCCTTAGAGAGCTCTACTCTATGGAGTAGGCAAGTATTTGATTTGCATAGAGCATTCATTCAGTGGAGGTCGTGAAATCGTAGGAAACTTGTCTCATGCAAGTCGTCAATCCACCTCTGTTAACGACGATAGCATCGAAAAAGTGATAGAAATCTTGCTCAAACATCGTCGTTTTGGTATTAGAGGGATAGCAGTAACACTCGACGTCCCTTATGGATCGACTCAACACATTTTCGTTGATGTTTTGGTTAAGAAACGGGTCTACGTAAGACTTGTACCAAAGAAGTGAATTTTTTGCAAAAACAACGTCAAATGGAGGTCGTTAAAGAGATGCTTCCCAACGAATGCAGATACACATATGTATGTAGACAATGTGTATGTGGGTTTATCAATATGAAGTCGAGACTGTGCAACAATCTAGCGAATGGCGCACAGAAAATGAGTATAAACCGAGAAAACCACGTCAAAGTCGTTTTCTTCAATTGTCGTGGTGTAGTTCATGAATTCATTCCAGAGGCTTAAACGGTCAATAAGGATTCCTATCTGGCCGTTTTGCAGCGTCTACTCGAAGTAATTCGTCCTAAATGCCGGAATTTGTGGGCAAAAAGTTCTTTGAATTTTCAACACGACAATGATCCGTCACATTCCAGCTTGATTGTGACGGCGATTTTGGGCAAACATGAGACAAAAGTCATCGCACAACCATCGTGATTACCAGATTGGCACCCTGTGAGTGTTTGGCTGTTTTCAAAACTTAAATATCCGGAGAACATAAAAAAAAATTCACTAGTTCATGCTTTTATTGACTCAAATCGAATCTATTTTAGAGTCGTTAACAATAACTTTTATTAAAATGCAGTCTATGTCAATTTTGATCAGATAATATATTCATTACTTCACTTAAATCCTCCCCCCAAAGCCAATTCTGGATCCTCGCCAACATTCAAGGTCAACATTTTTATTGAACTTTCCTTAGTAACCTTTATAATAGTTCTTTTTGTTTGGGACTCTGTGCTTTGTTATGTTCATATAAAACAGATACACGATCACAAAAATATTTCCAAACAAATTCAATGCCGGAAAGGCAAAAAGGCTAAAACAAAACCGAAATCGTATTGAAAACAATAACAACATAAAGCCATAAATAAAAATCAATTATCAATTTATGCCTACCTTATTGGTACAACAAACAATTACGATGAAATATATTGTCCATAGATATGCCAATACGTATTTATAAAATAAAATGTTATGCTACAAAGCAGCAAAATCAATGTAAATTCGGATTATAATTTTCTCTACAATTTCCAAGTGATTGGGAGCTCTAAAACACTTCCCAACGAAACACAAACGAATTTCACACTAAAAACTTTTATTAACCTATCTTGCTCAAGAGAGGGATATATGATAAAGTGCTACGATTTTGTAAAATTTTTGTATAGTTTTTGGGAGGTCTAAAAATTTTCGATCTACATCTAGATTCTTCAAAGATATCAATAAAGTACACTCAGAAATGGTACGATAGTAATTTTCAAATACACAAAGACCTCAACGTATAGTATGTACATAAGCAGACTAAACTTTCATGCAAACTCAATATTATATCTGGATTTTCCTCATAGATTCTAAGTAACAACAGCTTGCATAACCATTTTTTGTAAGATGTTCTAAAAATTGTTGAATGTCCTTTGGATACAACAGAATCAGCTAAGTTAAAATAAAAACTTATTATATTAGTTACGACAGAAAAATATAAATGTTACATAGTAAGGATGAGTATGAAGAATTTGTTAAACCTTTTTTAACGATATTAATTTTTTGATTAGAAAGTGGTCTTAACGGCTCTCCAAAATTTAATAAATTGCAGCTCTAGGTGACGGTTAATTGCACCACAATCGAAATTCTTTACTTGTAAGAAACTAACAAATTCAAAAGCATTTATATGTTCCTTCATCTTTAACGAAATAAGCAAAATATCGAAAAATTATTTAGATAGACTAATTTCCCATGAAAACTCTAACTGCATGGTATGTACGTTAGACGTTTTGAAAGTTTTTATATTTAAGATCTTCCGAATCGATTTGTGTAATATTAGCAAAGATGGTAATATTGTATCACGATCAATCGTGCCATTTTTGTTATATTTTATATTTTTTTTATATTTACTAGCCGGCCTCGTCTAGATCTTTATTTTCTTCCAATGATTTACAATAAATCGACAGTGTCTAACGTATGTTTTTATATATAAGTTTTTTTTGCAGGTGAATTATTATGTGATTGTCACCTGTATAAGGTGAACTATTGCTTTCACAACAATGACTATCAAAATCAGTTGGCAAATAAAAATTGTAAAAATTCCAACTACAACCACATTTAGAATGGGTTTTTCAATTTTCCTATAAAATTTTCCAATGATATTACATAGCCTATGTGACGGACAGGAAGCTTCTGAACATTTTAAAAAAAGTCCCATTGAAATCGGACAAAGGGTTTGGCGTCCAACCTCATACAAACAGACAGACAAACACTTTTTTGACGTGACAACGTCTTAAATTAGGTTGGGCTCGGTGTCACTCATGAAAAAGTGTAACGACCGTAACGCGTTACGGTAACATTACGGCAATCTGAAAATGCATACTTGTTATATGTATGAACTTCCATCTCCGCATGTATGTCACTTATCATATATAAAATATATACATATTAATATTTTTTGCTTCCAAAATTAAATAAGTTTTGTTCTTGCCGGCAATGCTTAACTTCTGTTCATATGTATTTTAAACGAAATCATAATGCAATACTTTTTTTTTTGCCAGTTGTGTTCGAACCTCCCTATTACGAATTTTGTACGCAAAGGCAAAGTTGTGCACCTAGTCTCTAAGAATACTAAGCTGCAACAATTTGGAAAATAATTTTAAGGTTGCCTGTTACTTTTTCTAAAGGGTCGGAATACCTTGAAATGAATACTATATGTGTATAGGGTGACCATATGCCAAAGAGGCAAATCTAAGACATTTCTCGTCTAAAACCGGGACATTTCCCGACAATGTTATTTTTATCTAAAAGAAAAAAAAAAAGGTAAATTTCAATAAATTTCTTTGTTGAAAATGTTACTTTGATCTAAAAAAAAAAAAAAAGGGCTAAATTTCAATAAATTTCTTTGTTGAAAATGTTAAATAAGCATTAGAGAAAAAACCGGGACTTTTACGGCGCGAACCGGGACACCGGGACAAGCAGTCAAAACCTGGTAACACGTCCCGGAAAACCGGGACGGTTGGTCACCCTATATGTGTACAAAAACGATACAGAAGACAAGAGTTAATTTAATCATTTTATATTCCGTTTTGAACTAGTGGAATTATTATTTTACAATGTATTTGTCCGTCTGGGCAGTTGCTGCAATTGAAGGTTATAAAATATAGAAACCACAAAATTTCAACATAAATGCATTAGTCCATATTATGGCCAAGTTTATTTTCGCGTGTTGAAAATATTAGGCTAAACAAAAAATAAAATAAAAAACAACATATTTTAAAGACTTGTTGAGTGGTGCCTATATTTAATTCCGTTGATTAAATTGTTTGAACGTTGCTAATACCACGGCGTCAAAGAAAAGATCAAAAGCTTTAACTAACAACAAAAATAATAAATAAACTGATCGTATGCGCATACAATAAACATATTTTTCTCTAAATACATTAAAAATTTCGGCGTTTCGATTTTGAATCAAATGCTCATACAAACCAATGCGAATATCAGTCAGAAGCCCTCGAAACTAAAAAATGTACTATATATCTTCTTGATCAGTAGAAATTACGGAATCGATATAGTCATGTCTATCTGTCTTTCTGTCTGTCCGTCCACTGTCCTAATTAACACTAAACCTACCCCGTAGGATTAATTAACCCATTTTAAAATTTTTGTCAGAATTTCATGTAAAATCCATTATTACATGACCTATTTGCCTTCACTTTTTTTTTATTAAAATATATTAATAATGCTACGCCTATCAACATTTGTGTCTTGTATTATTATCTTTTATCTTGTAGTTTTATTCTTGTAAATTTAATAAGCAAACAATTTTGAAACGTTATTCGAAAAAAAAATGTTTTTGCTTATGCTCCATATATTGCTAAATTATGTATTTTGTATGTACATATGTATACATATTTACTATTCTAAATGTGGGTCATTGACATAGGGTGGTGGGTAGGAATAGGTAGTGCTTACAAAGTTTTAAAGTGTTAACAGAAGTATATCAGAGACTATAAGAGCTATAAAATTAAATTTTACAAAAAGGTAGGAATTACAGTGAAACAGAACAAGTTTATCGATACATGTTCATCCGTAGGGACAGACAAACGATCAAGTTAAGATTTCAGCGTTAGGTTAGGTTAGTGCGGCAGTTGGGACTGACGTCCCAACTCCCTTAGGCCAAGAATAGGCCCGTTGTGATACCGCTACAGTCAGCCATTCACCACTCTTCCCCACTAAAGAGGTTCCCTAAATGAGTTGAGATAGTCATCCGGCAACCTTAATGAACCTTAAGAGTCATTTTGGACTCTGTTCAGAGAGCTGAGGTAATTCATCGAGAAAGTGTGACTTCAGGAACCGGATTCTTTTCCTGCCCAATGACAGAAGAAGTGTTCCACTGTCTCCAGCTCCTCCTCAGCGCCACAGCTTCTACAGAAGTCGATGTGGGTAGCAGTCAACCTGGATGCGTGATTTCCCACCAGCCAGTGCGCTGTGATAGCACGGTTAACAGTTGAGCACTGGGCTCTATTCAGACAGCAAAGATCCTTAGTTATTTTTAGTTCTTTTACTGCAGTATGTCAGCCAGGTTTTTGCCACGAGATCCTACACGTGTTCAATGTCCGATTCCATGTTGGGTTCACACAGATAGCGAAAAAATTTCATATTCTCAGTTTTCATCTGGCCAGGCCCTCCTTATCTTGAAGGAGAATGCTGGTAGTTCCTTGTCTAGCCAGTCCAACCGCAATACTGGTGCCATCGATTTTTATTTTTTTTAAATTTTCCCCAATGCCGAAATACGCAAAAAAATACGAAATACGAATTATTAATCAGATTATTAGACCATACTAACAACCTAGCCTTAAAATTAACGGATAATAGTTTATAGAAGAATTAAGAAGAGTTTTGGGATTCCTACATAATTGGCGGTATGCCACTCACACTTATTCTCATATTCACTTTCTGGGGTTTTACTTGCTTCTATATGGTAACCAAATTGTTGTCCTCTTGCCAATAGAGTTCAGGGTATAATAAATTTTAATGTGACAGACAGATACAAAATGTTAAATGTCAACAGCTACACGGCAAAAGATTCTAAAATTTAATTATTCTTAAAGAAAATGACATAAAAAATCATATATGTACTATGTATATATGCACATATTCCAATATTAAAGTGTACATAGGCGTGCACATGTGAGTACATAAGAACAACAACTGTGTGGTACTTGAGAATATAAAAAAAAACATACGAGGTGTGTTCAAAAAGAATGGTAGATTTTTCAATTTTCGCCGGTTACGAATATTCGAATTTCGATTTTTTTGTGGCGTTATGTTGGTACTCATGTCTCTCACTTATGCCGACAAGCTCGGCCATTTTGAATGTTCACTTAATTATTGACAGTTGCTTTGCTTGCATGTGTTTTGCCTCGTCTTCGATTTTTTTTTTCATTTTTTCATAGGCCTCTTCAGTTTAGGGAGCAAGAAAAAGTCTCAGGAGGCCAGATCTGGGGAATACGGTGGCTGCGGCATCATTAGTGTGTTGTTTTTGGGCAAAATGTCGCGCAGAAGTAACGATGTGTGAGCAGGTGCGTTATCGTGGTGCAAAAGCCAATTTTTTCTTCCACAAATCCGGGATTGCTTCACGCAAATTGCGCATAGCTTGCAGGTAATATTCCTTATTGACCGTTCTACCCTGTGGCAAGAACTCATGATGCACCCCGCCCCTGCAATCGAAGAAAACTGTAAGCAAAACTTTCACATTCGACCGAACTTGGCGCGCTTTTTCGGTCTTGGTTCGTGCGGCAGCTTCCATTGATGTGATTGAGCTTTGGTTTCCACGTCATAGCCATAAACCCACGATTCGTCACCAGTTATGACCCTTTGGAGCAAATTCGGGTTGTCGCGGACAGAATCCAACATCTCATTAGCAATGTTCATGCGATGCTGTTTTTGGTCGAAATTCTCCGTCTAATGTCCAAATCATTGATAAAAATCGAATGGCACGAGCCAATCGATATGTCTATGTCCTCAGCAACTTCTCTAACGGTTATTCGATGATTGGCCAATTCCATTTTCTTCACTTTATCTATTTTTTGCTTCGGTCCAAGGTAGCTTCTCCGTATGCCACAGTCAACATTCGAAATGCATCCGCGCACTTAATTTCGTTTTTCACAAAAAATTTGATACAGGTTCTTTGATCCATTTTTTTGAATAGGTAAAAATCGAAGTCGAGCCAAAACACGTGCAAGCAAAACAGCTTTCAACAATTAAGTGAACATTCAAAATGGCCGAGCTTGTCGGCATAAGTGAGAGACATGAGTACCAACATAACGCCAAAAAAAATCGAAATTCGAATATACTCAACCGGCGAAAATTCAAAAATCTGCGATACTTTTTGAACACACCTCGTATACCAACATGGAAGTTCTGACATGATGATGACAATATCTTTTGGCGGGAAATACTTTGATTCTATATAATTATAATTGGCTTTTAAAAGACAGATGGACTGAAATTATGCACATCATGTTGGATAGGCTCAAAGAGTAATTCCCTTAAACTGTGTAATGCACAAATTGGTTATTGGCTGCGTCCCAAGTAGGCAGCATTCATAAAATGTATTGTGGTTTATCAATCTTTGAGAGAGTTGCTTACTTAATTTATAGCATACTTTCGAAACCCAATTACTGCGATAACTGCTATAGTGACACTATTTTTTCCTGTGGGGACGGATCTGTTTAGCTTTACCTTGGCATCGATGCCAAGAGCTTATAGTAATTTATCGGAGGCGCTATAATAAATTCCGTCAGAACTTATGGCAATTTTTGTTTTAAATCGTAGTAATTTTTTTCAGATGAGAATTTAAAGGAAGAATTTATTTGATGTTTCGGTCTGGCCCGTTATTCTCTCTCTCTCTCTCTCTTTCTCTCTCTTCCGCATATTTGAATGTTAGAGGAATTTGACAATTGCTTGTGTATAACTCAAATTGGAATCGTATCATTGAGGGATAAACAAAGCCTGCGCCTGTGAAATCGGAATAGTCTGAAAAACATGATAAATAAAATTTGCCGAAGCGGAGTATCGAACTCTAGACCACCGGCGCCGAAACCACCCGTGAAAGCTTCATCAAACTGATAGATTTTGATAAAAAGAAAGGGGTAGAAATTGCTTCGAGATCAAGCAAGTACTCAAGGATTGCAATATCGACTTGCAGCTTTGCAGAGGTCAAGAGTACGACAACGCTCCAAATATGTGCGGAAAAGTTGCTGGAGTCAGAGCTATTATCTTAGATGAATGCCATCAAGCATATTATTCGCCTTGCGGTGCACGTACCATGAACCTTTGCGGCGTTCATGCGATGGAAACAAACATAGAGGCAAAAACGTATTTCTTGAATGTTGAAAAGCTCTACAAGATATTCGCTCTCAGCCCAACCGGGTGGAAAGTTCTAATTGAAACTGCGAAACTGTTCTTTCATGCAATATCTATGACTAGATGGAGTGCGAGGATTGACGCTGTTCGCCCATTGATTAACAACTAGCAAGGTATTGCCGCTTCTTTAGAAAAAGTTCCAGAAATTCAAGTAGACGTGTCGCTTAAGTGGCTTCAGTCTCTCGACTTCATCCTTTTGACAACCATTTGGTACAAATGTTTGCAATGCCTCGACATCACAAAAAAAATTCTACAAAATCCCAAATTAACGATGGAACAAGCAGCTCGCATTGTTGATCAACTTTTGACTGACGTACATCGCTTGAGAGATTCTTGGACAGCAATTCTGACAGAAGCTCAACTTGTTGCAACAAATTTAAAGACAACATCTGAGCTCAGAGAAGGCCAAAAGCGCATTCGAAAGAAAAAAAGATTTCACCATGAAGAATCAGGCACAGAGCATCTATTTGAGAGCCCTGAGGAACGCTTTAAAGTTCAAGTCTTCTTCCCACTAGTGGATCTCTTGTTGAATGAGTTTGGCGAGCTGCATTCTAGGATATCAGAATTGTCGAAGCTGTTCACATCTATCATTGAGCCACAGGGTAGTGTGAGTGATCTCGAATACGCTGCACATGAATATGAAAATGCCGGAACTGGTTTTCAATAGCCAAATATCACAGCAGCAAGTGCACTGAAAAACGCATACCCGAACGATTTTGTTGAGAGTGATCTGCGAGACGAAATCGATTTGTTGCATAGGATTCACAAAGTAATGAAATTGGATTCCAATTCTGCCTTGGAGCTACTAAGCCTTATTTCTGCGTGTGGGTATGAGAATGTTTTGCCGCAAGTATGTATCGCAATGAGACTTTTACTTGTTTTGCCACCATATGTTGCTTCCGGAGAAAGAGCCTTCAGCAAGCTTGCTATAATCAAAAATAAATTGGGCGAGGACAGGTTAAATCTCCTAATGATTATCAGCATTGAGCACGAAAAGGCGAGTTCTATCAGTTTTGAAAAGATTATTGAAGAGTTCAGTGGACGAACAGCAAGGAAACGCCTGCATTAAATTGTTGTAACATTTATCAGCAGGTGTATTGTTTATTCAATCTTTTGAAATGTAAATTATATTATTTTAAACAATAATAAGTTGATTAAAACCATTAGAAACAGGTACCCAATACCATATTGTATAAAGGATATATTAACATACAGAAGGCGACGTCGCATGATCAAGTTGACTAGACAGTTTTCTTGTTTTTGTTTTATATGGGTGATATATTATCTAGTGTTGCAGAACACTTTGAAACAATTTAAAAGTCTTGCATGGTTTGTTTATGAAGATATCGTAACTAAATTTTGCGTTTGGAAGTTTTTGCAAAATTCCCAAATGTTATATATGATCATCACCTGCCCACCCGATTTGACTACATCTTTTTCTATAAAGTTTTCAGCTTGATAGCTTGACATTAATAAAAGTGTCGCCGTATTGAGTAGATCTGCGATTGTGCGTTTTTTCAATATAAAAAAAAATTATTGCATCAAGCGCTTGCATAAGAATAGAATGTCAATGACAGATGTGGCAATTTAAGAAAGTAATATCATGATCAAATTTAGCAATCAAAAGTTTTTGGGAGTACTTAAGCGTTATACCGAACATGACTGCAATGTGATGCTATATTGTTTTTTTTTTAAATCGTCCGCGACCTACAATACTTTTTCGGCTGGCAAAAACTTAATTGTCTTTTATTTCAAGAAAGAGGATATAATTATCAAATTCTAGCATCTTTTGCTAAACTGTTTGTCAAGAAGCTCAAGCTCGATACCAAACCCTCCCTCTCCTTACTTGTGGAAACTTAAATTTCAACACAAGCACATGGCACTTTAAAACTCATAGGGATCGGGGGAATTAAAAAAATCTAAGCATGGTGCTAAAATATTATAGTCAGGCGCAATTTTGTGTCAAAAATTACTATTAATACTTTATTTTTAAATTTTTTATATAATCTATATTAAAAACTGTATTTTCCGAGTTTTTATATAATTAGATGCATACATATGTATGTATGTGTGTTGTAATTAAAAAATTATAATATGACATAAATGCATATTATTTTCGAATTATTGTTCTTTTATAAATTGACGCAAGCGCAAAGTGTTGCCCTGCCAGATGCCGAGTCGATTTTTATTTGTGATGTCATAAACGAACAACATTGGATTTGTTTTTGTATGCATAAATAATATAATTTATTTAAGCAGCTGATATAGTTTCGAATCGTAACACATGTATTGATGTATGTAAATATATACATACGTAAGTTTATAATATACACAAAGAACTTTTTTTTTTGGTACTTTTTGTAAGCAACTTCTATTAACTAACTTCCCGCACTTTTGATCACACACACACACACACTCAATACTTTTTTTAATATAATTATTTATTTTTAACCAGAAGCGCGATTTGATGTTGTTCATTTCCCGAAACAACAGCGACTAACATGCTCGGAGAAAATCGTTTTTGGCCAGAGCAGAGTATATATTTATAGACAACATGTTGAAAAGTATTGATGCTATACCTGTGACGTCGATAGATGCATGTACAAAGCTAACTAAAGAATGGAAACAAGAAAACAATTTAATCAGTCCGGGCCTCAATCGACAACGGAATACCCTCCACGATTTTGACAAAAATTCATGGATATTTTACTCTTTAGAATCTCACATGTCACAACCAAATTTGATGGTTTTAAAGTTTAAACTTTAAATTATTGTTGGCGTATACCGCGAAATTCTCTAACGGGTGAACCGGGTGCAATATCAGCATACTCCAACTGATTACGGATATACTGTCCATACCAAAAATACTTCCAGTAAAGATATCGAATAGACAACTTGTTAATGAACATGAAAAAATTGTCTATACCTAAAATAGACTACTCAGTCAACATAATAGAGGTACACTTTTCTTTAAGGACTGTTCCAGAAAAACACGTGTAAAAACAGATTTAAAGTAATTTACTAAAGCTGTTTTAAGAATAAATTAGTAAGGAGAATCCCTCAACTAAATTTATAAACGAATTATGATAACAACTTTCTATTCTTATCGTGCTAAATTTAATAAGATTGCTTCAAAATTGTTTTTTTTATAAAAAATACTGTGTAAAAACAATGGGGGAATAAAATAAACTATTCCAACTAATCAAAAAATAATTTAATCAAAATTAATTATGTAGCTCTTGCTCTCCTTTAAGTGCTAATTGTTTTGTTCTGCATAAAAGCAAATTGTCTGATCCGTTTGCACAAGGTTTTGGCTGTAGCTTTTTTAAGGTTGCCAATTTGTATGAATAGAAAATTAGGCTACTGTAGCTTTTAGAAATATTAAAATAGTAAAAAATATTCATTTAGTACAGTTTTTAGCACTTCATATTTGCCACCGTATTTTGAAAAATTCCCTTTTTGCACAAAAATAGGCATACAGAAAAACTAGGAATGGGAGGTGGATCGTGCCCTAACATAAATCCATCCCTGGAGAAAAAAATAGTGTCGACTAGTGCCAAATTTATTTAAACCCTTATATTTTTTATACATAACTCTTTAATTTAAACCATAAATTTAAGACTAATAAAAATATAATTGATTTTCTGACATAATTACAACATGCATAGTGCTCAATAAAAAGTAAAATTCAATTTATTTTCTGAGCAAAAGTCTATGGTATGTTTATCTTCTCTTCGAGAGCAGTCCATTGTTGATCAATCATTTTACATCTTTCGGATCGCGACCTTGGGTCTCTGGTAAAAACAGCCAGGCTAGCAAAAGACAGTAAATGCAGATACACATGCTGGGCAAGAAGGCAAATGAGCCCCATTTCTCTTGAAGAAGTGGAAAGTATATTCCAATAAGATTGCCAAGCCAGGAAAAAAAACTACACAGTGACATTGCCACAGGTCGTGGCGCATCTTCGAGCAACTCTGTTAAATAACAAATGAAAAATTCGAAAGTTTATTGTAGATTTTAGAAACACTGTACCAGGCGTGAGATTACATTTCTAAGACCTTATAAAATTAATTGCAGTTCAATAAAGCCTTACACATCCTCTCAAGCGCCAATGAGTACAGGGTCTTATAATAGATTTATTTTTAATTGCAACACAAACCAGAGCCAATAAAAAATGGGATAGGACCTAGGCCGATTTGAAAGCATAAAACAAAGCTCAAAATAAAAACAATGCATCCATAAAAGATCCATCGGAAATCATTCTAAAAAAATAGTAAAATACGTAAACCTGTTATCAGATGAAAATTAATTAATTTAAGAATATTATATTATCTTACAAGATAGCGAAGTCCCAAGGATATGAACATAAGAATAAAGGAGCAGCTGCCGCAGGATATTAATATAAGGCGACGGCGGGGAAATGAATGCAGCCACAGAGAGGCAGGCAAGGAAGTGCATATATTGAAGAGTCCAGCGCCACAGTTTAGCCAAACTGCCATATCATTGCTATAGCCCGCCTGCGTGTATATGGATATAGAATAGTAGAAAATCTGAAATAAAAAAAAAATTAGTCAAGCTTATGATACTTGATCTTCATGGAACGTTTTATTGCTACCGCTCCAATGCTTAGCTGCTGTGTGGCCTGCAATGAGCAAACAAATAGAAGTGGCAATAGGAACACACGACTCCGTATCACTTTCCACAACGAAGTGGGGCTGCTGGCTGATTTAGGAGTCGCTTCCATTTCTTCTAGACTGATTGGTATGTTATCAGCCTCCTTCATACCGCGTAATCGACGAAGCACCGACTCACTCCCTGCCTCATTTCCTTTATTGATATACAAAAAACGGGGGCTCTCCGGAAACCAAAGCATTGGCAGCAAACAAAGTATTACAGGAATACAATAAGAGCAAAGGGCAAAGGACCATAGCTCTTCGGTGCCAAGCAGCTGTGGTAAACTGATAATCTGGGCCAAAAAGATACCCACTGTGACCCCTATACCTGTGAAAACGCCAACGTTGCCGCTCAAACTACTTGGTGCCAGTTCGTTAAGATACGTGGGATGAGCGGTTAATGCGAATGCAGAAGCTATGCCACCCAAAAAACGGGCGGTTAAGAGCATTTCCAATGATCTGGCTTCACGGCAACACCCAAAGCCAATAGCAGCTAAAATAAATAGCGCACAGCTGAGAAGAAGAGTACCTTTGCTGAACCAAAAAGTCAAAAGAATTGGCAATAATAGAATTTATTATTGGCTTACCGGCCATATCTTTCGCAGCACCAGGCACTGAAGCAGGAACCAAAAATACCACCTATAAAGTATATTGCTACAATGCTTGCCCATAGCACTTCAATTTCCGAATCGCTCAGGGGCGAGTCATACTCATTGGGCAAAATATCCTTACACCAATTTTGTATATGCACAGCGGGAGCATTCAGAACTCCCAAGAAGTAACCAACTGGCATTGTGGTTCCCAATGTGGAGGTCAGGCATATTGTGAAGAGCAAGCTTGTCCAGCTATTACTTTGGCTTGTTGCGGTCTCTGCTTCTTTTCTCTGAAAAAATTTAATAGTAAAAGGATTCCTTATGGTACAAAGGGTAGGTATGTAGTATTGAGTTTGTGCATGGTGAAAATGTTTGTAACATACAGATGGAGACTTTGGATATACCCCAAAGTTACCTAAAT
The DNA here is from genome assembly GCA_037043745.1 of Chymomyza amoena. NCBI lineage: Eukaryota > Metazoa > Arthropoda > Insecta > Diptera > Drosophilidae > Chymomyza > Chymomyza amoena. The sequence goes on from JBAMAX010003507.1 coordinate 189,383, forward strand.
TATGAACAGTAGAGAAGTCGATACACCGATGTCGGTTTGTCTATCCTTCTATCCGTCCATAGGAGACAAGTTTATTTTATTTTTTTATATTGAAGTTATTTTAAAGCTTACATAGGGGTGTATCAGAGGATCTCGAAAAAACCCCAAATCTTAGATCTCTCTTTATCGTACTAAATTTGGCATTCGGAAGACTTTCTCTGTACTGTATCAAATTTGATCAAAATCGTTTGACTATATCATACAGCTCCCATCCAACCAATCGATATAAAAATCGTATTCGGGCAAAATTCGTTGTTTTGTTACCAAATTTGCCAAAATTAATATATTTTAGAGCTTGAAGCAATATACCGGATGTTATTGAAACAGGGTTTTCCCAAACTATAAATGTAGTCTAACAAACAAAGGACTTGAGACACAAGCTGTACAATATGAGTCAACATACAACTGCAAATATTTTATCACCATTTTAGATTAAAATTGATCATTTTACTAATGAAATATAGATTTCTTTTTACACTTCCGAATTGTCGAAGCTCTTTCCGTGAAAGTCCATACTGAAGTAAGCAACGTCTGTGTTTAGCAATACCTTTAGGTTCCACATACCGACTAATTGAGTTATTGTTGTATATAAGTATGTATGCACAGATTGTGTTTATCTAAAATATACCCACTTACATAAACGAACAAAATGTGATAAAATCCAGGTGGTACCTGACAGTGACAGTATTTATGTGTTAACTGGATTCATGTAGTTTTAATTTTAAGATTGTGCGCCGTCTCTGCATCCGTATGAACATCTATATCTCAGAGATAGAAAAGTCCGTACCCAAACTACGCGACCCAGTTTCAAGACCGCTCCCTCCCCCTGGCCGGGTTAGGTAATTTGGGTACTACTCCTAAGAGCTCGAATAAGCAAGATACATATGTATATGCACAGATCACATAGCGGCCATATAATCTTAAATCGGTGTTGGCCATATATCCGCCATGTATTAACCTATGCCATTCAAGTTTTGCATTTTAGATATAGGTCCTACAATATATATGGTATATTGAAATGATGAACTTGATGCGAATCGGTTGTTAATATCATTAAACTGATGTATTGGTGTTGTTAAAGGTGGCACGTTGTGACAGGGAAATTTCGATATTTCCCAAAGACTATGAATGATTTTAACAAAAGCAAAAAGACTTAGACCGAACTTTTCATGCCCTGAACGTTATGGAACAAAGTCTTTGTGAAAGACTAAAATGTATATAAGATACAGAGGGAAACTTCAGAGACCCACCAAAGTTACCAAAAGTATCATCAGGATGACTAGAGAAATTGATATACCCAAGTCCACCCATCCTCAGAGGTACAACAACCAAACTTTCAGATTACATTTGATTGGAATGTGGTTATACCGGTCGTCCAAATTGATTTTAATGTGTGACATCTTTTTTTATATTGCTATAGAAACACATACTTTATTATTTACAAATGTCATCACAAATTTGACTAGAAGAGGGACTATGTATGTTTGATAATAGGCAGCTCTTGTAGTCTTCGAAATGCGACGGACAGATTGACTTGCTTATGGAAAACTTTACATAAACCTAATACACCCTTGTTCCAAGGGTCAGGGAATAAGCAAAGAAAATATATTTTTGTTATCATCATAATCTGATTGCTCTACAAAGAAGCGGTTTTCGTAAACTTGCACTATCAATGCTTTTAATTTCTATTGATCTCTGGTAAGAGTTACAAATGTGGAGTAATTACTGTGGTTAAGGATGGTCGTTAAATTGCAGCTTACAAAATTTAATTACCGATATTGATGTTTTGCTTGTTTCAATGTCGGCAATTCGTTGAATTTGTAAGAATGATAAGGAATTCAACATTGGACTGAATGGTGTCAATAAAGTTAATTATAAGACTGTATGTTCCTTAAGTAGTATACATTTTATATACAGGGTGACCCATAGAAGGTGCACCGCAGAAAACATGCAGTTTAAAATGGAAAAGATAGCGTACGTTAAAGTCACATTGTAGTAAAATCCGGTACACATCTAAAGAACTCCGAAAGACATTTGACTGCCAAATTTGATATGAAGTTTAATTATATAAGCAAATCATAAGCAAACGAAATGCAGCGAATTAGCTACAAAAATAGATTTTTTGGCCGATCGGTCCAGAGGGGGCAATATGATAAAGTCCACCGATTTTTACCAAATTTGGTACAGTGCTTGGGAACTATAATTAATATGTAAAAAAAAGGTTTTGATTTTTTCAAGGTTCTCTGAGATACCCCTATGGGAGCTATAAATATAAAGGATAACGAAAAAATAAAATAAGAGGGCATTGTCGTACTATGATTACCGATTTTTTGATACCTATTGAATGCACATGCGTAACTTCGTGTTATACCTATTGAATTCAATCTTTGGTTTGTAATCCAAAAGTGTCCGGCCACGGCGCATGCGCAATATAAATCCATTCAACTTCTATTTTGCGCTTTTTTTTTTCCATATTTTATTTAGATAATAAGTAAATTTACTAAATGCTTATAATAAAACAATATATATAAATATGTATAACAGGAAGTTTCCATTGGAAACTAGCATTGTGCTTAGCATTTGTTGAATGTGTCCAATTTATCTACATAGGCTCAATGTCAATGAACTTTTTCCTAAATTTGTTAATACCGTCTTTTGCAGGGATCCAGAAGTCCCTGAGACCCTAGCACACGTACTCTGCGACTGCCCAGCCATCTCTAGACATCGTTTGACCACCCTAGGAGAACCAGCGTTTGTCGGTCTAGAAGATGTGGCCAAGCTGCAAGTTGGGCGGCTACTTAATTTCGCTAAAAAGTAAAATTTTTAACCGATCATCACTTTGCATAATAACCTCAAATCTGGCACAGCTTAGGACCAAAAGGTCTATGCTAGGCTGCACTCTGTTGTGGTCGGCCAGTGTAACCTAACCTAACCTAACCTAACCTATGTTGGTACTCATGTCTCTTACTTATGCCGACAAGCTCGGCCATTTTGAATGTTCACTTAATTGTTGACAGCTGCTTTGCTTGCACGTGTTTTGGCTCGACTTCTATTTTTTTTCGTCGTTTCATGAACCTCTTCAGTTTAGGGAACAAGAATAAGTCACAGGGGCCAGATCTGGGGAATACGGTGGCTGCGGCATCATTAGTGTGTTGTTTTTGTCGCGCACAAGCAACCATGTGTACCGCATAACTTGCAGGTAATATTCCTTATTGACCGTTTTACTCTGTGGCAAGAACTCATGATGCACCACGCCCCTGCAATCGAAGAAAGCTGTAGCAAAACTTTCACATTCGACCGAACTTGGCACGCTTTTTTCGGTCTTGTTTTTGTGCGGCAGCTTCCATTGAGATGCTTGAGCATTGGTTTCCACGTCATAACCATAAACCCACGATTCGTCACCAGTTATGACCCTCTGGAGCAAATTTGGATCTTCGCGGACAGAGTCCAACATCTCATTAACAACGTTCATGCGATGCTGTTTTTGGTCGAAATTGAGCAATTTAGCGGCGATCCGTCTCATGCCCAAATCATTGATAAAAATCGAATGGCACGAGCCAATCGATATGTCTATGTCCTCAGCAACTTCTTTAATGGTGATTCGACGATTGGCCAATACCATTTTCTTCACTTCATCAATTTTTCGTCTGTTGTTGAAGTACTCGGGCACGTTCTTCGTTGTTCACATCTTCTCGGCCTTCTGAGAACATTTTGTACCACCGATAAACGTTGCTTCGGTCCAAGGTAGCTTCTCCGTATGCCACAGTCAACATTCGGAATGCATCCGCGCACTTAATTTCGTTTTTCACACAAATTTTGATACAGGTTCCTTGATCCATTTTTTGAATAGGTAAAAATCGAAGTCGAGCCAAAACACGTGCAAGCAAAACAGCTGTCAACAATTAAGTGAACATTCAAAATGGCCGAGCTTGTCGGCATAAGTGAGAGACATGAGTACCAACATAACGCCACAAAAAAATCGAAATTCAAATATATATAACACGCGAAAATTACAAAATCTGCAATACTTTTTGAACACACCTCGTACAGTGTAAAAGAATATGTGCAACGGCTATCGTAGTCGCTTGATTGCAAATGGGACAAGAGTCTGGCGTTGTTCTGTCGATAAGGTGTAGGTGAGTTAATTTTGTATGCCCCAATGTAAGTCTTGTTAATTTGATTTGGTTAATTCCGTTTAAAGATGTGATTTTAAAGAAGTCATGTGAAGTAAGTTTGCATAAATTTATTGCTTGGTACCAGTTGTGGAAATTTTTTAAAGAGCGTTCTATGTCAGACGCGTTTAAGTTATGTGTTGTAATAAGCGGATATCGTGAAGCATTTTTAGCTGCGGTATCTGCAAGTTCGTTGCCTTTGATTCCTGAGTGACCGGGAATCCATATTATTGTGAATTTTGAATGAATTTGATTAAGATATTGCGGGCGATATAAGCGTAGTGGTCAGTATTATTGATGTTAGGTAAAGGTAAAAGTTCAGTTTTTATTATTTCATTTTCGGTTGTAATTGCAAAAGAAGTGATAGAATTGCATTGCGAACCATCAGTGTAGATGACTTTATACTTAGGGGGTGTGTTTTAGTTTTTCTTTAATATCTCTTGAATAAAAGTTTGTATCGACACAAAAGATGATTAGATCGATTGTTCGGTATTGATGTGCTCTTTCCCGTGATACATATACATGTACAGATTAAGTACGTATTATCGAAATTACAGGCAACCAAAGGCGTAAAATAGTGTAATTTTTTAAAATTTTTCAAAATTATACATTTTTGGTATGCATTTTATTACCGAAAAAAATTGTTAAAAATAATGTTTAAAGAGTATTAACCATTCATTCATAAAGAAATCTGAATTTATAATACCTTAATGTTAGTTTCAACAGTTAAAATAAAGAGAATTTGTGCACCGAACTATATATGAATTTGTATGGTTTTTACACAAACGAAAATTATCCAGTTTTTTTTCCTAATACTAAACGAAATTTTATGCTTTGTTATCTAAATGTTAAAAAAACACAAAAAAAAAAAATACACAGCTTTGTTTAATTTTAAAATACATATATACGAGGATTATTTCAAAAAGTAAGGTGACTTTGTATTTTTAAGAAAAAATATTTATTTATTCATCAATATTTATGTTGACCCCTTCAAAGTAATCCCCCTCAGATACAATACACTTAATGCCAACGGTTTTTCCAATCCTCAAAGCACTTCTCATAAGCACTTTTCGGTATAGCCTTGAGCTCTTCCAGCGATGCGGTCTTTATCTCTTCAATCGTTGCAAATCTCCGTCCTTAGATAGGTCTCTTTAGTTTTGGGAACAAGAAAAATTCACAAAAGTCATCTGTCTTTCGCGGTATTGTCTTCGTCACTAGTTTAGATAAATAATTATTTTTCGAAGTAAAGCAATGTAAGAAACAGAAGCGCCTTTTCTTAAGATTAATAAAGCATTTTCCTCGAATATATTAAAAAAATTTAATACAGCCGAGGCGGTGCCCGACAGTGAAATGCCCTGTACCTATTTTCTCGAAAAAAAGTGTATTTCAACATATTCCTTCTAAGAACTTTCCAATTGGAACACTTTCTTTTTTGATGCAAAACTTTATTTAAGAAAAGTAAAAGTTACGTTAAAAAAGTTAGGCAAGTTTCAAATTAATATGTTGAGGGGTGTGTGAGAAATCATGGCTAATGGATAGCGGAGGGTAGGGAGTCCGCGCCAACAAAATTTAGATGTGGTTTGTTCATTAGAGCCAGCTCGCCACAGATGCATATAATCACAACGCATAGCTCTGTTTAATTAAGTATTAAACGGTGTGGCTTAAATCTGCGAACATCTACAGCGGGGGAACGTGGGAAATTATTGACACGATTCTACAAACTTCATCTTCTCAAAAGGTGGATCTAGGTGTTGATACAGACGGACGGACGGGCTGACGAACATGGCTCAATCGCTACCCGTTGTTATGATATGTATTTTAATATAAGGGACTAGGGGTCTGCCACGTCTCCTCCACAGATCTTGTATACCCTTTGTACAGCGTAAAAGTATAAATTAAATAAGCAATATTTTATGTTGCGCCTCGTCGATACGCTTACCCACATATTAAATCTGTTGGCAGGACGCTATCTCTACTGAAAAGTTCACTAAAGTGCCCTACACCTTCGGCAATACGCCCACCCAGATATTAAATTCTGGTGACAGAGTGCTATTTTTACTAAACAAAAAAATTCAGCTAAAAAAACTCATGCAGATATTAAATTCCTGTTAGCAAAAATTGGCTGTACTCGTTCACTCACGTTAAAACTCCGGCGCTGTCAAACACGGTACGTACTAAATAAATTTATTCTAAAATCATTTTTGTAGTGTTATTACTTACTTAGTTACTTTCTTTACTCACTCTTCCCTATATTTTGTTTCCACTTTTTGTACTCTCACTCACTTTCTATAGCTACTTCAGTTGACCAAACTGAATTTTACTTGATTCTTATTTCACTAGACTCATCCAGATTTTGCTGCTGATACGCTTTATATAGAGCCCAATTCCCGCCCAAACTAATGCTACTAAGCTCTATACGGTACACTTATCGGACACTTAGCTATCTAACCTAATGGATAAGACAAAGCATTCACTACTTAAAACTATAACTATTTCCTACGCTATACTCACACCAATGTACCTATTGGCGCGCCAAAATCCCGACCGCTTTTCTTCTGTTGCGATATTTTGCCTCCTCCAAATGAAATCAAACATTAAATTTAATGCTTCCTTTTTTTAAGGCCGTTTTCTGCTTAAAATGGCTACGTGCTTGACATTTTCCATAACATATCACAAAATTAAAAAAATAATTGATTCAAAATAATGAATATTTTTCAAAAATTCTGTCGACCTATGCAAAATTAAAACTTCCCTCAAAATCAGTTTTTTTCCTAGTATGCATGGTTCGCTTTCAACTTATTCATAAGCGAAGAAACGACACGGCGAATTTAAGAATGGATGTCGCTCAAATTGAAGTCGTCGTATTATTTCCTTTGAATTATATTTGATGAATTTGAGACTTAAGATATTTAAGTGAGAAAAATTATTTTTATAAGTTCAACAGGAATTCTAACATAAATATTTCCCCTGTTCGAACAGAAGTTGATTTTAATTGTCGAAATCAAAATTCGAAAATTTCTGAACAAGCAAATGTCCACAAGGCATAGTGGTATAAGTATAGGGTATGTAACATTTTGATAAAATCTTCTTTTCTATGCATTCGAATAGTAGGTTCTAGAACTATTCTTTTCGCATGGACCTAATATTTCAATGCTCAAAGCAGAGTAGTTTGAATCATGAAGCGTGCACAAGTCAAGAAACAAAACAAAACGTATACACACGTATTGAAAATTGCTCCCTTTTCTGAATACCTGTGGTACCGGCAGCACTAATGTAAAAATAAGAGATATGTGTTTGTTCGATTTATTAATTGATAATTGAAGACCAACTGAAAATAAACTTTTCGCAGTTCGTAAGGTGTGGGGAGTCGCAATATATACATTTTGCCCCGTCATAGTACAAATTCTACTCAAAATGCTGAAAATAACTAGTGCTTACAAAAATATATAGAGATTGAGCATTAAAAACTTTTGTAAAATATAAATATATAAAAAACGAAACCATGCGCAGCATAGCAACTCGTCTTTTTGTCTTCAAGGCACTTAGGTAATTAGAAAGTTTCTAAATGAAAGTAAGTAAAGTAAATTGGATATTATGCTATGTTAGCTATATAAGGAGTGGTGTTGCCATCATTTAACTTTTGACCGGAACCCCTTTGAAACTAAAGGGGCGACTTCAGATGGATCTCGACCGCGTGTTTCCGGCAGATAGAATTTCGTTAGTAGAAATAGCAACACACACGCAATTGAAAATGGCAAAAAGACAAATGCACCCCAGGCATTTTGCAGGCTAGGAAACGCCATGCCAATAATAAAGTTGCATGTCCATGAAGCCAAGCTGCCCATCGACATGGCAACCGGACGTGGTGCTACCTCAAACAATTCTGAGAAAAAAGAAACAAAACCAAAGTTGATGTAATAAAATAAAATGCAAATTAAAGGAATGAATTTCTTAATAACAACTTGATTTTTAATTTGATTCGACAATTTATAAAACTTGACTTTACCTGATCCAATGAAATACGGAATAGGTCCCAGCCCGAACTGATAGAAAAATATGTAGCCCATTATGCAAAATATACAAGCCCACGCAAACCAGCTGACGGATTCCTGCAGAGTAAAAGACACTTTCTGTTAAAATTGAATTACGATGTATAGATTCGTTCACTTACAATATAGTACAAAATGAAAGCTATTGTAAATAGGAAGACGGAGCAAAGTGCACTTGAGAACATCATAAGAACACGCCGATTATAGTAAGCCATCAATGCCGGACCAAACAGTGATATGAGCAAATTTAGACAACCAGCACCCAAATTTGCCCACTGTGCATTAACTGTAGACAGACCAGCTTTCTCAAAAATGGACACCGAATAGTAGAAAATGGCATTTATGCCGGAAAGCTGCTGGCCACCATGAAAGCTGCAAACTATTATTAAAGGTAGCAGCATTTTGGAGTCCCGCAACACATCACAGAAATTACTTGTCTGCACTTTCGCATTTGCCTCCAACTCCATTTCAGCAATTTCATGATTTATTAAATCTTGAGCATTTTCACCACGCAATCGCGTGAGTTCCCTACGAGCAGCTGCACGATTGCCTTTAATGATGTACAGGTACTTGGGGCTTTCTGGAAACGAATAGGAAGGCAAATAGCAAACTATGATCAACGCCATGTAGGCGGTCAACGCATAGTGCCACATTTCTGTGTTTCCAAATAAATTTCCAAGGCTGAAAACTTGACCAACCACAACACCACCGGTGACTCCCACTGCACAAAATACGCCCAGTGTGCCACGCAGAGCTAATGGGGCTGCCTCACTCAGATACATTGGAAGTGTAGCAGTAACAAGACCCGATGCCAGTCCCACAATCAATCGACCAATAAGCAGCATTTCCACAGATCCTGCAGAACGGCAGAAAAAGAACAAAATTGAGCCTGTCGTAAACAGAGCGCCGCATATAAAGAAACATGATTTCCTGCAAAGATCGAAATATATAAATATCAGGTATATTGGGTTATATTGTTACATATATATAAGTAGCAATAAGTAGCCCTATCTATTTAATAATTCATTATTATTCTGCATTATATGCGAAACTGATTCATATTGTTTTATTCCCGCATGGGTTCAAAAGATTAGGGCTATTTTTCTTATTTAAAGTAGTTTTGAGTAAATATTTCATGTCAATCTTGGCAATTTGTAATGTCGTCGTATTCTACTTATCATTTAAAATTAATTTCTATTTAATTATGGTTTTGTAGTTATCGGATTATATACGACCTTTGAAAGCAATTAATTAAAATGATAAGCAGCCTTCTACTAATAATGCAAAACTACAAACCTGCCAAATTTATTGGCTGCCCAAGCACCACCAAGCGAGCCAATAGCGCCACCAATCAAAAAAATTGAAACAATGGACGCCCAAAGCAATTCCAAACCATTTTTACTCAAATCGGTGCCGTACTTTACTTGTAATGTTTCGTTGCACCAATTTTTCATGAGCTGTAAAAAAGTGATTTAAGTTCATGGGTTGGTGAACATTATTGGTATCTTACCGCCGAAGGGGCATTTATAACTCCTATACAATATCCCGTAGGTACTGCGGCTCCAAAGGTTGTGGCAAATGCCAAAAGCAACAATAGCTTTCCCCATTTCGGTTTCTGTATTGATATAAAAATGTATTTTAGTTTAAATTAACTACGAAAATTTGTATCTTCATATAATATGCATTAATGAACAAGTAAATACAATTTTAAAAAACAGATACTAAAAGTTTTGCGTCATTCAGGGTCGTTTAGATCATTAATAATCTAAAAAGGAATAAAAATGCCAATATTTTATTATATGTACGTCTATAATCAGTAATTGCCTTTTAATACAATTAGCGATAGCCAAATCTAGAGTGTATTTATTTTTTATTTAGATTATCCCAACACTCCAAAACCAATATGTATGTAAGTTCATGTTAACAGAAGACCATAGTATTTCACTATTTTGAAGTTACACTGTAGCATAAGCATATAAATGAGTAGCGTACTGTATATAATATATAAATCTATATTCAGCATGAGTCAAAATATATATGTACATATGTATGTACTTACGTATGTATTATATCTATTTACATATCTGTCTGCATAGTGCTTACATGCCTACATAATGAACGTATATTACTATATTTATTGGCTGTCTTTGTTCACTGTTAAATTCTATGTACATAGCACACATATAGCCACAGTATACAATACTGCAAGAAACACACAACAGGTAGTACAAAGGTGAAAGGTACATACATATGTACATAATATAGTTACATAGTATACAGTAGATATTTGTACATATGTACATATACTACATGCAGCTAAGAATGACGCTCCTCGTCTTACCTCTTTTGTTTCTGTTTGCAGTGGCGCTATTTCAACCTTGGCGTGTTGTGGGAATAGTTGTTGTACCTCAGCATGATTTGATGCTGCCATAGTATTTGTGGACATAACAAAATAATATTTTCTTTTACTTTTTGCGGACAATTTCCATTGGTATCATACACTTAAACTATACAGTAGACAGTAGAAGTTCGCGGTTGTTTAATGTGTAGGTATATACTGTAACTACACTACTAAATTACCATAAGCTATTATACTACCGGTGTTTGCAATTGTCTTTTGTTAGTTAGTTGTTGTTAATGTAGTATAACAATGCAAATAAGTAAGGATTTATTTATAGATTTTAATTTATAAAAAAATAAAAATAACAAAAAAAAAAACACGCGATTTGTTTGTTTAGAATACGAGCCTTGTTAGTAAAAACTTCCGTAGCCGCCAGAGTTTACCACGTTTTGGCAACAGCAAGCAATACGCAACAAACAGCACGCTGAAGCGGAGAGTAAACTTGGCGCGTACGGCTGAATCGATAAACGTTGCCCGATACCATTATGCACCAATAAATATTTGGTACATCTCTAATTACCATCAGCTGTCTGTTGTCATTTTTAGATTTTTGTTGACGTTGTTCTTAACAAATTCAGTTTATTATTTATTTCGTAATACAATTAATAATAAATGACAACAATGACTCTGCCGCCATACGATTCGTTGCTATCCACAACCGCTGTGATTAGTACCGTATTTCAGTTTTTGTCGGGGTCGTAAGTTTAAAATCTTGGTATAATTAAACAACCAAAACAAAAACTATTTACACCGCTCCCTTCTCTCAACCGATTCTTGCAGTGTCATATGCCGCAAATACTTTGAGAAGAAAAGCACTGGCGACTCTTCTGGCTTTCCATTCATATGCGGCTTCTTATCGTAAGTTAAGGCAACAATGCCAACGTCGACAACTCACACATATACATAGATATTATGATAAAATTTTAAACTCGTGTGCGTGCTAAATTCAATTTTATTACAGCTGTAGTTTTTGGCTGCGGTATGGAATTCTAACCAATGAGCAGAGCATTATTCTGGTCAACATTATTGGATCTACGCTGTTCCTCATCTATACCTTGGTCTATTACGTTTTCACCGTCAACAAACGTACCTACGTAAAACAATTTGCAATTGTTCTCGCTATACTTATCAGTGTGATATTATACACAAATCAATTGGAAAATGACCGCGAAAAAATGATACACTTAACTGGTGAAAAAGCCTACGTAAAACTTACATACGTGTATTTAACTTATGGATTTTTTGCAGGTATTATTTGTTGTATTGTAACAGTTTGCTTTTTTGCTGCACCCTTTACCATGTTGGTACACGTAATCCGTATGAAAAACTCAGAGAGCTTGCCTTTGCCTTTAATAGCCACCTCATTTGTTGTGTCCTTGCAATGGCTTATCTATGGAATACTCATATCGGATTCTTTTATACAGGTGATATTTTAATACAATTTTTAATGAGTCCTTTACTAATACACTTGTACATTATTTATTCTAATTAATATCTATAGATTCCAAATTTTTTGGGCTGTCTACTTTCCATGTTACAATTGGGCCTATTTGTGGTATACCCACCACGTAGTTTCTCGGGTCAAGGCTATAAATTAGTTGAACAGGCTGTTGCGTTTTAAGTTATGGCTACAAAATAGTGGTTGTACTTATTTGTATCCTTAAATTTGTATTTCGCTTAAGATAAACATACATGTCTCATACAGGTAATTCTTAACGAGTATATGAATTTTATAACGTAAATATATTATAAAATTATGCCAAGCTTAGTTAAGTACTATGTAAATGTAATTTATATGCATATAATTTTAAATTTGATAAATAGCCGTTAAACATGGTTTATATATTAGATGTTTGCACTTGCATTATTTTACTGTATGGCCCCTATTGCATATGAGCATTTTCACATTTTCTTATTTTTAATGTAAATACAAGTATTTTTTAAAAATACTTGAATAAATTCATGAAACAAAAGAGGTGGAAAAATATGCTGCGTACTGAATGTCACTTACTTAATAAGACTTAAGCTTTTAAAAAAATAACTAGAATATACATTTAAAAAGGTTAAAAGAAACCTACAACATTTAACATTGGTTAAAAATGAATTGCTTTTATTAATAGTTTATTATTTAGAAGATTTTTAAATTTTTGTAGATGCAGTCGAAAACGGCTTCAATTTTTGTCGCGTACGAAATCACAGTTCGCATGTTAATTGTCAATATATTGGAAGCGTTAAATTAACAGATCCTAATTTTTGCAGATACAAAAAAGTATGAAAAAATAAAAACAAGATAAATATATTTTATTGTTTTTGTACTTAAAAAACGTACGAATGTTGCGTACGCGATGCTTGGATTGTCCATATATATGTATATGTATTTTTTTTCAAAAATACTTTGGTATAATTGCATATAACGATTTGAAATATATTTTAGCTGTTTTTAAAGACTTCCAAGCAATATTTAAGTTAAATTCAAATGAGTGCCACCAATGGATTCGATTGTGTTTATTATCGATATTGGAAGAAAAAATATATCGCTATAGTCTTTCGAATGCCCTATGTAAAACCTTTTTTTTTCTTAATATAGCCAATTTAGTTTTATTCTTAACATCGAAGTAATTTTCCCCTTTTTTATTTTATCCTTTTGTTTTTTTTTTGTAATTTCTCAGCTAATTTTATCTCCCAAGTAGAAATATGAACGAAAGCACTGCTGAGCACTTATTTGAATTCCTTATTCACAATAGTTTCAAAAGTCGTTGCCTACCAACACTGTTTGTAAAGTATCTGTAATCGATTTTGTATCATCTCTATTTCTAATTCGTCATACAAATCTGTCATCTGTTTTTTACGTTTTTTGGTTTAACTTAAAAAAGTTTTCATTCGCATTATGCAGGAGCATAACCCAGAACTTTACGAAGAAGTTAAACTCTTCCGTAATGCACGGGAACGTGAAAAGTATGACAATATGGCTGATTTATACGCCATTATCAACACAATACAGCAACTAGAAAAGGCCTACATAAGGGATTGCATTACACCCCAAGAGTACACGGCCGCCTGTTCCAAACATTTGGTACAATACAAAATAGCCTTCAAGCAGGTGCAGTGCGATGAATTCCCGAACGTAGATACATTTGTTAAAAAATTTCGATTGGACTGTCCCGCCGCACTGGAACGCATACGCGAAGATCGACCCATAACCATTCGTGATGATAAAGGCAACACGTCTAAGTGCATTGCGGAAATTGTTTCTTTGTTCATTACCATTATGGATAAATTGCGCTTACAAATTAACACAATGGACGCACTGCAGCCGGACGTTAAGGACTTGGCCGATAATATGAATCGCTTGTCGTTAATACCCGAAGATTTTGATGCCAAGCAAAAGGTGGAAAAATGGCTGGGTACTTTAAACGAAATGCAGGCATCTGATGAACTCACTGAAGCGCAAGTCCGACAAGTTCTCTTTGATTTGGAGTCGGCCTATGCGGACTTTAATAAACTACTGCATAGTCAGTAAATCACTTTTTTTTTATTGTATATGTATGTATTATCTTAAACTAGTTACTATATATTCCATTATAAAGTTATTTTAATCTCTTATTTTAAAATAAATCGCAGCTTTATGAAAATATTTGTATATCGAAATGATTAAGTCGTACATGCGGGACAAAGTTTTGGCTTCTTAGATGACACACATTTTTCATATGCTAGATAGCTGATGGTTGCCAAGGAAGCAAAATGGTGTACCAACGAAACATTAACCCCAAAAAATTAATTAATTTAAAAAAACGAATAAGTTTATTTTTGCATTTGTTTGGATTTAATCGTATCTTCTTTTCTTTTATTTAGTTTAAATATTAAGGTTATAATTATACATATAAGTTTAAACCGATTACGATTACAATATTTGTTGTTTTCTCATTCACGTTACGTTTGTGTTTCTTTAATATATATATATTTTAAATGTACTTCCGCTTTCACTTACGCCTATAAATCTGTTAAATCGTTTTACGCCTTTAATAATTAATAATTGTTACCTTTTATCTTTGTAAATTTATTTGTATGCAATGTGAAAATGGTACTTGGTATATTTTTCATGTGGATGCTGCTGTATGTTGTGTTTGTTTTGTTAATGGTTGGGTGTGACTTTCGACTGTGTTGTGTCTGTCTGTCTGTCTGTTTGTTGTGTGTATATAAATGTACGTGCATGCTTGAGTAGTAAGTGTGTATGCATACGATATTTCGATACGCTGTACTATATCCTGGATTTTCGATGATATAAAGGAGGCATGAAATTTATGCGCGTTTGCAATAAAAATATCTTACTAAGTAAAATATGCTCTTTCGTCTTCATATATTAGATTATCATCATTGTCCGATGGAAACTCATCCTCGCTTAGATATTTATCGGCGTAATGTGATTTGCTGCTTGAAACTGTTTGTGGATCCTTTACAAGCATTAATAACTGATTGGGATTTGATGTAGCAGCTTTTGTTAAAGTTGCTGTGGTTGTCGCTGTTAAGGTTGTTGTTGTTATTGTGGTATTTGTTTGTATAGGCAACGTTGTGTTGTAGTTGTTATTACAAATGTGAATGGGCGTGTTGCGTAGGTTATAAAAATCGCTCGAACGGCCGCCGCATTGCTGCAAAGTTATTTGTAGGGGCCGCAATATGGTGTTGTTCTCCGAGAGCTAGTTTTGTCCGGCCCAGTACGATGGCGAATACCCTTGTTTACCAGCCGATTTTGACTGGTTACTCGACTGTTGGCGTTGACCCGCGCTGTTTGAGTCCTGCAAAGGCAACAACAATTTCAAAATTAGTTGCTACATTTCATTTGCTGTGCGCATTTTAATCTGCTTTCGTTTTAGGGTTAGCAAAGTCGCCACTCTAATAGTAAACTAGTGTGTATGACATTTCACTTCAACGCATGATATTATTATGCATCACAAATGGTATATAAGTTTTTAACTCTAAGCGAGTTGTTTCCTTTTTTGTACCATTCTTGCAGATAATATGTATTTAAGCGCTCATGCGATTATATACAATTATTTTACGATTATGTTACAAACTTAAGAAACTAACCGGAACAAATACAAGATAATAGTATACGATAGGGGTTTTTTTTTTATTTTAAGACTACATTATTAAAAGCTAGCCTTTAAGCCATTTTTTATAGTATGCGTGCGTGTAATAGTTTAAGCAATACAAATTTACGAAATTTTTACCAAATAGTAGTATTACTTGATTCAACAACAAAGAAAACTTACCCGGCGGGATGAGCTATGAATCCTGCCGTCCATCTAATGTTGTCCCATAAAAAAATTAAAAGAAATTATAAAGAAAAAAATCAAACAAGAGAACAATTTCATGCATTTTACAATTAATCATTATATAATTAAATTTCTGTACCACATCAGCTCAGCTCCGACAACAAATCAGAGATCAGAGAAAATAATGTGCATGCTTACTTTTCTATTTCAAAATATTGTTTAATGATTTATTAGCAACATTATTCGAAAAGTGCAACATCATTTTTAGATGTCATGAAGTTAAGTAATGCAAAATAATTATTCCAATTTAAGTAGCTTTTTAAGAAAATGCATGAACTGTGTTTAGGTTAGTTGCTAGGCAATTATTTTGCTCGACGGACAACATAATTACACACAAAAATGTATGAAAAACCATTGATGATGGTTTTATTACTACTTTCTAAGATTTCTTCCCCATAGCATGTATTATTATAGTTTCAACAAATTTCTACAGATGTTACAAATAGTTAAATTATACCACAAATAAATAGAATTTTAGGATTGTTTAAGTTTACTTAAGAATGCTTCAGATAGTGGATAGTTAAGTGAAAAAAGTATTTTAATAGTTAATAAAAACAAAAATGTTAGGATACATTTACTATGATTTTTGTTTGTCAAGCTGTTAGAGAGCAGGATGCCAACGTGCATGATCAATAGGCATGTGCATGTAAGATATGTTAATTAGTCATTAAGTCTTGCAAAGCATTATGAAGAAAATTTGCATTTTGGATCATTTTGGCCCTAGAAATTTTGTCTCAATATTGTTAAATTCGGACTCTACCTGATGTATTGGCGGATGTATCATATTATGATGTCCGGCCGCGGGCATGGACAAATACATGCCGTAGGGCTGCGCCGAGGTACCGCCAGCTGTTTGTGTATTGGCCATATTAAACGGTGGCGGTGTCCCAGAATGAAAACTTTGCTTTTCGTACGACTGCAAAGAAGACGCAAAATGATTACCAAATGAAATAATTCATTTTTAAAGCAACTCACATTGACCTTGTTCAACGTCACATGACCCTTGCTGTACATAGACGATGTCAAATCTGAGGCGTTGCCCACTTGCGGTTGGTTTGATACCGTCTGAGTTTTGCTTTGTTGATTTACGCTCGATGAATAACCGCTTTTGGTGTAGTCCTGTGTGCTCTGTGAGAGCGTATCATAACTTGTTGATCCATAGCCAGCACTATATGAAGGTTTCGGGAACTGTCCGCCAGATGCTGTATTAGCAGGCGGTATTTGTTGCTGTTAAGAGTATAAACCATATTGAATTAGTCGCATTTTCAGGCTTATTTCTGTTTATGCTCGTGAATAAATTGGCGTAACGTGCCCAAGTAAAATGGCATTTGTACTACTTATATGTATTGTAGTAGCAAGCTAATAATTTACGAATATGTCCTTCCAAAGAACGAAGGAATTTAATATTTTGTGTAAATAAAACTTAAGCTAGCTAATGACATAGATAATGTTTAAAAAACTACAAACATTGTGTTAACGTCTTCACTTACAGGGTATATGGCAGGAGTGCCATATTGGAAACCGCCAGGCATGACATTACCACCGTAGAAATAAGCATAAGGAACATTCACCAGAGGGGCGCTTGAACCGGCTTGCTGTGACATTGTACTTGATACCTGTTCATAAGCATTAAAATATCAATTAGCTTCGGTGAGTGAGTACACAGAATGGTGAGTTCTTACATTGCCAACTGGACTGGAGTTATTGTCGGTGCGAGCAAAACGTCCATCAGTCATGGTTGAGTATGCAACTGAACCCAAATTATCGCGACCGGTGCCCAAGCTGGTTGGTGTGTAGTTCAGATCGTAGTATCCTTGCTGCAAGTGCAAAGAAGAAGAATAAAAATATAAAAGATTTAGCGCTAATATTCTTAAGAAAATATAAGCTGCTTTTGAAAACGTTGCCGCCGCCAATGGCTGAATTCGAAACATTCAGGCGAATTTGAATTCAATTCAAATAAAATAATAAATCCCAATTCAAATAAAACTGGGGACTGGCAACGTTTTTAGCAAAATTATATACATACATTTTATGAAACAAGCAAAATAAGGATAGGAAATAAAGGACAATGATAAAACAAATAATTAATTAATAGATTAGTATAGGTTCACACTGAAATTTATGTTAAAAATAATGTTAGAGCGATCTATGTATATATTATATTATATGTAGGTATAGTTAAATTTTAGAAACACCAACAGTGTATAGAAAAATTTAAATATTTTTAGATACGAGCGAAAGATTTATGCCAATTTTAGGAAATGAGATTCTTTTGGTTTTATGTTTAGTTATGGAGGGAGCATGGATTGATTTAGTGCTGTAGTATGTGTGACCCTAACCAGAGATTTTATTCAAATGAATAACCAACCAATTGCTTGGAAATTGAAATCGCAATTTTGATTTTCATTTCAAACGGAATAAATTGTAAAGAGAACACAAAACATAAATGCAAGGAATACATAAGAAAAGCGAAGTTCAAATTTTGTGAATATTATATACACACAGACAAAATTATAGTTATGCACAATGGAACATTTAAGAACTGCAACGCCTAGAAACCAAATCGCTTCAAACTGGTGTTACCGATCAATTTTGATGAGTGAAAAAAATTTTGGATTTTGCAATTTTTTTTTTTTTTTTTTTTTTGGTTTGCGATAATGGATACAATGATTTTGTTTTGGTTGTTGGTTGCATTTTGTTGATTTGTTTATGCTTTTCTCCATGAACTCACCACATGTGGCACTCTCTGTTGCATCAATTGTAATTCCTCGTAGGAATAAACTGGTTGCTGATAGTATGGCAATCCAGTCTGAATATATTGACTAACCATTTGGATGTTGGTGGGCACCATTCCGCTACTGCCACCGCTCCCACCACCACTACCAGCACCAGTTCCGCTGCCAGCTCCAGCGCTGCCCGTAGTAACGCCGCTACCGCTACTATTACTGCTACTGCTGTTTTTGTTGGTAAGCGAAGCGAGAACAGCTGCAGTGCCTGCTGCCGTTTGTGCAGCGGTGGCCACAGTGCTGCCATTGTTTGCAACGCCGCTGGTTGCATTGCCAGCAACTCCACCCACAGCGCTACTTACGCCTGCAATGGAGCTGGAACTCTGATTACCTCCAACATTGCTATTGGTGCCTACAGCAGCGCTGCTTACCGCATTGCTAGCATTACTGCTGTTATTAGCTGGGCAGAAGTAAAAAATAGGTGGGTTAATAGGTTTTGCCCAAATCCTTGAGCAGATTTTTGCTTACTGTTTGGAATAGCGGATGAATTAGCACCTGCCACCCCGGCTACTGAGCCTGTTGCACCGTTGCCCGCGCTGCCACTGCTAGTCGAAACACTAGAAATATGAAGAAAGAAAAAAAAATGTTTTATTATGATGGTGCACACTGTAGGTATGTGGTCCCCATTAGTTGTTAAGACACGCCACCCACCCGATAGCATGTTAGTAAGCTTTTGGTTACATATTTCTTTTTACTGTACCTGTCAAAATGCGCTGCACCTGCAGCTGCTGCTGCATCCTTTAACTTGGCATTAGCGCTAAAATTACTGTACTGCGACGTTGAGTTGCTTGCGCTACCAGAGAACCTAGTCGTTGTTAAGCAGGATCAAAAACAAAGCGAACGACAGGAGGGAAGAACAATGTCATTCAATAGAAAAGAAGATTCCATAGGAAGCTCACAATTTATTGCATTTCACATATCAAAATCAAAAGCAAAGTTTTGGCTTCGTTCAGTTAAGTTAAAACTTGGAAGATTTAGTGAAGCTATGGGCGACACATATAGTCATATATCAAAATATACTCCATTCATATAATTTTGTTCTAGCTATTGATATAATAATAATAATTCTATTCAAATGAATTAAATTGTAGAAAAAACAACGAATCAAACTAGCCAGAAATCTTTATAATTTTAAATACCTGTTTGCTGATATCGTCGAAATTTAACTTTTAACGATAGGACTTTGATTTTCATCTTTAGTGAAATGTTTATATAATCGTTTTTTTTTTTACAAACAAAGATTCGCCAGCAACATGCAGTGGGCAATAAACAAATAACTAAGCTATTTGGAACAATCTCTGAATGCTATTGATTTTGATGTGAATATGACTTTCTAGGTTGCAGTAAGCATACGTACCCGCTATTACTCGAGAGACCAGTATTGCCATAAACGCTCTGACTTGACTGGTAAGCACTTTGTGGTGTCGAATATCCTGATGTTAGATAGGCAGAGCTCGCATTTGCGCTGTTAAATATGCGTGTGAATGAGTGAGTGGTTGTATTTGTGTGTGCGGTTGTGATAATATGAGTTTCGTGTAATTTTGTTTATATTCGACGGTTTAAAGAGAAGAAAAGGTTACAAAAATTGCAAAATAAGAGGGGAAGTAGTCTTTGAATTGATTTGAGTTATTAATGTGCGTATAAAGTTTTTGTGTCGTGCAAGTACTACGATGACAATCGCAAGTTTTTGTAGTTTTCAGAAAAAAGCAGTGCTTGAGACAAACAATTTCGGAATATTACAACATTAATTTACAGCATCAATAATATTCGATTATCTCTTTTGGTGTATTGACAAAATTTCAATTGCGTATTAGGCAACACAAGTACTAGATTCGGGCTCTTTACGAAATTTGGCTTCCAACTTCAAGAGCAATTTGCTCGTATGAAACAGACGGACAAGATTATATCAAAAGTATATAATAGTCGGACACAATTCTTGATTGAGCTTGTGTAAGATTCTTAGTACTATCCGCACTGAAAGTTGTGTTAATGCAGTTACTGTATATTCCTGGGTTTGAACTGATGCGTTAATCATTTTAGTATATAAACACATTCTGATTCGCACACAAAAGCTAGTAAGTCACTGATTAAACAAAAATTAAAAAAAAAAAACTTATTGAAAAACGTACACAGCATAAACAAATGAAAAAGAAAAAAACTTTAGCAAAGAAGAGCATAGATGCCCTGTTTACTTACCCTGTGCTGTTTTGGCTACCACTTCCACCGACTGGAATGTTTTGCGTGGTTGCGCTGCTGCCAGTCACGTTACCGGAAACATTCTGTGCACCAGCGCCAGTCTGTTGCTGTTGTTGATAAGAGTTAACAGCATTTGGTTGATACGAGCCATAACTCTGCGGCTGATAGCTGTTTGCCACCGACGACTGCACGTTCCCATAGCTAGAGTTGCTGTAGCCCTGGCCTGACGTTTGGTAAGCACTGTTCGCCTTGCTGGTACTGCTTGTCTGATACGCGTTCTGATACGCTGCGGCGCTGCTGCCAGTGCCGGCCTGGCTATAAGGATCGTTCTTGGTCAGTTGGTCCAATGCACTGGAGCCGGTGCTGACGCTGGAGCCACCCTGCTGTTGGACAGCACCTGTACGAGCGGCATAACTTCCAGCTGTCAAAGTATCCCCCTGTAACTGAATATTCATTTTTCAATATAAGAATCAATTCACTTTAACTTATTTGCATACAATTTGAGAATTTTGGAGGCCTGCCGTTAGGGCCGATTGTTGCTGTGCCGATTTGCTCTGATAGTCGTCCTGCTGCTGTTGGCCATCAATATTTACTCCAGAGTTGAATTTTTCGGGCATAGCATCAAAACTATCGTCGGTGCCGAAATCCAGTGCACCAAATTGCACATCCAAGTAGCCAATGTTGTTCATGGCGTTGTCTCCGGGCATTTCCACAGCGCTCGAAGGAATTTTCGACGGTGGTGGCAACTTAACGCGTGCTCGCCGCACTTGTGGCTGCTGGTTGCCCACCACTAACTGTGACTGGTCTCCGCCGCTGCCAGGCGCCACATTTGAACCAGGGGCTGAGGCAAATACATTAGCATATGTAGCGGGATACTGCACGGCCGACGTATTTTGCCCGTATCCAGTGTTTTGTGCGTAGCCAGAAACCGCAGTTTGTTGTTGTGGCGCGCCTGCAGCTGCAGCTGCAGCCTGCGCCGACAGTGAGTTGAAATACTGAGATTGTTCTGCTGACAATGTGGCAGACGATTTAATAGGCGCCTGTTGTACTAATGTGGCCGATCCCGAAACCGCGGTTGAGAATGTATCTGCAGCTCCACCAAATGGCGACGAGCTCAGCGCCGCACTAGAGCTCTGCGTGCCAACCGACTGAAGCTGGGGTGGTGGATTGCTGACGGCTGCGCTGTATTGCATCAACGGTGTTGTTGTTGATGCCGAAAGTCCACTTGAAGCCACATTCGAAATGTCGTCAGAAACATTGCCCGCAGCAACGGCATTGCCAACCAGTGCATTCAAATGAGATCCCTGTTGATGCGCTGTTCCTCCAAGCACAGACGTCCCTAAATGATGCTCTAAGCCAGGCGGCGCTGACAACTCGGAACTTACACCAGAGCTAACAACACTGGCCGCAGTCTGAGTGGAAAGATTACTCGTTGTGAACACTTTGCTGTCCTTTAAGGAGCCCTCATATTCTTCATTGTTCCAATCTCCCCATGTATCGTCATGCGTCTGCTGCTGTTTCTCAGCATTCTGTGCAATGGTATTGTCCCAAAGCTCAACCTCGTGATGATCGTCGTTAGCGTTGTTGCGGGCTCCTCCGTATCCGCGTTCCCCACGACCACCACCACCGCGACCGCCCATACGACCACCTCCACGGCCTGAGCGTGCAACAAAGCCTCCACCACGCCCTCCACCCGGACCACCAGTACGACCACCATTGCGTTGGCCACGGTAGTTGTCGTTGACGCGATCATCGCCGCGATCACTTCCACGTGATTCTCGCGTGTTACGCTCATTTTCGCGTGTCTCTCTGCCGCGCCCTAAAAAAAAGTATTAAACAACAATCACAGTAAATATTAATTAATTACAGTAGATCAATTCCAATTTAACTTACATCCACGACTGTCAGTGCCGCCTCGTCCACCGCGATTGGCACTGCGATTGCGCGATTTCTCACGCTTGTCCGCATTTGCATTGCCATCTGCCCAGTCTCCATCACCGGCTGCGCCATCGTTCGAAGCATTTGCCGCCTTATTTTTGCGTTTCTTTTCATACTTTGCGAAGGCGCCCTATACAACAACAGAAAATTACATACATATACTTAAATAAGCCTGATTTGTTTTTACACACCTGAGGCAGAATCTCTATCAAGAAATTGGCTGCTGCTTCCAAATCGTAATCGCACTCATTTAAGGCACAGCATACCTCCTCTTCAGAGCGTTGGGTCATTGTCAGCAATAGAGTCACCTTTTCATTTATTTGTGGATCCTCTGTTGTGCTATTGGTAATTTGGGCAATGCGCAACTGTTCCGTTGTGGCCTTAGGCTGTGCCTTTTCTGGTTTCTCTGTCTTGATGGCTTCGGCTTTTTTATTCACCAGTCCTGCATGTGTTGCTGTGTCGCCTGAACCTCCACCGCCTCCAATACTGGCGGCATTTGATTTCTTCTGATTGCGGCCACTGCCACCGCCGCTCGAACGAGTTTGTTGTGTGCTCATTTCTATGTACACTGTATATACAAATTAGCTGCAAATATTACAAAATAATACAAAAATTAATATATACATTTCAGTTTAAAATACTGTAGTACATAAGAATAAAAGCAATCCTGTTTTCTTGAAAGCCAAGCTAAATTAATTTGTTATGATCGAAAGCTGCCAGTGGTTTATTTTTTGTTGACAAATGCAAATACTGTTGGGACACTACGCAAACCAAGGCAAATTTAAAAAACCCACCAGCTGAGTTCAATGTACATTTAATCAAAGAGACCGAAAGAACGAACACGAACATACCAAACGCACACTAAAGCAAGTGGAAAAAGTAAGGAAACAAGCATCGCACAAGGGAAGTGCGAGCACTGAGAAAAACAAAATTTAATGCAAACCGACTGCAGAGGAACTTATACTAGAGTGTATTCGCGCACAGGTAACAAAATGATACCTGACCGAAAGACGAAAAGACTACACGACAATCGTATTATACCCCAAAAAACAAAAAAAAACTAGCGAGTGCAAGCCACTCTAGGGGGTTGATAAAACATCGAATGCAACTGTCTTTGCAACACAATGTTATGTCTCCAAATTCAAAAGTACAACTTTTTGTTTGATTTTGGTTAAAACCTTTTTATGTGTACATATGTATGTATGTACATATATTAACCATTTTACATTGCTGTCTCATCGGCTTTGTCACACACATCACCGGAGTCGTTGATGCCGCCGCCACCGCCGCGTTTTATTAAACTACATTTTCATGAACCATAAGCAAACGAGCTAGCGGAGCAGAAAACAATGAATTTTCTCTGAATGATGAGCTTTGCACAAAATCATTTATGAATGCAACGAATATATTTTACAAAATCCTACATAAATTTAGCATTATTTTTATTAATTGCACTAGCACTTATCCATAAAATACCTTATTTGTAGTAAGAATAACACCTCTTGCATACACAAAAAATTGATTTATAAACTCTTGGCCTCATCGCTTCGGTTTTCTAGTGTGCTTTTTGTGTTCGTACTTCGTACAGCAATACAGCCATCACGCTCGCACAACTGTAAACAGCAGCGTAAATTTTGTATTGGAAATTGTTAAATGTGTATAAGCGGATAAACAATTTAAAGCACAATAATTTTAAATAAAACCAACAAATTTTAAGAGATTATTTATAAATAAAATAGTTTTATTTATTATTATTCAATAATGTTGCAATTTTTGTCTCAACAAACTGGCTACACAACACTGCGTTTTCTCACTAACGCTTGTCAACACTTAATGCGAGGGCAATGAAACAGAACGAAGTGCACAAAGCAGAATAAAAAACCGGACAAAATGGTGTACACAATGCTAGTAATTATTTTCAGTAACTAACTCTGATATGGAAGGGATCTTTACAATAGACAGAACATTTAGCTTTCATATATTATACGAAATGAACTTAGTTATTTATGTGAGCACTAAGCTATTGTCCGACAACTTGGCCATGTGCACATAATTCGACGCCATTTCTGCAATAATCGCGCTAGTTGGCTCTTTCACTCTTATGTAAACCAATAGAAAAAGTAATTATAAAGAGCGCGACTAACGCTCCAGACAGCGGCTAATTGTAAATTTTCAACAAAGTTTTTGCGCTATGAAACAGTGGCAGAACAATGAAAAATCACTTTACAAACATAAATTAAATCATTAGTTTCACTTTGACACTGTTTCACTATATTATACGCGATTTATTTTGGTTCAATCAAGTTTTCAATACGGAGCAACACACAATACCTGCAAATGCGCCGAGAAACGCACTTCTATTAAAATCGATAAAAAATATAATCGAATGTTCAATGTCTGCATATCGAAAACGATTATTAATGGTTTTGATTTTAAAACTTGCTGATTTGAAAGTGCTTTCTAAAGTAAACGTCACCGAATAAAACTCCTTTAATGAAAAAAATTGTTTTTCTGCGCAAGATTCTAACAGTTTAGTTTAGTCATATACTATATGAAGGATTTTAAATTCAAAAAGTTCAACGATTAGTTTTAGCATTAATTTATACTTTTAACTTAGGTACCAAAATGCTTTTCTGAATGCAAGTCACACACATTAGTGGGCTGATTCCAAAGTTAGAACGGAATAGATACGAAGCCAGTGTCTATTTTACTTTTCTGCTTTGTGTCTTTGAGATTGCACGTTTGTGTGTAACCATCTGCAGGTCACGTCTGTTAATTGCCTGCGAAATTTAAATCAATCCAGTAAAATGATACAGGACGAGTATATTTTAACATGAGAAAGTTATCTGCGCGTTGGCGACCCCAATACTCTACGAATTGTTTTTCTATCACCTTATTCTCCAGGTCTGTCACTTGGTGACTATTTTATATTTCAATATTTCACTATTTAGTTTTTTGACAAAGCGTTGCATTGAATTTATCGAGCTCGAAAATTATTTATTATTCAAAAAATCATAGACGATAATAATCGCATTTGGTGTGCTGGTAGTAATTTTAAATAAATTAATAAATGAGGAATAGCAATTTTAAATTATGATTTGGCATCATCATGTTTTAAATTGAATTGTTTGAATACCCTGTACCATACGGTACAAAAGATATACATACATATTAAGTTTGTGCAATCCTAAAATACCGGACTTAATTGCAATGTGGTGGGTGGTATGTACAGGAAACGCTTCTTTCGTTTGATTTTATGTTTTTACAATGTCTTGGTCATTTAGAAAGTGAAAAATTGTACAGCAAGTCGTCCAGGTCATTCACGATTCTTAGCACAGGCTAAATTTCGGTCCGGAGCTAAAAAAAATGATGTAAAACGCTGGATATGGGAAAACCTTTTATGATAAGCCAAGCTTAAAACTTAGTTTTATATTAACTAATACAGAAGGCAACCGGATTTTTTTTTTCGCGTTACAGTTTAAATCAGTTAAGAGTATTCAAAATTCGTTGACGCAACAAAAAATAGGGCTTTACACAAAATTCAGCCTAAATATTGCTGGATTTCTGGGAGAGAACGAATGCCATTTGTTGTGTGCACTTACCAACTGTGTAAGTTTCGACGGCAAATTTCAGTCACAGTAATTGAGGCTGCGGCTTACTGCTGCTGGTTGGTGTAGAATAAGCAGTTGTTGTTATTGTTGTTGTTGTACTTTATATTTTGGCCTAAATCGGTAGGCCTTGAGGAATCGGATTCGGAATCGCTTGAGTTGTTGCTGAGCGGCGTCGCTGCTGCTGATGTTGCTGCTACTGCACCACAGTCAAAAAAAAAACAACAACAACAACAACAAAAAATACACGAACGAAGCTAGCCGCAAGTGAAGTGAGTGTCAGTCAGTCGGTTTAGTGATTTTTCGTCTTTCGGCCCATTCGGATGTGGCCACCGCGTTGTGCGCGTGCGTTTTTCTTATTGTTGTTATTATTATTTTAAGCTTTAACTTTTGCTCGTTGTGCTTGCCCTTTCATTTCGAGTTGACTTTGCTTGCTGTTGTTAGAGTTAGTATTGTTCCAGTTAAGACGAGTCGTCGTCGTCTATTGTGTATCGGTCTGGAGAAGTGAAGTGTGCTGTGGCGTGGTAAAGTTAAGAAGGAGGTTAGTTGGATAATAACTCCACTCCGACAATACGCAAACTGCAACAAATACAAATACAACATAACATACTACATGCATATAACGAGTTGCAAGTGCTGTGTGTGGTTCATTCTTTTAGGCCTTTGTTGTTGCTGCTGTTGTTACCATTGCTGCACCTTGCACCACCGACTAGACAAGAATTGCACCGAGAAGTGAGCAGTTTGCAGTGAGCGCCGTGTTGTTTGTGCTCTCTGTACTCTCTGTGTTTCGGTTTGGTTTGTGTTTGTGTTGTTTTCTTATTAGAATGCACCTTGTGGTATTTCAAAATCAGAAAATTGCCAAATTCAACTTTTTTTTTATTTTTTAAGACCGTTGCGAAATATTCCAGCTGCGCTGAAGGTAAAATCAACCGCAGTTACAACAGCAACAAGAAGCTTAACACGCGCGTTTCTTGTTTTGTTGGAAAAAGATGTTTTTTTTTTTATAATAAATATAGAAAAAAAAATCAAAACTTTTGCGGGCATGTAGACAGACATAAGATTACGAAATTTTAAATAGCTATTTTAGATGTCCCAATTGCGAAATTTAAAATTTATTTCAAAGACAGATAGTTTTTTGGATTAGCCCTTATATACATACATATGTACATACTTACAAATACTTTAATATATTGTAGTATGTTTGTGTCAAAATATTTTTATATATTGCCCAAGGGCAATCATTTTACTTCCCAAGCAATTCCCAAGTCTAAAGACATACAAACGGGCACAGATGAGATGACCAACATTTTCCTACATATGTACATACATATATATGTACATCGTCACGCCCACCTGATTTCAGTGCAATCGCGTTGGCCCAGTTACGGGTGTGCGCGCTCCAACACAAAATACTCCTACAAGGTCGATTGACTATGTGTATTTCTATACCAGTTTCTAAACTTGCCGCTGCCAGTTTCAATTTCTATTGGGATTATCTGCTGCTGTTGGCTGTTGCTGTTGGCCGTTGGGCGCTTAGCTGTTTGCAGGTGGCGTTTACTGCTAACTATGGCATGTATTTCTGTTTCTGTTTCTACTTCTGCGGCTGCTGCTGCAGCAGAGACGGCTCTCTTGAAGCTCATTATATGTACTCATAGACGCAGTCCGTCTATACTACATTTCATACTTGCCTTACTAACGTGGCCAAGTCGCTTTTCGCATCGATGAATATGTGATTGTGACACAGAAACCAACTAAGAAGTATGTGGAAACAACTGGCTGAAATGGCTAAAAACTTTAACTTATAGCAGAACCAAGTCAACTTAACAAAATGAAAACAAATCCAAGTTAGATGTGAATCGCATCTGTATGTGAGTTTGCGCCGGTGAGTTTCCATTTCAGTAATGGAGGCCTCTACATACGGGCCTACATATGTACACACATACATTTACATGCTGTGAGCTTGAGCGTGTTTATTGTAAGTGCTCGGCAAACGTCGACGTCGCCGCAGCAGCATTAGAACATATGTATGTATGCACATTTTTGCAACAATATTTTGCAATAGCTAACGCACACAATTTTCCCCCAAAAGCGAAACTGAACACAAGCATACAGGCGCACACGCACGCATACATACATGTGCTCACGGTGTACAGTGGGCGAAATACTATTCACATCTGACAAAATAAAGATGAAACCATATGTATGTATGTGTTGCATAGATGCTGCTCTTTAATAGGAAATATGTATTTTAGATTTTGTTTTAGCAAGAATAATTAGTGTGTATACCAATATTTAAAAAGATTGGTTTAAGAAAATTATACCTTTACGGTGCGCATCACCTTTAAAGAAATTTTTTATCTGACAAGGTGAACGTCCATGTTTCAAAAGTTAAAGGTAATCCGTAACAAATTTGATTTTTATATACACACACACAGACAAAATTAGTTAATAATAAAACGTTTCGCTGGCCCTCTGTGCAACGTTAAAGTTCGCAAGATATTTATCGCTTGTATGGAAACAGGCGCAGTTTTTTGCTGCCCATCCACAAGATGTGTGCTCAATTTTTACGTGTGAGTAAGTAAAGAGCTTAAATTGTGCATCTCTATCTCCCCCACGAACGGCAAACGAACTGCGACTGCAGCAAAGCTGAGGTGCAATAAACAAACGCATATTGCGTCGGCGTTGGCGCTGGCTTGGATGTTGCTGCTGACTGCTCTGCAGCTGTAGCTGATGATGTTGATGATGATGATGATGATGTTGGCCGAGGTCGTAGGCAAAGACTATAATGGGAGATTGTAGAAACGGCAACAACAACATCACTATGCTCGAATAACTAGCGTAGGCCGCCTCAGTCGCAGTCACAGCAGCAGTAGCAGCGGCTGCGGCCCACTACCACTCTAAACCTGTTGACCTAATTTCAAATTCTGCTGCTTGCGCCAACCGACTGCGTTAGTGTTCGCGTGTGAGTGTGTGTGTTTGTATGTGTGCATACTCAAGCGAGCCAACGATTGGCAAATCATAGACAGTGGTGTTGGAGTCGGGGGAAACTATTCTATGCATTTCCCACTATGCTAAGTTTAGACTGGTCAAATGTATACATGATTTGCTGGATATTTAAATTTTTTAGTAAAATTCACTTTTGAATATTCATTCCCAAAAAAATTTCCTTCTTTTATTATAATGTTTCTCGACCAATAAAAAAAAAAGTAACTTTCATTTGCAATTTATTGTCTTTAAATTACAACTTTAATACAGAAATAATTTTTTTTTTAGCGACGTAACATGTTCTATCTAAATCTATTGGTTTTTGGTTATGGGTCATAATACCCACTTGAAATCCCCCTTAGTTTAGCCACTGTCATTTCCGTACCAAACAAACAACCAGTCTGCTGCTCTCATACACATAGTTACTCACACAGATACACAGCTACACACACACAAACAGACTATATTGTACTTCCACCAGATATTGCAGTTTGTTTCGGTTTCAGTTCGTTTGTGCGCGCCGTCGTCGTCAGAAATAAACAACGGCATCAACGCGCGACGACGCTCTGCTACGGTCGCACAGACGTTGCCAATGCTCCTCGTGCCTTGCGGCTTACTCGCGCCCGCCCGATGTTATATGCATGTATATGTGTATGTTTGTGTTTGTGTATGGTATAGCTCTCGTTGTTCTGTTTTGAAAAACCAAAACTTGCGGAATTGGTAGCAAGAACGGCGCCAAGTGAAATTCGGGACATTTTGCAGGTGTGTGCATACATACATATGTATGTACATAGAAATGCATGTAAATGCATGTACTCGAACTAAATTAATACAAATTATTCACATGTGCATAAAGTGCGTGATCCTTTTGTAATAACAGAAATATATGCCTGCCACCACATACAAATGATTTGATACAAATCAATAGATTTCAAGTGTATATGAAGTGCTTTTGGAGAGACCAAACAAATATAAAAAAAATTGTTTGTGAGTGTATGTTTGTATATGGAGCTGCTCCGAGCAGCTTTAAACATAAGCAGCATTAAATTTGCAATTAACATAGTCAATGCGGTGTTCCCAAAGTACTAACGCTCTACTAATAACTATATACAAGAAATTGCGGTCGTCTGCGCTGCCTCTGCCTCTGCTCAGCAACCAGCTATAACACTGCTCCACTTGTCGCAGTGACGAAATGTGCGTGTGTAGTCAGTTTGTGTGCGTGTGTGTAGAGAAAATCAAGTGAATTGAAATGAGCGTATAATTGGGTCAAAAAAAAAAAGGAAAAACATACTATACGCCAGAGAGCACAGAGCAGCGATAGAATTCAATATGTGGCTGGCTGCTCTCATGTTCAGTTGGGCCCATTGCATTGCACTTGTCGTCGTGTATTAGAAATTAAATAACGCGGTCTCATTATAATAAAGTGCACATATTCATATGTACACACATATGTACATAGATGTAGAGCAGCGGAACTTCAGCAGGCAGCAAGTACATAGTAACAACAAATACGCATGCACCTGCAGTCTGCAGTAGCAATAAAAAGTATAAACAAAACGTGCGCGCGGTGTCACTGGCTCCCATTTATGCTCTCCCGCGCACTTTGTTCGCTCTGCCTCTCTGCCGCTGTCTCTCTCTCTCTCCTGATGTTGGTGCTCTGCTCGCTCAGTGATGAACCAATTTTATTTTTTTGACGTTTGCCTGCTTTTCTCGATTTGTTGTTGCTTTTGCTGTTGGTTGTTGGCCGTGGAAGTGTTTCGCAATGAGCACAGGCAGCAGCAGCGCTGTTGGGTGCTTGCTGCAAGCCTAAATGAAATCATCGCTGCCGCTTCTTGGCCCATGTTTTGGCATTGATGGGAGGGAAATTCCTGTTCCACTTTCTATTATGAGGAGTATTAGCAACGGGGCCGACGACAGAAGAGTGTAATAAAAGCAGCAGCGGCAAAAATAGCGAGAGAGCACGTATCCGAAAAAGTGTGTCACCGTGGAAAGTGGTTTCTTCGTGTGTGTGCGTGTGTGTGTGGCGTTAACTAGTCAACAACAACAACAGCAACAACTAACTCACCAACTAACTGACTGACTCATTTCTTTGCGTGCCGCTTTGTGCCAATTGGAGCAAGTGAGGGACACCTCCTAACGCTCATCTTAACGCCACTAGAAAACCGGTAGATAAATGCTGCTGCTGTTAAGGTCAAATTCATATGCTATGCACGAGTATTAAATTCAGATCGCATCGCATCGCAAATTGATTTATACAACAAACATTTCGATTTAAATACTGATGGACTTAAAATATTCAAACATTAATTTGGCCTACAACGGGTGGGCTTCAAAAGCGTTGTTGTTATTGTAGATGTTGTTGCCGACGTCATTAAGGGCTCTCAAAGTGTTCCAATTATGTCGCTTGAGTGTATGTGTGTGTATGTTTTTAGAGCAAAGCCAACAGCAGCAGCAGCAGCAACAACAACAACAAGCAAAAGGCGCTTTATTATATTTTCTTTTGCTTTGGTATTTCGAATTGGGAACACCTTAAATGCCACCAAGTGAAAATGCGGGACAACCTAGAGCTAAAGCGGGTGATGAAGCCCAACTGTCTGCGAGTGCCGAGTGTGAGCGGGAGCGAGAGCGAGCGGAAGAGGAACAGAGGTGTATGCAAAGCTTTTGCTTTACCTTTTGTTGACTTATCGTCGTTGTTGACGCTTACGTTGCTGATGATTATGATGAAGAGTGACCCAGTTGCACTTTAAAACTTGACCCAATGACTCCATTGCGTTGCGTTGCGTTTTTTTTTTTAGACACACACACTGATACATATAGAAATCTATTCATAATGCAAAATGCCTTATAATGGTGGTTATGGGACTAAACACTAAACACTGAGTTAAGCTAGAAAAATGCCATCTACATTTTTATGGTTCACAAGTTAACAACAAATTTAAGTGGTCTGGTCTTTTTTTTTTTTTTTTTTGGGTCATCTCGAGTAGCATTGACTAACCAAAAGAAGCTGCCGCTGGCACCTCGGAATACATATGTATATATATACATATGCATATGTATGTTTGTGTGTATTTTAAAAAGAAAAAACCTGTTATTTTTGTTTTGGGCCTAAAGTGAATTTGTAATTACATACATACATGATGTTTATATGCAGAGATACAAATTGAAATGATGAAAAGCTCACCCTGATTGGCCTGACCTGCAATACACACACACACACACACACACGCACGCACACATAAACCATAACACAAACTATTATAATGCATATGCATGAGCGATGAAAAACTAAGGTCGATCAGACATGAGCTTAACGCGGCTATTCCATAAATTTCAAGGTCAAATCAAATGTGATGCGATCGATCGATGTATTGTATTAGATAAGCCGCATGGACTAAATTTACATTTCAATTCTGCATTGCCATACCTTACTATGATGTTGATGTTGTCAAACTAATCCCTTATAATAATCGATCTCTCAGATCTGTCAAAATGCATCCACTAACTGTAGCATGCGTGTGTGTCTCGATGATTGCGCGCACCTGCAAGAACGACCAGTAATTGGCCCCAATAACTTTGGTATTTTCAAATCCACACACAGCCAGCTGCCACTGCTGCAGTCAACAGCAGCAACAACAACAACAATGTATGTCTGTTCCCCGCTCAACCCCCAAAAAAACCACTGATTTTCTGTCGTTCTTGACGAACTCTTGGGTCCAGCTCGCTCTTTTGGCGTGGCTGCGCTACAGCAGCGCTGCTGACACCAATTTTTTTTTTTTTTTTTTACTTGGAGTGCCCGCACCATTCAGCCAATTGCAGGGGGGAAGTACTTGAAATGCCAAAACCACATTGCAATAGATTTGTTGTTGGCTCAACTCAATTATATGCTATACGTCTTTTATCTTGGGCGTGGTTAAAATAGTACCTAAACAGTTATGTATTTGCAGATGGCCGAAACGATCAGCACAGCATCCAACAGCATGGAGTTGGCACTCAAGGACAATGGCCTAATAGTGGACATGACACCAGCAGCGCTACTGCATCATAATGCTGCACTGGTTGCAACACATGCGCATGCGTTGCGCAGCCTTAAGGAAGCGTCGTCAGCAGCCTGTGGTCACAGTGATGAAACAGATCAGCCAGAGGAACGTGCAAAAACACCCACGCCTACAAACCTGACCACTGCGTCTTCACCCTCACCCATGTCGTTTCGCTGTGAACGCTGCGATAATTTCGAAACTAGTTCACGAGCATCATTGCTGCTTCACGTGGTTCAGTGCTTGGCTGGTCAGGCGGTTGCGGTGCGTCTGAAGACAGAAGAGCACCAAAACAATGAGCCTGAGAATATGAGCGTCAGCCACATGGACACGGCCGGGCCTAAGTCAGGAAGCACTGACACTGCTGGTCTGACAGTGAGCAATGGCAGTGGTAGCGGAATGGGAAATACCAATGGAGGCTCAAGCTCATCGGCTTCCTCATCGCCAGCCGGAAATGGCAGTGCCAATAATGCTGCCTCGCGTAAAGTCTTCGAATGCGATGTGTGCAATATGAAGTTCTCAAACGGCGCCAATATGCGGAGGCACAAGATGCGGCATACGGGTGTTAAGCCCTACGAATGTCGCGTTTGCCAGAAGCGTTTCTTTCGTAAGGATCATTTGGCGGAGCATTTCACCACACACACCAAAACTTTACCGTACCACTGCCCAATCTGTAATCGTGGGTTTCAGCGCCAGATTGCAATGCGCGCACACTTCCAAAACGAACATGTTGGTCAGCATGATCTGGTCAAGACGTGTCCATTGTGTAGCTATCGCGCCGGATCCATGAAATCCCTACGAATTCACTTTTTTAATCGGTATGAAAGCTCCACTGCTGTTACATTATAGATATTGTATATCGTGCTAGTCACTGTTGTGTCTTGTACATACAGACAGAAGGAAGTGTGACACACCATTAGTTGTTTACACCATGCTTATCATCAGATTTCAGGGACCTTACCAAGTCTTACGAAAGATGCGCAGTTGGAGTAGATAAGTAGATAAGTTTCACCGTATCTTCTGGATAGAGTTAGATAATCTTATTATTACCATCAGATAAAAATTTTTAAAACCTAGTGAAAAATATGTCTTGACCTCCGCCACATAACTGACGTGTCTCCACCGCCTTCTCTAGTCATCCTGATTATACTTCAATATCTACTTCTCTATGTTTCGTCGACATTTTCGTCCTCGTTAACTAAATATACTCTTATCCTTTACAGGCACCGAGATTAAATAAATGTAATAAACGTTAAAGTCGGTTTCGGCTGACTTTAAAATACTTATTAAGATATCGTAACCAAATTTGATAATTAAAAGCAATACACCGAACTTGAAGGAGTATCTCAAAATCGTCTGCGCCCGACTTTATCTTTATCTTTATGTCTTAGTCTTTGACTTGTAACACAGGGAATCGGGCAAGATATTATTTGCGCATCTTTTGGAAAAACTTGTATTCTTTAGCTCTAAATATCTCCAAGATCTGTTGGACTACCAGAGGTTCTGTGGACATTGTAATAGTTGAGTACTTATCAATATACCTCTTTCTATATATGAGGCTTATTCCGTATTTGTTGTGTAGTCATATTCAATACGAAAATTAAAATTAGCTTGTTTTTATATATATTATATTATATTTTTTTTTTAAAATATAAAACTTTTAACTATCTTGATTTATTTTTAAAGATCATGGCAATGGATAAAAACGATTTGTGTTGCCTTTCCTTGGCCAAGATGTCCCACGTTCAGGGAATTGTAGATTTAAAAAGGCATTAAACATTTCAATAGAAACTCCTGTACTCTGGACGTCCTTGGATGTCTCTATAGAAAAACGTTTTTTGTAGAAAAATTTATTTACAATAGTCTTAGTATAATATCTTGAGGTATTTTGTCGCAAATTAATTAAGTTGTAATTTCAAATTGGAAAATTAACCGAGGAAAAATTTACAAGCAAACATACAAATACAGCAATAGTTTCTGTGGGGTACTCATATCAGTACCCCACATAGTAAAATGTTCTTGTATGACATGCACATTCTATGAAGCTTTATATTTTTTGGTATAACCCACAAAAATATTTACAAAAAATGGAGAAAAATTAATATAATTAAGGATTTTTTTAAATAGACATGAGTAAAATCGGAACGGATCGGAAGTATCATGGCTAAGTTTAAACTTGTCGGCGCCAAGTCTATCGGATTTCTTTACATAGTGTTACAGAATATTGTATTATCATTAAGCTTAGTATTTTTCTTTGGTTACGAACTAATGACTTGGCCCACATATAATTTTTATGTTTAAACTTTATATATCATACATTGCAGACATGGCATAGATCTGGATAATCCTGGTCCCGGTGGAACATCATCCCTGTTGTTGGCATTGGAGTCTCAGGCCTCAGCTGCCGCAGCGGCTGCTGCTGCAAGCTATGTGCCGGGTCTTAATTCGGTGGCAGCAGCGGCTGCTGTCGCTGCAGCAGCTGCGAATAATGTTAACACAGTGCCGCCCAGTCATACAAGTGACAGTGGTGAATCCCTGCGCTCTCTGGAAAACACAACGCCACCCATGCACTTTCTTACACCACATGTTGAGATTTCGACGCTGAATGAGAATGGAGCCACGGAACTGTTTAATGTAACTGAAGCAAACACAAACACAAACCCTTTGCTTACGAGCTCACAGTTGATTTGCGTTTTGCGTGAATCTGCATTGCAGGGTAACAACAGCAGCAGCTCCAACAACAACAACAACAACAGCGTGGATACGAATGGAGTTGTGGACACCAAGGACCGTGCATTGATAATGCAGTCACCTGTGCAACTAGCGACACAGGACCTGCCCATGGACTGCAATGCAAAGGCCGCACCCATCTCATCAAGCACAACGAATCTAAGCAGCCACAAAGGCCACCATCACCATGAAAATCACATAACGCCTTCTATCAGCCTAATACCAATTAAGCAGGCAAGTTTATTTTGCTACATTTGATTAACTTTAACTTGGTTGACAATAACCAAGATAATTGCATTTCAGCAGGAGCCCCTCAATGTGGATGACGCAGAAAAGAATGTGCTGAAAGAACAAAGCAATGGAGGTTTGACTGCAATGGATGCTGGTAGCGACACAGAGTACTCGTCCTCCAACACGAACAACAGCAACAACATTAGTGGCAATGGCTGTAATAATACCAATAACAGAATAACCTCACTCATAAAGGTAAAAATGAAATATCGGCATCAAATCGGTTATAATATGAAGAAAATCTTAACAATATACATAAGCTGGTAGACTTGGTTCGAATTCCCCATTTATTTGGAATAAAATGTATTTATAAATGGCAAGTCTGCTTAGCTCTCAAAAAGTACAATTCTTTTAAAAATAATTCTACCAATCATTACTTTACTAAATGATTCCCTTTCCACTCAGGTCTCCCCGCTTAAATCGTTGTTGCGCGAGGATCTGAAGCGTCGTATTTGTGCCAAGGCCAATAATCGTATAACACGCAACACGGCTCCTTTGGAGAACAACAACGTGCTCCCCAATAATATGACTACACCCGGTAGTAACTCTGCGGGTCACAGTGCCGCAGCCGGACCAAATGCCACGCCTATCTGCAATGGCACCATTACATCCACAGGCCAAGAGAGCGAGCTGCTACTTAATCGCAAGCAAATACTCACCTGCCATTTTTGCGGCATCGAGTTTCCCGACGAGACACTTTACTTTCTCCACAAGGGCTGCCACTGTGAGAGCAACCCATGGAAGTGCAACATATGCGGCGAGCAGTGCAACAATGTCTACGAGTTCAATTCGCATCTACTGAGCAAAAGCCATCAATAGCAGCCAAAGTAAGCCGTGGGCGATGTCAGGTGCTCAACGGCAAACAGGTGTTAACGAACAAATCAATGCGGAAAAGTAAGAGAAAAACAATAAGTTGGAGGGCAAAGGATCGAAAACGTAGAATCAAAATGCAAATACCTTAAAAGTTGATTGCAGATGCTTTTAGTGAATAGTTGACAATTCCAAAAACAAAAAAAAACAATTTTTAAATAATATACATATAAGCATAAAATTAGCGTTAAAAAGTAAAAGAAAATTGCACAGTTAAGCTCAGAGCAAGCATAGGCAAAAAATAATATAATTGATTTATAGTTCAACAAATTTAATATTTTTATGCCTGTATTTAAACATGAAAAAGAAAACCCCCAGACTTCGGTGCGCCGAAGGTTATATACCTTAGCAGGTCGATTATGTATTAAATGTAAATTTAAATCAGTCCATATTACAAAAAAATTTGTCTCATAAATCAGTCGATCCCTAAGATCCCATTCGAACATAGCCTGCTGAGGTATTTAATACGGAAAACAGTGAAAAAGCTACGTAGTTACCTAATCCCTAACTGGAACGAATATAAAGCTAAAGCAAGCATGAAACAAAAACCTTCCCTACCCTGTTATTTAGTATAAATCTTAGTTTTTAGCGTAGTGTAATACTTCAAGGATGTCTAAGAGGCATACAAAGATACAAAGCAATTATATAAACGGAAGTACTTGGCAATAATTTCTTAAATAGTTTGGAGCAAAGTCAGTTGAACTGGCCTGGCGCAAATCTTGAACGTAATGAATGAGAAGGAAATGTAACATTATGTAACTACGTGCAAAAATTCGCCAGGAAATCTTTGGTAAATTAGGTAAAGGCAAAGCCTTAAAGGCAAAGATATTACTTGTAACATATAACTTATATGCAAAGTACATATGATACACATACAATGTGTACAAAAGGCTTTAAATTTGTTATGTTTTCAGAGTTTAATCAAACAAAAACTACAAAGCTTAGTTATCGTTAATCGTAATTGAAACAAATTTTTTTTACGTACTTACACATTATAGACATCGTTGATTGACAAGTACACAAAGTAAAACATAAAAATCGTTATATATATTGCCTGTTTATGAAATACTTAATTGTATGATATGCTAAATATAGATATATTTATCTATATATACCATATATACACACACACACACCATTAACACAGTTGTAGCAATTTGCTAAATTTTAGTAAGAAAAGAAAAATGAATTTAAGAATTCAATTATTATACTCGTACCTTTTACCTAGTTTTAGTTTATATAATTACTACTTACAACTTAAATTATGTATGTATACATACATACGTATAAACATGTGTGTGTATATGAACATAGATGTGTATTTATATACTTACATATGTATATAAAAGAAAATGGCATTTCCAAAATGTAACATTGAAAGATCTGCACAGTGCCGCTCAAAAGTTTGCAAACATTGACGTCAGTCAACACAGACACACACACACACACACACTCACACACACACAAAATAAAATTACACGCATTCAAGCAAGAAAATCTTTAATGAAATTAATCTAATATATAAAAAAATGTGATACAAAATTGTTGTAAATAATTGGTGACAAAAACAAAAAAAATGTTCATAAACTTTATTGTTTATGTAAACAACACTATGCCTTAGATGCCTATGATATAGCATTATATAGTTTATCTATCTACATAAAGTATATACATATGTATAGAACTTATATATATATATATAAATCTCTATATACGAGCACGTGTACACGTATATACTGTACAAAACTGATACTGTTGAATAGTGTAGTTAACTGTAGTCTAAACAAAATTACGTTACGTTGATGTGGCAGCCTCCCGAATACTGAAAAACTGAAAAACTGCAAAACTGCAACAACTGAATTCACACTTGCAACTTATTGTTGCATAGCTGACGTCATGCGGCTTGTATGCACCACAAAAAGAACAACAACAACAACAGCATTGTGTGCCACTTTTACTTCAGATTAGCATCCGTCCATGGGGTTCACAAATTGTCAAGTTAATTTGATTCTAGTGAGCTAGAAATAAAATTATTAATTAATTATTGCAGTTTTTTTTTTTCTTATTGTACAGATTAATAATGTTTATTTCGATTTCGATTTGGTTTTGAGTTATATACTAAGCTAGGCAATTTTATATAGTTCTTAGAAATTCTTGTTAAAATTTTGTTGGTCGATTGTGCATCGTTGTTGTAATTAAATTTAATTTTTGAATATTTTTTACATGGCACTCTATCGTACATATGTATATTTTGTTTTTAAATACTTTTAGAACTCTAAACAATAATATACATACAACATAACGTACATTACTTTTATACTTTCACTACTTACACTTAGCGTACTATTCTAGCCAATTCTTTTACACATATGTAAATGGTTTGTTGTGTTCATTTAAGTAAATATATATCGAATAGTTTTTGTTTTTATTATTGCAAACTGTTAGAACAAAACAAAAAAGAAAAAATCAGATATTAAAAATTGTTATGGAAAATCTATTTCTAAATCAAACGTTTAACGTTGTAAAAACAAAACGAAAAACAAAAAAA
Source organism: Chymomyza amoena (assembly GCA_037043745.1). NCBI lineage: Eukaryota > Metazoa > Arthropoda > Insecta > Diptera > Drosophilidae > Chymomyza > Chymomyza amoena. The sequence continues at coordinate 229,363 of JBAMAX010003507.1, forward strand.
ATCAATCACAAAATATTGAGCAATTTTTAGCTAAACATTTTTAAAAAGTAGTGTACCCGAGTCCATTGCTGGGAATCGGGAAGGATGAGTGGATTAAATGATGTTTACTTTTACAATACATTAACATAACATTCGTATTAATAATAAACAAGAGCAGCAATAAATATCAATTTGTTTTAAAAACTAAATGCTATACTGTTGATTTTTAATAATACAAATAAAAAAAACAAAAAGAAAATAACCATGAACAAAACTGTTGAAAGAATATCTATTTATATTTGCTGTCTGCCTTTCCTTATCCATATTTTTTTAAGGCGCAAAAAAATATGAATGGCTCAAAGGTTTTGGTAAGAACTTTCTTCTAAATTGTTATTTTTTTATGTATATATGTATGCTATGAAAAAGTGTGAGGAAGGAAACTCATTTCAAAATGGTATAATATAATTTCAACATTGTCATATTATTGAGCCTTGAACAACTTTTTAAGTCCTAATATTTGTTGGACGCATACTTAAGTACTCAAGTAACCTTCATACAATACAGAAATATTTCGAATTAATATTCGATTATGAACGGTTTGCTATTTAAAAGAAAAATATTTATTTTTTGCAATTCTTAAGCAACAAGCAGTTTGCATTTAAAATCAACTTATTTGTGATAAGCAGTGCAAGCAGTTTACAGCGCATATAAAGCAGTTTAAAACCATTGATTTTGATTGGCCAAACATACAACCGCACTCTTCTCTTACATACATACCATCGTGTCATCGTGTCGCACTCTTCTTTCTTTTTATGCTGGCAATGCCATCGCTATGTATCGTATTAGATGCAAATATAATTTTTGTTTGCACCATATTTGGAAACAAATTTAAAAAAAAATAAAAAAAATACTCTTTTATAAAAAACAAATATATCAGGGGTGCCACAGAAAACCAATTCGATTCAATTTCGATGCAATTGCAATTCTTGGTGCCACAGAGATGGCTAACAACGGTTTTAAAACCGCTCATAGTCATGTATGTGGCACCAAGAATTGGAATTGAAATCGAAGTGGTGGCACCCCTGTATATTTTTTAAAATTATCTTATATATAAAATTCTCGTTGTCACAATGTTATGTTCCTTTGAAGCTTATGGACTCACGAACGGCTGAACCGATTTGGCTAATTTTGGTCTTGAAATGTTCGTGGAAGTCCAAGGATTGTTTAAGGTTGAGAAAATATAACAAAATTGCGATGAAAATACTAAAAAGGACAATTTGATTTTCCAATACAACATTTTTTTAATTTAGGTTGGCATTGTGTACATTGTCAGATTAACTAATATTTTTTAGTTAATTGCTTTTGTCGAAAGGAACACCAAAATTATAAATGTTATACATTTTATTTTATTGAAGCACACAAAATTTCATGAGAATCAGTCCAACCGTTTCGGAGGAGTATGGTAACTAACTGTAGAAACTTAGAATTTTATATATAAGAAGAAACTTATGTTTTACGTGCTATCGGTGTTCTCATGAACGAGTCGATGAATTTCCAATCTGATTTTTGCGTGTGTTAGAGGTCAATGCGGAGGTTTTAAGCTTATTGGGATGTGTTTGTGTGAATTGGTTCGTGAGATATTACGCATTTTTGTGAATATTGGTTTTTGTGTGAACATACTCCTCCGAAGCGGCTAGACCGATCCTCATGAAATTTTGTGTGCTTATTGGGCAGGTCAGAGAACAATTCAATTACAATTCATGTTTTGATTTCTGTATAAAATACATATGATCAGATCAATATTTGCACATAATGCAATTTCGTGAATTCGCCACAAAAATAAATCATTGGAAGAAAATAAAGATCTAGACGAGCGAGCGTGCCGGAGGCCGGCTAGTAATATATATAATTATACCCGTAACAGTCCCAGCTTATAAATAAAAAAAAGTTTAATAAGAAATTTATTCTAGAGCTTTTTGAATCAGTATATTATCAAATATTATGTCTTAAAATTATGTTTTAGATAAAATAAAAAAGTTTCTCAAATTTGGAACTTCAGTCAGCACTTCACAAACTCAAATGATTTAATGTATAATTTTTTTATATTAAGACCTCTAAATTACTACGTCTGTATCTAATGTAGCGATTGCTATGAAGTTTGGAAGAAGATTTTGGTATCCTAGCTTGAGAACGTAGGGTCCAAAAAATTTTATTTTCGTTTTAAACTTATTATTTTTATTATATCTTTTATATTACAATAATATATGTACATATACATAAATAAAATTATTAAAACTTCATTAATTCTTTTTGAAGCCAAACATTTTGTGTAATATTAAAAATTTTGGTATATTAATTTTCTTATTTTTGGTAAAAATTTATAATTTCGAAAGCTTGGCTTGAAGTTAAATCAGTACCTTAAAGTTTCCAAGACCTATAACATATATATCATAGCCTTCATTGGTTAAAAATATTATTTTTTAAATAATTTAAATAATAATAAAATGTATAAATTCATCTACACTCTTATCTAGATAAGAGATTCAGGATAAAATGGGATAACTTCTTCGGTGAATCAAATTCGAAAAGTGTTTTTAGTTGCATAAGGTTATTACCTTGACAAAATTAGAATAAGCGCAAATTTGTAGGTAAAGGAATGGAACTGTGTTAATTTTTAAAAACCTACTCCTTATACCAGAAAAATAACGTTTGAGTCTATGCACCTATGGGTGCTATATTATATAGTGAACCCATTTTTATAAAATTTAGAACAGAGCTAGAGAACCTACAAAAAAATGTTGCATGCCAATTTAATAACAATATCTTCACAATAAAACGAATTATTTATCTAAAACTCTTGGTTTTTAAAACAAATTGACATTTTTCACTTTCTCCAAAAATTCCTGTTATTTCCACATTTTTTATCTGATTTTGTCAAAAAAAACTTGTGTAATCGATCGAGCTTTATGGGCCATAAATAAAACAGTATGAAACAATTTTGTAAAATTTTAAAATTTACATTTGAATTATCTGTGTTTTCGAAAAACCTGAGTTGAAACTATATTTTTAATTTCCAAATCCTTGCCATACAAAGTTTTTGGTCTTCAACGTATTAAGGATCCCAAAAACTCAAAAAATTGTAAGCTAGTTCTACTAGTAGGTATGTGCAAAAAAAAAGTTCACAGATGATGAGACCTAGAGGAACGAAACTATCAGATTTGTTATTTTTACACCCTGTACCGTATGGTACAAAGGGTATATTAAGTTTGTGCAAGCCGAAAATGTATGTAACATATAAAAGGAGTCGTCGGAGAGACCCCAAAGTTACTTAAAATATGATCAGGGTGATCATGATCAGTCGATATACCCATGTCCGTCTGTCCTTCCGTCCGTCTGTCCGTTTGAACGCCTAGATCTCACAGATGGTAAGAGCTAGAGTTACCAAACTTTTACATTAGATCCCATATTATTCCACAGGAGACAAGTTTATTTATTTTTTTTGATATCGGGGATAAATTATATAGCTCACATAGGGGTGTTTGAGACGACCTCGACAAAAAAAAAGTTTTAGATGAATAAACAAAAAAAGTTTTTTATAGTTCCCAATCACTGTACCAAATTTGATTAAAATCGGTTGACAATATCATATAGCTCCCATAGGACCGATCGGCCAAAATAACTTTTTTAAAGAAAAATTCTCTATATTTCGTTTTTTAATAAAGATATCGTAACCAGATTTGGCGTTTGGAAATTTTTTAGAGCACTTAAGCAATATGCCAAATTTAATCCATATCGGTTGACTATATCATATACCTCCCATAGGAACGATCGGTCAAAAAAAAAATGTTTGCTTAAAAATTCTTGTGTTTTTGGTTTTTTGTGAAGGAACCGGATTTTATTGCAAGCTAGTGGTACAGAGTATCCTAAAGTCGTCCGCGCCCGACTTCTTTTTATTTGGCGTAGAGGTTATATTATAGTGGACAGACTGGAACCATACGGTTTTTACAGCTTGCCCTTGGTTCTTTTTGAATACTCTTAAAGTGTATAAACATCGTAAGATTCTCTAGTTAGCTTATCTAGACAATCATAAGATTTTTGGATTAGTTGACTTTCATGAAACTACATTTCAAACCCTTTGCGACTACGCTTCTCTCTCCACTTAATGTCCAATACCCGGTGTTGAAAAATTTTCTACTATGCTATATTCACAATATTCACAAAAATGCGTATTTCTCACGAACCAATACACACAATCACATCGCAATAGGCTGAAAACCTTTGTATTGACAACTTCTAACACACACAAGATCATATTTGAAAATCTTCAATGGGTTCATGAGAACACTCGTAACACGTAAAACATTAACATTAGTTAATCTGACAATGAACATAATGCCACACAAAAATGAAAAAAAATTTGTCGAAAAATTAAAAAAAATGTTAGGGGTGGCAGCCCCCTCCTTACAAATTACTCACAGCTTTTTGTGCTATAAACCTTCTTCTTCGTTTCATAGTTATGCGATCATAAACGTACAGCATTTCATTTTTTATATATAAATGTTGGACCTGCTGAGCCCTGTGGGTGAAGGAAGGTGCAAATTTAAAATTCTTTGTTTTGATCTTATTTTGTGGAAGTTTTTCCATTCTTCAATGCATAGATAGAAACCATTAAAATTTTATCTTGCAATCTTTTTTTTTCATTTATTAAATGTAAGGGCTAGGGCTAACAGGATTTTTTCCTTTTATCCAACTTTTCTTAAAGACGATTTCGACACAATTGTGCCGCCTGCTCTATACCTTATATTTTGGCTACAAGCTCCAGAAATTAGGAGCTGCAAATTCAAATTTTACTAGAATTCATTTACTAATACAAGACGTCAGTAAATTTCAGGTTGTACGGAAATAGTGAAATACTTAAGAAAATTAATTAAAATCTTTTCCGTCAATAACGTGCTATCGCAAAATTAAAATTATTTTCTGGAATATTGTAAATACACCGAAACTTTAAGGTTCTTGGAAGCATTTAAGGGGTGAATACACTCTTCTTATGGATAAAAAATTATTTTTAAAATTTTACGTGAATATAATTCTATGAATATAGAATTGCCTGAGAAATTAAAATATTGGGTCGTTCACTAAGTAATTTCGTTTTTTAGTGCAATTTAAACACAATTTTTTTATTGTGTAAAACATTTTATGAAATTATATATTCTCCATTTTGATCCAAAACCTTTTGTCATCTTTAGGGCAAGAGGTTGATTCCACGCTCTTAAAATTTTTGAACCTGATTTGAGGTGAAGGTTCTCCAATCCAAAAAATTTTCCAGAGTGGTGGTAAGTCTGGAGAATATGGTGGATGTGGTAGAACATCCCATTCAAGCTGACAAAACTTTTAGCGAGTCATCAAACTTATATGAGGTCTCGCATTATCCTGGTGGAACACTACACCTTTTCTATTGATCAATTCTGGCTTCTTCTGTTTGAGGGCATCCTCAATTTGTCCACCTTTAAAATCCCACCTAACAGGCAACATAACCTTTTTTTTTGGTGACTATCAGCCTTCGAAGTTGTTTGAGCTCGTTCATCCTTTTTAGACTAAGATCTCTTGCGCTTTACATTCTTGTAAACAACCCACTTTTCGTGCCCATTAACAATACGCTTCAAAAATGGATCACTTCTTTGACCTTTGATAAGCAAATCACAGTCGTTAATGCGACGAAGCAAATTTCGTTTCGTAAGAACATGAGGAACCCATATGTCAAGCTTCGAAATTAATCCTAGACGTTTCATGTGCTTGTTAACGGTCCCGTTAGACAAATTTAATCTTTCAGTAATCTTTCGAATTGTTATTCGACGATTTGCATAGACCATCGACTTTATTTTATCCACATCGGCTTCATGAGGCCTTCCAGGTCGTGGTGCATTCTCAAGATCGAAATTGACGGAATGAAATTTCGCAAGCTAATTTTGGCATTGGCACAACTTCTCCGTACACATCGCATAATTTTCGACTTTCATGAACTGAATTTTAACGCTTTTGATAGTACAACAGTCAAATATGCCGAAAATGTTGTTTTCGATCTTCCCATCTTTGATAGGGCACCAAACCAAAACTATTACAAAAAAACCTTACTAAATCAGATGTTTAAATATATAAAGGTAAAGCGGTTAAATGTGAAGTTGGCTGCGAAAAAATTTAATAAGATCAGCTGTTGTTATCAAACCAAATTACTTATGGAACGATCCATAATTCAAAAGTACACGCAACAGCATTTCCCAATAATTTGTTTGAGCGACATCTTAATGTCATTTTATAACTTGTCTTTGTAACATTTCTTTATCAATGCACCAGTTCTTGAATCAATAAACTTATTACATACATGGTAAATTAGGTGATTGTACCGATCCATCTAATTGATAACTCTTAAATTCAATATGCGTTTGCATTATACATATTTATAAAAATGAAATTTTAAAAATGTCTGAAGCTGCTAATCGGAAAATGGCGAATGCCAATTTTAATATACTAATTTATATATATAAGTATTGACTAAGTAATTTTCCAAACGCAATCTAAGCTTATGAGAGATTATGTAAAAGCGTGCTAATCAAATGCTCACTGTACATCATTACTGTATACATATCGTTATGTACAAATGTAGAGTATATAAAATAACATGACGCAGTCGCAGTGCATTCTACAAATAACTCAAAAAAACATTTTTTTTATTGTTTATAGGGTAGGTACATATGTATGTTTGTATTGTACCTATCGCAGTAATAAAAAAGAAAACAGAAGCCTTTTGATACAAAACTGGCTAACAATATTCATCGTAAATTTTAGAAACATATACTAATACATATGTACATACATATATAGTATGTAGTATGTACATAATGTGTGGAAAGCAAAACAGTAATGTGGACATAAACAAACCTCAACTAAGCAAGAACAATGTTTTGGCCAAGATTAAAGATTGCCGCCTTAATCCGCTCAGTTTGTCAATGTGAGTGTGTTGGCGCAATCATATAGAGAGAGGCACACAGACTTAGGTGTATATCGATGTCACCACACACACCCGGCGAAGCCAGCCGCCGGAAGCAATGTTGAGGTTAAACTGCTCGTACCAATGGCGGCACCAATGGTTCATTTCCATGAATATTGCCGCTGCAAAGTTGCCGTCACATACAGATTGGGAGTATTCAAGCTGAAGCCATTTTCCAATTTTCCTAATGCTGCTAAACACCGAACATATGCTCGACCTAAGCTAGGTGGCAGAGGTTTTGAGGTTGTGGCAATTTGTTTGCAGTTTTATGATTGCGATTTAGGGGATAATGCGACATAAAGCCAAACACGATTGACTGAGCTGTTTTTAAATATCCTGGCCTGGCCTAGCCGATCGGGGCTGCTTCGAAGCTGGCACACATGCACGTGGGTAAGGATAATGCTTGGAAATTCCATTGTCAAAGCATCAATACCCATAATCGCTACATCAATATTTACCCGATACAAAAACATATACATACATACATATGATGGGTACGACAATACAGTACTTTGAAATCTATTGCCGGCGATCCAATGAGGCGATTAACACCTAAATATGTCATTAGGTGACAAATTAAAAAAAAAGGAAAAAAAAGAAGCATTCCTTAGAGCAACTCGGGGGAATGGCAGTTGCAGTTGTTGCTCTTTGGCTATCATGGACAGTATGCTATTGTATATGCATGGATTATGTCCAACGTCTGCAACGCTGGTGTCGATAATGCTCTTGTTTTTATTTCCAAATGGCGATAACTTGGCCCTAAGCCGATTTTGTATACATTGGAAACGACGCTTCGGGGTTTGAGCATGCGCATGGAACTTATTTCGGGCATGCAAAATAAAGTCGTATATGAGCATGACGTAACTAAGCCTTTCAGTCAGCTCATATTCGTTTCTTGGTACCTTCATAACCTTTCTAATTCGATCATTTCATATTCCCGTACCTCTAAACCGATTAGACACTGACACATAATTGTCAACCGCAGCACTGTAAAGATAGGTAGATATGGAGCTATATTTACGGATCTTACAATCTTAAGCGTACACGTCACTCAGTAAGTTCAAATTTCACATAATTGTTAAACATTTTGCTTTTGATTATCAGCCAGCCATCCAGCCAGCCAAACGAGGGTGGCTCGTTGCGGCTGGTCTTCCACTAGAGATTTATGTACCACAAAACACCCAACCAAATCAAGCACGCATGTTTCAGGCTTAATTTGTAAAAGAGATAACATTTACACGTCAAAGCGTTAATGCTTTATCCAAGAGCGGCGGGGTAACGATACAACCAACGATGCTTGTGGGGATGGGGCTGCAGATTGCCAAGTGAAATACAATAATTTGATGAGTTTTGGGGAGGGTTGTTGTATTTCGTACAAGTAAGTGAATTTGAATCACAATTGAATTGCGAGTTTGAGTGAATACAGAACCCGGACGAACTGCGAACCCAATTATCTTTCAATAAAAGGGCCATAAAAAGTGCATCCTCAAATTTCCAACACACGAGAACAAATAACATAGTATAAGCTATATGTACTCTTGTTTTTGTAACGGATTTGTGTTTGCCAAATCCAAAAAGCCAAAACAGCAATAGTCTCTTTAAGGGGGTGCAGAGTAGAGCCGAGCAGAGCAGACTGAAAAAGATTTGCCTTTTGCCTTGGCTTGCTTTTGCGTAACCCAAATCTCGCCTGCGGGCAAACATCTTTATTAATTCATAACTCAATCGGGGCGCTTGTGCATTGTACAATGCTACATCGACCCATACTCAGCCATCATCACCCCTACATTATACTCTCCTCCTCACTAGCCTAGCCACATTATTATTTTGATTTAACTTCAATTTTCATACTTCTCATAGTCCACAGTCCACATACTGCTCCTGCTCTATTGTACATCGTCTGTTGTTTCATTTTTTTGTAATTTAATACGATTTTTCAATTTTTGAACGTTCAACGGCCAGACAATGGCTCAAGAATCACAGAGTGATTGTAATGGAAAGCTCATTGGAGCATCAGCTCAATTTGTCTAGGTCTTTGTCTCCGGTTTAACCCGAACTAGATATTTGGTTGGAAAATTGCCTCACAATTTGAAAATTGCGCGCATTCTGCAATCGCATTTTACTTTAATTAGTTTAATCAAGACCAATTGGCTGGCAGGCATTTGATTAACTTGGTACTGTGGTATACTTGATCCCAACAGCTGCAAAAACAAACCAAAGCGTTGTGAATCCAGATCCAGATGCAATCAAAAGCTAAAAATCATTTACACACAGTTTTCGTTATCACTTTGGAAAATCTGCGTTGTGGCTAAACTCATGAATATATGCATGGCACATTTTAAATGCATGTCCAATTTCTAATCCCTTCGGAAATCTCTAAATCCTAGCCCACAAAAAGTAAGACGGATAAAGCGAGAGAGAGTGACGAGAGAGCAGAGAAAAGGGAAAAAGAACAATAATACAAAGCTGGGCTACAATAACAGCAGCGGAAATGTTTCAATCAGATGCTGAGTGCTATTGTTAATCTGTCAGACAAGGAACTCAGCTCAGCTCATTGGTGGCTCTTTAGCACGTCAGGCAGAAGATATTCGACAACAACAACAACAACAACACAAACCACAACCGCAATTGAAACGCCCAGTGCAAAAGAGTGCCTATGTGAACAGCTTTGTGCTTCTCAGCGTTTCATAATTCATGGTAAAGGACAACGGCGACAAAATCTAGATAGTCTAGCAACGTCTGCCGGCTCGATCTTGGGACGCATTGACGCCTCCGGCAATTTGGGTCTGCACCTTTCGTTTCGAATCTGTCTCCATATAGCCATTTTCAATCTCTTTATGCTGTGGCGAAAGTAAATCTCATTAGGACAACCTTGGCTCTTGTTCATCTTTCAATGACAATTAATGCAAGCGTCAAATTATTTGTAACCAAAGTATTCGCCCCTAATGAGCATAGATATTTAGTTACTTCAGGTAACGCCTACGCACGGAATCGTCCAGCTCGTCTACAGCGTCAGCTTCAGTTTGAGCTACAGCTACAGCTACAGCTCCCGCTCCAGCTTCAGTACCGCCTCTGGTTCGTTGTGGGCTTTAGACAAAAGACTTTTGTCCTTTTGGTGAACATTTGTAGGCATTGTATTTGCATAAGTCTCAAAAGGGTTAGGGCAAAGCTTATAAAGTACACGAGCATTTAGGGTTGCTCATCTTGTTGGTGCTAGTGTTGACGTTAATTCATTTGGCATGTGTGAAGTGTTTACCTTGCGCATTTAATGCTGCAAATATTATCATACTTTATATATATGTAAGTACATATATGTATGTATATAGTAATGCTACTATGTATTAAAGTGTCTTCAATCGAAGCAACAATTTATTACGCCAAATTATTATGTGCCTCTAGTACATACATACATACGTACAATACGTACATATATATGTATTTATGTATTTTATTGATTCGGTTTTTGACTGCCCATGCCTAAATTATCAGACGACAGATGCGGCGGCGGCTGATTTAGCGAGGGTTGGTTGGTTAGCTTCTTTAATGTAACACCGTCTGTGTTTGTTTGCTTAGGAAATTTGCATTGTGCCCCAGATGGTAGCTCCTCATCTCCCGCAACTCTGTAGCAACTCTTTTCCATTTAGTAAATTTTATTCAAACCGCGTTTGTCTATTTACAGTACATTTGCGCACTTAATGATGGGGTTCATTTGCCTTTGGACTCCCCTTAGCCATTGAGTCTTATTGTGCCAAATCGACGTCTGACGGCTGAGCAGCAACAAAAAAAAATAAATAAATTTGATACAGTGCCGGCACCCGACAGTGGAATACCCTGTATCCTTAAATTTCCAAATAAATCCTATGCCTGTTTTAACAAGTCTAATATGATTGCTTAAAATAGTCAGTAGAATAGGATCTTACATACTTCCATACGAAAAATACCAACCGGGAACTTCGCCACAGGAAATGGTAATCAAGCAATTTCCAATTAGAAAGGATTGCGCACGCTAAAACTGGTAGCGGAACACCATCTTTGAAACAAGCTCATCAAGTCTGGTAGACAAACGAATTAGCCATCTAAAACTTTTGCTTTTTTTTGAGGTCCTCTGCAGCATTCTTAAGAAAGCTATATAAGTAACCCCTATATTAAAAGATGGCGTACGTTAAAGTCGGGCGTGGCGGCTTTGGGATACCCTGTATCACTAGCTTGCAATAAAAACCACCAAAAGGAATTCAATTGCCAAATTATTTTACGGTACCTTCATAAGCCACCAAAAACAGACGAATTTTTAAACAAAAATGATTTTTTGAACGATTTGTCCTATGGGAGCTAATAACGATTTTAATAAAATTTGGTACAGTGCTTAGGTACTCTAAAAAGCTTCTGAATGGCAAATTTAGTTCCAAAATCTTCACAAAAAAACCAAACACAACGCAAATTCTTAAAAAATCTGTTTTTGACTATATTGAATAGTCAAACGATTTTAATAAAATTTGGTATAGTGCTTATATGTACATTTTCGGCTTGCACAAACTTTATATACCCTTTGTACCATACCGTACAGGGTATAAAAATAAAATAAACTTTTCACGTATGGAATATTAAGGGATCAAATAGGAAAAACAGAGACGCGATCTCTATTCACCCTGATCGTTCTTTAGGATATTTCGATGTTCGAAATTGTATGCTCGCAAAGATTTATAGTTTATACATCCGGCTGTTGCTCTCTGTTGCTACCCAAAGTTATGACATTGCCACGCCCACTTCTGCTTGTTACGTTCAATGCACAAACCAAACATGCCATTAATCCTATTGCTATAGGGTATAAAAATAATGAAAAAAGTGAGCAAATGTCAGTCAAAAGATTTAAAGATGTGCACGTTAAATGTTTTATTGTGGTAAACCCAACAACAACAAATGGTAATGGCAACTGTTTATATACATATGTATGTATTTGTATGTCTGTCGTCTCTCTATATACTCGTATAAGTATGTATTTACATATATGTATGTGTGCTTTGGTTTTGTCAATGTGTACAAAGCTAATAAACTTGAACAGTGGAACAAATATATGAAAACAAAACTGAACTTGCTATAAATCTGAAATTTAGTAAACGCCTATGAATTGCAGGAAGTTTTGGTGAAAAGTCAAGAGACCTGTCGAAGCTATTAGAAGAAAAGAAAGATAAAGTATGAAAAATAAATTAAATATATTAAAGAATCTTTTGATTTTTTCCATTGCTGAAGTCCTCTTTATAAGAACAACATTCACCGATGACTCGAAGATTTGGATAAAGCAAAGCGTTACGTAGAGTTGGAGTTGCCTTCAGCAACTAAAGCACCAAGTGTCCTATTGATAGACGCTTTATTTAATCTGCTTATGCAAGCTACTGGAAACTCATATACATATTTGAAGAGCAGTAAGTCTTAAAAAAAACTCATAGAGGCGATTTGAAAGTTGTATCAGAAGACTAAGTTGCTACTGGTTTTGGACCTTGGGTTCAAATGCAAAAACATATAAGATGATGATTATCATAATTTCCTTTATCTGCCACTAGAGCATAGGGCATACGATATCATCATAAACACACCAAACACATTTGTTTGACGGAGGTCCTCTAAAGCATATAATGTAACATCGATATCAATATAAAATATAAATAAATATACTTGTCTCCTGTAGAATAATAAATGATCTAATCTGAATTGGTTGCTCTAGCTGTTAACATCTCTGAGATCTAAGTTCATACAGACGTATGGAATGTCTCCGAAAATTCCTTTCTATATGTTACATACATTTTCGGCTTGCACAAACTTAATATACCATTTGTACCATATGGTACAGGGTATAAAAATTAACGATAAATAATGTAGACGTTGCCTAAGGCGCTAGGCACTACAGAGGATTTGAGCATTTGTAACGGAGAAGACATTTTGGTGGGCTCAAGTCTGTTCTAGGTCATATATTCCGTCCAGGGCATTAAAATCACCCGAGATAATGCTTACTTGAAGTCGAATGTTTGCTCCCATTTTTGTGCAGTTCAGTGCTTGAGAATCTAGTGCTGTATTCAAATGGGTCTGTAGAAACGATAACTTGGTAATTTTTATAAATCAGTCCTTTCTATGTATCGAATTATGGACAATTGCCATTTATTTTTAACTGAACATACCTTGACTATTGCCTTTGTTGCCGTGAGTTTTCCCGTAGTACAAAGAGAGAGACCGTCGTCCAAAAGTTGAGAACAAATCGAGTCTGCCTGGAGGGTGCATAAATTCAATTTTAAATATGTAAACCCTTGCGATGAAGCTTTTTATTTTGTGGTTAAACTAATTGACTCGTCTTGTGAATATGTAAATGCGATGTCGCCCACATCGTACAGCCTGTGCGTGTGTCCTGCGCTTTGTAGCCATACTCCACTTTAGCCCTCGACATGAATTTAGCACCACATTAATTTGATTGTACAAGGACAACGCCAACGTTCGCACCAAATTCCCTTTTTTGGCTTAGCTTCAGATCGTTTCGAACACTACACGCCGGGTTTGGTGTAGTTTCTGTTTTGTGGAGCGCACATTAAATGCTCAAGTGCAGAACCAATTATGCCGCCATTGTCCATGCATATCGGCGGATGCAGGTACAATGAGTGCCATGGGCAGGTGCGACATCATTTTGTTGTGGAACATAACGTAACAGCTAATTGAAACATATGGTAGTTATCACTAAAATAACAAACTATGGCAATTGATTCCAGAAACTAGCAACCAATCCACAGCCAGAGCATTGAAATGTACCATTTGTTGTCACGTCGACGACGCTCGAAATGACGCGCTAAATATGGAGAGGGAAACGAGGTCAGAAGTGTCACATCATTCGTAATGATGACGATGACGGTGACGCCAAATGCAGCCCAAAATGAAACCCAAATCTTGTAATGGTTGCAGTTAAAAATTATCGTCATCACGGCGTATACGCAATGTAGAATTAAGCTACCGAGTACACTGATAGATAATTGCGTTCTTGAGGGTTATGCATGATGCACTTGGATGACTGAATGTTTGACTGGTGACTGACAACTTGCACATGGTTGGTGAGTGTCTGTGTGTGTGTGTGTGTGTATGTGTTTGTGGTGATTGAGCAGACTCGCTCACCTTGTAATTTGAGTACAAATCTATATTCAGACGAAATTTTAAGAAGGAAGCACTTATCCAACTAGTCAGTTAGTCATCTAGCCAACAGTCGGGCAGCAAGCCATCGATGCAATCCTAGCAACGACCATGCCACTGAACCGGCGTTTGCATATAATGGCAGCACAGATTATATCACATGACCATATACATATTTACTTTTGAATGCATTATGCATATGCATACAGTTAGGCCATATTACGTAGATTCAAGACATTACGTTCCCAGGCCATTCTGGGCTACAGCTCCCGATGCTGAAGTGCAATACCAGCAGCCCCTTACATAGCTACATAATGACGATGACTTGGTTACTTAGGAGCACTGCGCTCTTTGTTCGCTGCTCGATGCGATGCATTTGTGTGAGTGACAGTGACGCGTCACTTTTGGTGCCTTGCATTTGGGATTTTCGTTGATCACCGATCGCATCGACTATATCTATATGTATGTACATAAATACATGTTCTTGTATTTGCTTACTCCATGGATATTTTCATAAGGCAGCTAAGTAAACCACTCAAGTAGGACATTAAAATTGACGTTGGCTCTGTTCTGGGCTGGCTGCCGGTGTGTTGGTGTGGACGGAAAGTGCCAGGGCGTCGGCGGCTATAGTTATTAATTTTTTTTTTTTCTATATGTGACTTTGGCATTATCGGCGGCAAGGCCGGACATGTCATCGTTGGCGCCAGCGGCAGTCAAACTACCGACGTTGTAAAAGTATTTACCATATGATATTATTGTTTCCCTCGTTCTTGTTTTTCTTGTGTTTCATATATGAACATATGTATGTATGCATGTCGGATGACTTTTGGCCAGGCATTCAGACCGCTTTTGTCATACAGCCTTACTTTCGTTTTGTTGATGTTTACACAGAAATTGATATTTTATTTCAAAATAAAATAATAACAACAACTTGAAGCGATCTGGACAATGAGAAGCACTACTGTGGCTACGCCTTCTTCTACGTGGTTTCACCCACGTTCTGGTTGTTCCCTGCCCAACAGCGCTCTTAAGCTTACTTACGAATAGACGGATATTCGAGTAGCTAACAAGTAGGCACCTTGGCATATAAAGAAATCGAATGAAAGTATGCTCACTATAAAAAGGTAATTCCTTGATGCCATGAATTTTCGAGATTCCGCAAAGAAGTGTGCAAAAAATGGCGATACTGGCTAAATTTTTGTATGGTAGCTATATGAAGTAGTGGTTTAATTTTGATAAAAATAAATAAAATCATGTTTGTGTGTCCTTTATTGACCCACGACCTATCCACTATGTTTCAAACAAGCTTTTTTGTTTGGTTTTGAAACATTTTGGTTGCCAAAATTGACGAAATATTAAAAATGTAAAGAAAATCTACAAAAAGGTCTGTTTTCAATGTAATGCGTAGATTACGAAAATTCTATCAATTTCATTACTTCAACCGTTCAGTGGAGGGGGGTCTTGGCAATACCACGCTTGGTAACTACGTTTACGTCACGTAGTTGATAATATTCGGTTCCAGAAATAATGGACTTTTTTTGTGCCAATAAAATAAATAATATTTTTGAATCAGATTCAATCAGGGTACGAAAACAAAACGGCAGTAAAATCATAAATAATTTTCGTGTAAGCGATTTTTCTGAATGTTTTTTTTAAATTCGTATCAAAACCTTAGAAGAAAAATCTAAAAGCATTTCGGCGACTTTGGAGATGATTGACTACAGACTCGAACACAAATTTTTGCCTTTGAAAGTTTAATATATTTTCTCGAAAAACCGAAGTGAAGGTCAAATGTTGAATGTGATCATTTAAAAAAACAAGCTTTCAATATTTATGATCAACCAATCACATGCTTGGAGAAATGGACCCACTTCAAGAATTTCGGTCGGTTGTGGAATGTCTCGTTTTTTCACTCGGACCATCAAATTTCTAACAGGTATTTATGTGCTTCGTATTTAGTCTATATACATTTATGTGAGGTTTACCAAAATTGATTCACTATTCAAGGATTAAACTAATACTCTCTATTTTAGAGAGAGTCGAATAACAGACCAGCCTTTTGCGTCACCTTTATGTTGATTCCTTATATTTTACTTATATTCTTCAAATTTTTTTGTACCTACTACAAATGTCATCAAATAAAAACAAATGATTTTTATAATGATTTAAATCTTAACTGTTTTGTTTTATTTTTTTATTGCATTCTAAATTTATACGTAAGCTCTATGATTTGCATACTTAAACCCTATTTACAAATACATACACATACATAAATTAGAATAAAATGTATTCGCTCAAATTGCTCAAAATTCGAATTTCAGTTTTAAATTCAATTTTAATGAAATCCATATGCGTATCGCTCTTAAATAACTATCTTTGAAAAACTGTGCGCTGAAATATCATTTGAATTTTAATACATAATTTATTTTACTCATTTTGTTTTGTTTTTTATTTTGTTCTTTTTACACATAACTTTTGTAGGAAACATTGTCCACAGGATGATATTGAACTAAAAATCCTAGGGACATCATATACATATCAAAATCGTTGCAGTTCATTGACAGAGTTGTCAGGAGGCGGTAATCGTAAAGTAAATCAGCTGCTATTGCTTTGCTCGCTGCGGTACATAGTAAAGTAAGCGCCATGGTAACCCCTTAAGATTAAGAGGCGTCATGGGGCTGCATGCAAATATGCTTAACTACAAATCACTTAAAATTACAATTGAAACAATTTGAATCTCTGGGCCGTAGTGCATTGAGTACAATTCCAAATGCTTGGGATTTGAGTATTTTCTCCCATTTTCTTGTCACTTTGTCGCTGCCAGCGTTTGCTCAGTTACTCTGATATCATGTGATTTCGGCGGTGCTTTGCTTTAAATCAGGCGATGTGGAGAATGGTCTGTGCAAGAGCTGAGCGGTATGATGATACGTTGTGGTGGTTGCCTCCAAAGGTGCATGCAATGACGTGGGAGGAGCAGCAGCGGATGCTGCAGCGCTCAAGTTGAGCTGCTCCGGCGAATTAATGCGCAGCTTTGGCGGCGGTGGTGGTGGTGCCACACATTCGACGCTGTAGGCCGCCGCATAGCCGGGATGGTGCAAATGCGGCCCGCCACTGCCGTTCAGAGCCAACGCCTGTGGCAGTTGCGGATGAGGTCGAATGACAATCGGCTGAATGGGAAACTGCTGTGACATCTCCTTCAGATTGCTAAAGCTTTGCAGGTAGCAGCCGGCATTGAAGAGGCTTGTTGCAGTGTCCAGCTTAAAAGGCGGCAAACAGGCGGGCAATGACCCGACGCCGGCCGCTGCAGCATATGCCGACGGGAGCTGTGGTGAAGGCAGAGAGCTGGTTAAATCACGAGGTTTGTCATCATCTACGCTGAGACTTTCATCACGATCATTGGCACCATTTGATGTGGAGCCAGGACTGTGCTGCAGCTGCAGACTGTTCGGTACTGGCGAATGTGTGCCCAGCGAAATGTCCGAATCGGAGGTGTCAGATGGTGTAGGTGATGCAGCGCCTTCTGGTCTACGGCTGCGACAAGCCATGCTGGAGTTGTTTTGATTATGTTGGATGCTGAAATTATAAAATAAAGAAGTACGAAAACGGGTTAGTTCAGATACGCAAGTGTCTACCAAGTGTTCATTATTATCATTATTTGGTCAATTTACCAAGCAAGCGACAGCTCGGTGGGTTTCATAACTTTCACACATTGTTAAGACAAATTGTCTGTGGCCAAAACAAAGGCGCGCCTCTATACTTCTATGGATTGGATTATGGATGACTTGATTAGTGCTGGCCACAAAGTGCCAGCGGCAGCTCACTAAAGTGTTTATAGAGCCATCACATGCACCATGCTGACTCCTGCGCTGTCATAATTATCGGTTAGGATTCTCTCAACTTGCGGCAATTTGTTGACCCATCACCATTAATAATGCGCCGCGGCAGGGCCCCCAAAAAGCAAGTTCGTCCTTTGCGGCTCGTGTTGTGTGATTAATGAAAAGCAGCCAGAGCAGCCTCCAGCGAATGACGAGCCGGGCGGCACCCATAGCTCACAGTGAGCTGACAGCGAAATATATCTGTGAATGCCGACGCACAGTCGCAGCTACCTTTTTTCTCATAAGAGTATCCCATGCTATCCCAAATGCACTTCACTCCACAGCACTGAACCGTTTAGTTTCTAATGTGGCAATTTGATGGATTGCAAGTTGAGATCATTATGAATTGTTCGCGTGAAAGTAAAGGAGGTAACCCGCTGCTATAATCGGGGGGACGGGAAATGTATCAATATGCTAAATTAGAAAGGTAGGGTCTATTCTGAGCGTGAAAAAGCCTGCTCGTAATTGGCGTCTAACTATGGGAATCTTTGCATGCAGGGCGGTCTTTTCAAAATGGCGTCATTATTGAAATTTAAACTAAGGCTTTGGAAACTTTAAAGCAGTAGCCACTTGTCAACGCCCTAGACTATGCTTCACTGGTGCCACCAATCCTACTGTAACCCAAAACTGTACGACTCTCCCGGCTACTTTAGCTGACAGCCAAGTCATAGGACGACGACGACGACGACGACGACGACGACGACGACGACTAGTAGCCATAATGCTTCTGCTAAAAAAGAAGATTTGGCACGGGCGCTGGTCGAATTTGCTGCTCAAGGTCATTTTACGCTTAATTAATACGAAACGATCGTATATTAAAAAAAAAAACAAAAAAAATCATGAAATCGTAATGCTGCTTCACATATTAAGTTGGATACATGAATATGATATATATTTTCCACACAATTGACTAAACACACATCAGGCAGCAATCGGGCAAGGGCCAGCCAGGGTAACGCAAAAGCCAAAGCCAAAGCTGAGGGCAAGGGTTCGATTATAAGCGCTGAAATCCGATATACTGGCACCTTACCGAAATGACACGTAATTACTCGGTCGGACATTCAGTGGAGTGACATCCACTACTAGCTCGCTTCTGCACACGTTTTGTTGTGACGTTGTTGTTGTTGTTTTTGTAGTTTTGTTGAAACTTGAAACTTTGAAATGTTTTAATCGGCTCATGTCAAAAGATTCGTGTGCATTATACCCTCGCACATACCAAGCCACTATTGAAGATTGGTTTTAATATCTCAATATTACGCAT
Source organism: Chymomyza amoena (assembly GCA_037043745.1). NCBI lineage: Eukaryota > Metazoa > Arthropoda > Insecta > Diptera > Drosophilidae > Chymomyza > Chymomyza amoena. Next base: position 248,681 of record JBAMAX010003507.1, read on the forward strand.
ATTCTTTAGATATTCATTCAAGTGAGAGAACGTTGGTAATATGATTTTTACCCCATCTACACAACAAACAAATTTCACCAACTTCGGTTAATATCCCGATCTCTTAAAATTTAACGATATTATTTTGTGAAAGCATCAACTCCGAGCAAGCAAATTCTTTCGTATACGAAAATCCTCTCTTTTTGATGTTCTTTTTATCTTATCTTATTTTTTTTCTGAGCTTGATTCCACTCCAATATTTTTGTCTTGTTGGTCAACGTTTACCAACATTTTAGAATATTTTCTTTATCAATCGTGGTTTTAGCTAACAAAACGTATAACTTTGTAATTGTTATGGATATAATTAAGTAGCAACCGCCCACTTCTAAACTTTTAAAATTGTGTTTTTCTTCTTTTTTTTTTATATCGAGTTTTTCAAAAGTATACCGACAAGGAACAGCAAACGACGCCATATTTTTTCCCGCTCTCTTGACATTTCTCGTCAGTAAGGTTTGCCAACAACGAGTCGAAATTATTAAAATTTACTACAGAAATTCGGATTCAGTGGCCTCAACTTTAAGAGCGCTACTTGCAATTTATGGTCGTCATAATTGTCCTGCCAGATCAACAATTGAGCGTCTAGTGGAAAAATTTGAATCCACAGGCACAGTACAAAATGTTTCCGTGCCAGTGAGACAAAAAAGTGCCCGTAGTGTCGAGAATATTGCTGCCGCTAGCGCATCAATTGAGGAAGACCCAAATCAGTCTCTCACACGTCGTTCTCAAGCGTTGGGCATCTCTGTGAAGTCGTTGTGGCGAATTTTGCGAAAAGATCTTGGCATACATCCTTACAAGATCAAGCGCAAGAACTGAAGCCGCTTGACCACCAGAAGCGTCGTATGTTCGTGAATCGGGTTGAGCAATTGAAAATGAACCGGAGTTTCATCGAAAAATCATCTTCAGCGATGAGGCTCACTTCTGGCTGAATGGCTTCGTCAATAAGCAAAATATGCGTTATTGGCATTCCGAAAAAGTTACGGTTTGGTGCGGTTTATGGGCCGGCGGCCTCATTGGGCCGTACTTCTTCCGTGATGATCAAGACCGGCACGTTACTGTGAATGGGAAACGCTACCGCTCAATGATAACCGAATATTATTGGCCCGAATTGGATGATATAAACTTGGACAATAAGTGGTTCAACTGGACGGCGCCACAAGTCACACAGCGAATGTCACAATCGATTTATTGAAAACCAAGTTTGGTGAACATGTTATCTCACGAAATGGCCCAGTCAATTGGCCGCCTCGGTTGTGCCATTTGACGCCGTTAGACTATTTCCTTTGGGGCTACGTCATGTCTATGGTCTATGCCAACAAGCCAGCGACGATTGATGAACTTCGTACGAGTATCGAATGTGAAATTGCAGCAGTATCGGCTGATTTATGCTTGAAAACCCTCGATAATTCAAAACCGTTTTTATTTTAGCGATTATTTACTTTATATGTTTTCTTTATATTTAATGCGGGTAAAAAAAGTTTTTTAAATAGGCAGCAGCAAGAAATAACATAATAATTACAATGTTAAACATTTTATAGCTGGCATACCTCAGGGAAGCCATAGATGAAATTTTCGTTCATCTCGCGTTTTGGCGAATAAAGTGCAAGAGGTTATCGCGATTGGCTTACAGAGTATTGCGGACTCTCGTCCTTTTTACGCTTGCGTACAAAATCAATTTCTTATTATACTGAGAACCAGTAAGCTTTGCATGATCCTTTTCGTATGTCATTATTAGTTCATATATATCTTTTTTTCTCGTTCTATTTGGCAATATTAAATTAAATTTTTTTTATAATTAAAGGTCAACTGCACTTTGTTATACGTCCTTTTAAATAAATAAACTATCTCAAAGATTCTGGTTTCTATCACTTTTTGAAACTTGAATCACATTGAATTGTCTATTCGAGCCTGGTCAATTCTAAAATGTGAATTTCTTTTTCCATGTTAATGCTTTTTATCTAATACCAACTTTAGATGTTTATATAACAAAAAAAAACTAATAATATTAAATAAACAGCTAAAAGTTTTACTTTATTCTATTGTATATCAATAGACAATAATGTTAATACCGACTACTTAGGCAGTGGCGGATTTATCGTACAGGCAACATAGGTTGAAGCCTAGGGCGGCAGAATTAAAGGGCGGCGAAATTTGAGTCACCCGAATTAAAAAAAAAACAATTTTAGTGAAGAATTCGATCAATATGAAAAGAAGGCTCTCTCTATTTCCGCAAGTCAGGAATGCAAAACACTCAAGCAGCGTCGAAGAAATCAGAATCTACAACCTGGTGAAAATAGAGACAATAGTATCCAATTGAGTAGCCGTGACAACTTTAGTGTCAACGCATTCAACGATCGTACTTTAACAGAATTGACACGAAGATCAAAAAATCTGTTTGAAATTTTCTCTTGATATGAAACATCTGAGCAACGAAGAATTACATGAGAAATCGACCTTATTGAGCAACTACTACACGCAAGATCTCGAGGAAAATTTGGAAAATGAAATGGTCTTTTTTCAAGGCATACCGCATCGAAAAGAACATTTCAAATTACTGTTGAAAATGCTGAGAAAGGATAATCTGCGGATCTGTGTTTCAATTCCCATTTCAGATCTTCATTGGGCGAAAACAAACAAAACAAAAACAAATGCTCTTGCGTTGTTAACGATAGAGTCAGATTTGTTTCTATCTATCGATTGTGAAGATACCAACCGAAAATTATATATTATATATAAAGAACTGTGAATAAGAAGTGTTTGAGCAAGGGTTTTTGTTGTATACCTTATCCATGCCGATTTCGAAATTGTTAATTCCGTTATGTATTTTATTAATAACGAACTATATTGTAATAAAGCACTATCACAATCGCATTTAATATATTTTTTCTGTTTTTTTTTGTAAAAAAGGGCGGCAAGTTATGGAATGCCTAAGGGCGGAAAATATTTAAATCTCTTCTAATCTCTTCTCGTTCTCTTATCCGCCCAATTTTAGAGTACAACTCATGCGATTGAAGACCTCAAAGACCTCCATCTTTTTGGGATCCACTTATCCGACTTCAATATTTTGACAGACTTCGTCTTATAAAGACTTCGTTCTTTAAATAAACGTAGAACATACCATTGTGTACTTTTCTTGTATAAGCTAATTCTCGGCTTTATTAATTCTACTGAACTTCTTAATAAAGTGACTTTTGTCATACTTAGGAGAGTAAGTCGTATTTTTCGACCCTTTGACTTGCAACTTTGTAGATCCAATTTTACTCTGCAATCCGTTTCTTATGCTGTAGTTATAATATATTTTTTAATTTCCTCTCTTTTGAACGATTTATTCCTTCTATTAAGATCTCTATCCTAAATCATCTGTACTTGCCTCTTCGAGCATCCATGACCAATCCTGTATTACCTATTTGGTCATAGTTGCTCTCATGTTTTTTTTTCTAATATAAATAATGTTTAATTTTTGTTTAAACTTCCTTATCCATTTGGTTATTGTAAAACCAAGTCTCTCGCCAGTTTTTGATGTGAGTCGGTGCATATTGCTAAAAAGTTCACCCACCGGGCTAGTGAAACGGATTAGTCCATATCTATCTTATTTTCTTCGTTCTATTTTAAGATATTTCATTTGAATTTTTCTTACACTATAATTTAACGTCAACTGTATTTTGTTCTACCCCCTTTTAAATAAAATAATTAATAATAATAACACAGTTTTTGTGAACAACCTTAAATGCGTTGTCTCACGCATATTGGAGGAGTCATTTCCATGGAGACGTAATTTTTTGGATGTTTGCTATAGATTTGACAATATGATAGAGCCTCCTTATTAGCATGAAGCTCTATTTTGCTAAATTATTTGGTACATAGTGTAAATTTTATTTTCTAATCTATATATATATAAATGAAATGCTGAACGTTTATGATCGCATAACTCTGAAACGGCTGGACGAATTTGCCAAATACGGAGGTTTTAAGCCTATAGCGATGTGATTGTGTGTATTGGTTCGTGAGATATATGCATTTTTGTAAATATCGAGAATATAGCATAGTAGAAAATTGTTCAACACCGGGTATTAGACATTAAGTGGAGACAGAAGCTTAGTCGCAAAGGGTTTGAAATGTAGTTTCATAAAAGTCAACTAATCCAAAAACCTTATGATTGTCTAGATAAGCTAACTAGAGAATCTTATGACGACGTCTGCCGGGCTCACTAGTTTTAAATAAAAATTCATTATTAAAGTGACGCAAAGTTAGGACCCCGAGCTTCAATTGAAAAAAATTACTTGGGTCTCTAGAAATAGAAAGTAGACAATAGAAAGTAGACTCGAAGGAGCCCTTTTCAAGTGGCAAGGAGTGTAATTAAAAGAAAAATCTTCGATTTTTTGCTGTATTTGCTTCTAACATATGACGAAGTCAGAGTACCTCATGTTATTCAAGATGCTCAAAAGGGAAAGGACGGGACTTAAAAAACTCGAAATCTTTTACGAAATCAATGTAGATATTTTGGTGTTGTTTGATTAAAGTAAGTTATTTATCTGCACTAATTGCATCATTGCTTCAAGGACTGTGGGTTTAAAAACTGATTTGCAGTTTCTGAGCCTATGTTTTAAGATGATGTTTTCATTGCTCGACTTAAATTTGCGCTAGACTTTAATCGCCACGCAGTATTAACATAGTACGTGGGTGAAATATCACTTTGTCAAGAAGGATGCAAGTTCAGATTTTGATCAAGTACATCTACTTGCAGTTATATGTAATCCCATTGAACTTCTTCATGTTCAGTTCAGTTTGCCCTCGTTAGGTTGATGTGACCTAAAGCCAATTTGTCAAAGATTTGTTCATCATTTAAATGCGCTGTCAACAGCTACAAAGTGCTCAAGTCATTGGGAAAGCTCATTGAGCCCCAATAAAACAAACAATGTACCATACATACTAGTACTTGTGAACAATACAAAATGAACCGGAAACTTCGTTCAAATGTTCAAAAGTTCAAATGTAGTAACGCATTTCGATAATTGTGTCATTCAAATTGAAAGTTATAAATTGTGTAAATATTTGGACAGCAGCAGCAGCAGCAGCAGCGACAATCTCAGTCCCAGGGGTCGTCGTCTGGTCTTACTGATGCCAAAGCCAAAGCCTATGCCTATGCCGATGCCGATGCAGAGGCTGGGTGCGTTAAGTGGGCCATAGATGGTTACGTAAAATGGTTCTAGGGGTTGAACTGAGTGTGTTAAATGCAATCAACGTTTATTTTGTCATTGGCGTTAAAATGGCGCATTGAAGCCGTTACGACGTAGCGATCTGTTGACAAACAGGATTTAAATTTGTTCAATTTGAATATTGTCTTTTGCTCAGTTCTCAGTTCAAGCAACCCTAAGGGGCAAAGCAAACAATTTGAGTATTTTCAACGTTTAGCTTTCTGTCCGTTTGTCCATAGATAGATATAGAATACGGCGGAAAGCACTCTTGTAAAAGGTCGAGCTGTCAATAAAGACGGTAGCATCCGGTGGCATCGATGACTCTTATTAATTTCTTGAATACAATTTCTTATGTATCTTATTGTTAGTTGGGATGGGGCTATCCCAACTATATACCAGATATTATTCCACCTGAATGTGTAAATTTTATATTGCGTACGGAGTCTTCACGAGTTTATTTTCGAATTTTCTCACAGCTCAAAACTTTGTGGCTGCCGAAACGGTAGTTGCTTGTACAGCTCAAACAACATCGAGTGGTTTCCCATTGCTCCATTGCCATCCCAATCAAATTGTATGACCGCCGGCAGCCACGCTACACGTATGGGTACTTATGGAGCTCAAGTGTGCTGTCCGTATGCGCACCCAAGTGGGCACTCGGATATTGACAATGGCTGCTGCAGCTTCTGCGAATTGCCTGACTGACCAGTTTCTTGAGCCTTCTTCATTAGAATTCGAGATGATGAAAAATCGATAAACATCATTTCAGTTGGCATATTGTTTTTCGTGGTCCGTGAGCGAATCAAATATCAGTTTGTTGCTTCAATTACCAGGTATACCAGTAAAATTATATGTATAGCATGGTTCCCACATGTTCATATATGTATGTATGTGTACATATGTACTAGCATTGGTACTATGTTTTATGTAAAAAACTGATGTACATAACTTTTGCAGTCTTATATCTTATTTGGCATTTTATTTTTAAGCGCTTCAAGTGGATCTCCTTTTCGTAAAGTACATTCTGTGTAGCTACCACAATCCGTGTTTCGTTTACAGACACCCGCCCACTGCCTGCCACACTCATTGAATGGACACTTGGGCTGGCACAGATACTACTGAGCTCCTAATTTGGTTTAACCATATCAATGTGTGGGCATTTTCAGTGGCTATCGTCCGCTAAAGTTGGATCATTATCGGCACGCATTTCATTTAATTCACGCAATAAACCAATTTGCGATTTACGCTGCTGCTTTCCTTGGTTTTGGAGTAGGTCTTGTATCCGATTGTTTTTCGAGTGGTTAATAAAATTGTTCATTAGAGCCACATGAATCAGCTTACCAAAATTGTTACCAAGTTGACTAGAGTCAAATGTTGACGCAGACAAGGGGAGGTGCAATTTGTACATTTTTGGCTATAACTTTTGTAGTGTATATCCGATTTTGTTGTGTTGCTAAAAATCGTGAAAATCTACTGCGAGGGAACGGGAGAAAAACAAACTTTATTTTCTCTGGAAATCTCTGCATCTTATAGTCACCGAATTTTAGATGTTCATACAGACGTATGGACAGACGGACATGGCTTAATCGCTACCCGCGGTTATGGAAAGCATTTTTGTATAAAGGAGTTGGGGTCTGCCACGCCACCTACAGGTACAGGTTATAAAGAGTATCTTTGTGGGTTAGAAATCTCCCAGCCTCCTAAACGTATACTAAATAAAGAGGCCTTCCTTTGCTTTTGTAAATTTGGATTAAGCAATTATTCACACCTAGTATCTATAGGGTTTTGTAGATTTGACCAATGTTAGTCAGATGGGGTACATAGATAGTACACCGAATCGAAATTTATATAGTTATTTATGTAGCCAAGAAAAGCATGTGAATTCATGCAAGCTTTTTTAAAAACGAGTCCCCCATCTCTGCAAGGGTTCAGTGTATTATAAATGCAATATTATCTGTAAACTTTTTTTTTCATTATTTTTTTAATTTGAAGATGATCGGAATTGAAGTCTTTTTATTCTGCAAACCAAAAATTGATGTATAAGTCCAGCAATCACATAAAAGTCTTGTGAATTAAGACCTACATGTACCTTAACACCTGGCTTAAAATCGTCCCGTCTATATTGCTTGTTTTTTGAGGACCGAAAGAGCTAGGATCATGTTACCAGATAAGACTTCACTTCCATTCAGTTACTTGATATAGTCTCCCAATTTTAGACCAATAATATTGAAACTCGATAGTGGCTGTCTTTCTTTTGAAGAACCATTGAATGTTAAAAGTTGACGCAGACTTTCTATTATTCTAATCGATTGTTAACTTTGGTAGTTCCCATTCCCCAGGAGTTAGCGCTTAAAAAACTCGAAATTGCTTAAAGTTGGTAATCATAGAACGCTAGTCGGTAAATTTAACATATATTTTTTTGTCTTCAGAGATGAGACTTATATTTAAAGTTTTTGCATTGCTTCAGTACACGAAATCTCAAGGTTTTACCAAAAATATACTAACTTTTGCTTATGATGATGCTTACGTTGACAAAAAGGGACTTGTTTACTTGCATAAATTGGAATTATATATTTACTGCACCTTCGTCTAAAAAGAAAAATTTTATGATTGGGTGCATTGAGATGATTAAACAAAAATCGGATTTTGAATTCTGAAACATTGCCCTAACATAAAATATAAGTCTCATCTCCGGAGATGTTTCATTGTCGACTAGTGCAATTTTTAGAATTGTAGGTTGGGGAAGAAAAGTTACCTAAAGTTTTTAATAAAACTTTTTTTGTTCAGTTTGTAGAGTATTAAAAAGAACTTTCAAAATCGGATCAATTTTGTTTTCTATATCGAACTTTATTATAACGTCTGTCGTTGTCTCGTTTGTCTATCGAGGAGTTCGGGAGCTCTTATGATTGATTTACTAACTTGTGCAGCATTTAACTTTCGCTCAAGCTCGTCAAAGAACAAGTTCGTTTGACATAAGTCAAGTACGCCGACTGGGACCACTTGTTTTTCCTTTGACGATGTTGCTGCACATCTCTGTAGCCAGTCGCTACTCCATAGAGAGAGAGAGTGAGTGGACGGGACGGGGTAGAGTATAGGAGGGGGAATGTCGGCTCATAAGTGCAGTAGCGAAATATGTTAACAATTTTTTCAGCACACAATGTTCAAAAAGTCAGCGCCTCTTATTTAACTTGGCTTTAAAACTGAGCATATTTTGTGGCATGGTGTGGTGTGGTGTAGTGTCCAGAGGCAAGTCATCAATGTAGCTTCTTGCCGCTGGTTTGCCCGACGGCTGAATAGCAGGCATATGATCGGCATTTATTTTCATATTTTTGTGCTGTCCGTTTTGTATCTTTGGCAGTTGGTATCTTGGTTTGTTTTGAGCTTAATAACATGATGACTGCACACAACTGCTTGCTGGTACTCTGAGGTAGAGTATGCTTCACTTTGTAAGTAAGTTGTTATGGTTGGGTATTCCGTATTCAGTACTCAGTATTAAATATCCAGTATCCGTTCTCTTTTGGCTGTGGCTTTGGCTTTGTAAGCAAAATAATCTTCATCATTTTAACTAATGATCCGTTGCAGTGTTTGTCCGTTTTGTTGAGGCGCACTTTGTGCAAATTCATTCAATTTAGAGCCCAAAAAGTTCTGGTCTACTCCTAACTTAATAAACACGGCTTCTGCAGCCACATTTCCAAAGAATGCCCAATGTCGCAGCAGGCAGGTAGAATAAACTTGAAATATTTGCGCATCTGCACCAGAAGCAGCCAGACAAACGATCTGTGCCTGCCTGCGCCCACTTCATCAGCGACAGCAACAACGCAACGCAGCTCCGGAGATTTGATTTCTGCAGTGTCATTCCCACTTAACTTGGTGCCTTGATGCGCTTCTTTCACTTGCTGGTGGTGTTCAGTGACTCGGTCTTAATTTCAACTTCACGCGAATTGGTCGAGTTTTTCAGAGTTGTATCTTTTTGTATTTAGTATATAGTACATGTACTTCTTACTCTTCAATATTTACGCGTATATAGGTACATATGTATATGTATATATATTAACACTTTTTTTTTTTTTGCTGACTTTTGCAGCTTTGACGTTGGTTGTAACTGCACAGCTGCCAATGCGGTTGGTAGAGCCTTATTGACGGCGTCGGCGGTCAGTTTAATGTGGCTGAGGCGACCACAACGGGCGGCAGAAATCGAGAACGTTTCAGTGGTGCCGCTGCTGTAGATGTTGTTACCACCACACTGGATGGATGTAGCAACTAAGTGTGTTCGGCACGGATCAATGAAATGGAAATACCATTCAATGCAGAATGCAGCATGCAGCATGCACCATGCAGAATGACGAATGGCAAACGCCAAAGCGCCAAAGCAGAGCAGAGCACTCATCTACCTACCTACCTACTACTACTATACATATATACTCTATGTATGTACTATGTACATGTATCTCGGGCTCTAGTCATCACTGATGATATCAGTTTTCAGCCTTGTTTGTCGGCGCTTTCGATTAAACGCAAATCAAGAGCAGCAAAGCTTCAGCTCGGATTTCACGCAGCTATTGGCAAAAGATCTGGATCTGGATCTAATAGCCAACTGACTAATTGCTTGCTGCTGTGCAGCCAAGCGTCTTTTATACAGTAACAGAACAGGAAGTAAAAAATCTTACCGATTTTTAGCGGCTGCTGCGCGATCACGTTGTCTGCGATTTTTAAACCAATTACCAACTTGTGTCGGATTGAGTCCCGTAGCTTTGGCCAATTCACGTTTTTTCGTTGGATTCGGATAGGGATCCTGTAGGTACCATTCGCGCAGCAGACTTCTCGTGCGCTCTTTAAAGCAGTGCGTCTTTTGTTCGCCATCCCAAATAGTTGGCGGCAGCGGGAATTTCTTGCGCACACGATATTTATCAACGGGTCCTGAAATTTCCACAACACTTGCATATTATCAGTTAGTATTGGATATTTTGCTAATATAACTTACCTAACGATCGGCCACGCAATTTCTCTGCTTCAATGTAGTGGGCTTCCAGCCACATTGCCTGCAGTTTGCCATAAGATGCTTTTGTAAATTTATGATTTTCTATTATTGCATAAAGTTCCCTGCCATGAGAATAGAGAGAAAAACAGAGAGCGTGAGTCTAATGATAATAATGAATGTTACAAGTTAGTGTGAATCAAGGCAACTCGTTGAACTTAACATCAACCCTCTCGCTGCTGGCATTGTTCTCGAAGGTGTTGCACCCCATTACGGTCCCTGCTGTTCTGTGCACCACAGGCTGTCGACCGACCCAATTGATACGCCCAGTTGGACCATACCCTACACCGCGTACGCTATACATATGAAATTTGAAACAATTTCATAAGCTCTGATTGTCGTCACTGGTGCTGACAGCTCGGCTGAGTATGTCAAATGATTTTAATTGGAAGTCATTTATTTATTGAAGCAAAGCAATCAAATCACTTTTGTGCAGTACATAATCGTGTATATATGTATATGTAATCGTTTGCTTATATAAGTACGTATATATGTACATAAGTTATATTGATTTACGACTAAGATGTCCCCCACGCTTATGGGAATAAAATGTAGCTTAACATATGCTATCGATTAATAAGCAATTATTTAAATTAGATACAAGATAGATAGCTCTATATATAGTATTTATGCGGTTAAATGTCTAAAACTTAATAAGATATCCGGCTTAGTTTATGGCTGATTAGCAAATTGCCAAATTTTGCTAAATTCCTTTTTTCAGAAATGCAGTTCTCTCACAAAAAACTTTTTGTTTCGATCGTTTTTTTTGTTGTCTTTGAAATGTGAGAATTTCGTTTGGACGGGACGGAAGCTGAAATGTCAGACAGCATAGACCCCAAAGCTAACCCAAGATCAGACCAAACCCGACCCGACCAAGCCATTGTTCGTCGGTGTTTTATTAATCAAGACTGCTCCATTGAATTTTCTGGATATGAACATGTGGTCCTCAAGCCAATTCATATTGAGAACAGAGTTCTTTAATTAGTAAATTAATGCCTTTGTTTATTAATTTAGAAATTCATTGTGTTTTCATTAGTTGTCCGGATAAAGGCAACACAAAGTTTATTGGATGGAATGAATATGTTAAACTATCAAATAACCAAGAGAAGGAATTCACTATAATCGTTTGTTGGAGGAGTGCTTGGTTAATCAGACCTGTTTGATATTTGAGCTGAGTGCTTTGTCCGCCACAAAACAAATATCGCAAACTTTCGCGTTTTTTTTTTCGCATTTGTTGCTTTTGTTCAACTGCTCATAGCCTTTTGGGCTTAAATTGTTTGCTAGGCCTACCTGAAATTTCCAACATGATAAGCGACAACTGCACGCGCCCTGAGCACGGCCTCACAGTTAAGTATTTCATGCATGTTTGGCAAGGCCACCGGCAGACTCCATAGGAAGCGCGCCAAACGCTCAATGTCCCCCGAATCCTCCAGTGTCTTGCAAACGATTTCCACTTGGGCGGCGGAGAAGGCAAGCGTCGGCACGGCCAGTATCGGACTAGGTGCTATAATCTGATGATGTGTTGGCGAGAATGTCTCTGAGGGAGGTTGTTTGCCCTCCGTCGGTCCAACGGCCATTTTATTCGTTGAATCCACTGTAAACAAATTCGCATACTATTCCGAACGAAGCAATTTTGTTTTTATTATGGGGTATATGGTCTATCGTTGCACTTGAGCTTCCCAAAAGGATAATAATGATAATACACCTACTGACAGCCACACTTGTACACACATGCTTTAGCACTTAAATTAAAAATTCCAGCATTTCGTATTAGTTTTAAAGAATTGCTTTTTTAATCACGTTTTTCTTTAGAGACTCTCCGTATCTCTAGTGAAGAAGGAGCCGCGGCGGCACCGAAATTCGAAAGTTCAGTTTATTGACGGGTTTAATGACAGACTGGCGGCCAGCGAATGAATGCCAACGAGCCAGCTCATGAATGCGATACCCAACTGCAATGCATGATGCTGATGCTACAAATCCGCTTTGTATACGCTATTCCGCTAGTACACTGGGCGTGCTATGATAACCAAGCACCAAGCCAATGCAAGCCAAAATCAAACCAAACTAAACCGAAGTGCGGGCACGGCGACGGCAACGGCAACACGGCAATGGCAACGGCAACGGTAGCGACTAGCCAACCAAACGAACAACCGAGCACGGAAAAAATACGTGAAATAATGGTCTTGTAACTGAGCTGCCTACTATGCGCGACGGTAACAGCAACAGCAACAGCGGCGGCGACGACGACGACGACGACGACGACGATGGTGACGGTGATCGGTGACGATGGCAACGGAACACAACAATGACGCCGTCACAGATACAGATACTCTGCACAGCCGGCCATCAAGCTACTGCTACTGCCAGGCCAGATACAAACACAGATACATTTACAGATCTAGATACAAATATACAGCCAGCCGCACAAATTGAGTAACACACACACACAGCGCCAGCAGCATTTTGCTTCTGAGGCACGGATGTGGCCATGTACCAAACAGAAACAGAGAGCCCACCACCATACCAGACAGTCAGACAGGGTAGGCGTTGCTGGGTTAACAAGCCGCCGCTCTGAGTGGCTGCCACGTTATGCTGCCGTCTCATTTCAATCCACAGTTGCCTGCTGCTGCATTGTATCTTGTATCTGAGCAGGCTAGCTAGCTCGCTTTTGCACTCACAACTAGACATGTGTGTGTGCGTGTGTGTGTGTATGTATTGTATTTGTATCTACATGTTGTACGATGTGGTCCGCGGCTGCGGTGGTAGCCCGGTCGGCCACGTTTAAATGCAATGTATATAAGTTTGAAACACATACATAAATTGAAACGTAGCATACATACATACATACATAGGCATATGTATGTAATAAAGCTATAGTTGCAATTATAGGGAAGTGGCAACAGTGGTGCGAGCTTTGATATCGTATAAAAAGTCATATAATCAAATACAGTGGGACAGAATCAAGCTAAACCAAACAATGTATCTAAATAATTATTAGAAAGTAGCTATTTGACAAATTGTTTGTTTTTGTGAGTACACTTCATTTTATTTTTCCAAAAGAGTGAGTTATTAGATAACATGGAAATATTTTTATTGTCAGAAGTATCAAAGTTTTTTTCATTTATCCCACTGTGCATGCGGTTTATTCCAACTCGGCTCATCTGTTATCATAACAGTTTCATTCTACCCTATTGTCCTTTTCGAATTCCCTTTTTAGTTTTTGGCAAAAACATTTGAATAGGGGAAACCAACATTCATAAGCGATTTTCAGATAGATGTGACAGACTTCCTCCTCGAATCATCTGAGAAACCGTTCGGTCTTTGTCATACTATACATGTCACACACATACATATGCAAGTGAGTGCGCTGTTGTTGGGGGAAGGGGTGAAACGATAGCATTGCATGACAACACTAATGTATCGCCGCTCACGCTTTGTCCAAGTGTTAACAGATTAGTTGTTTACATGCCATAAGTAAATGAGTTTTCAAACTGCTGCTCCAAAGCGTGCGCCGAGCATGAGAGGCGTGCCTCGGTTGTGCCTGATCGCCCCCACTCCGGCACATCCCGTCACATAATCGCATATACCACACGGCATGCAAGTATTTTATTATTGTACGTAATATATATGTATGTATGTATGTATGTGTGTGTGCTTACATACATATATAAGTACGCCGCCATTGCCTTCGTCATCGTCATCGCCATCGTCATCATTGTATCCGTGTCTCGCTCTGGCTTGGATGGTTCGGTTCGGCAGGGCTCGTTGAAACCGGTGTAATGTTGCCTAGCAGCCGCTGTTGCTTGCCTCTTGTTAAATCTGAACGATGACTTTTTGAGTAGTTGGTTGAGCATTTAGGATAATTGCATTACGTGAGGTTTCGTGCGGCTACTGATTGCACGATTGCGGAACCAAAACCAGAATCCGTCAATAGCTTTGAGTTTAGCTGGCAACCCTAAACAATATATAACTAGCATATAGATACATACATTTATTATCATCATAACGATAACAAATTTTCAAATATATATTGATGGAGTTCCTTTCTCGACTGACTTATAGAATTCCTACTTCAAAAAGCAATTATAAAGCAAAGTTAAATTGTTTAACGAAGCGTTGATTTAATGATATTATGTCATATTGTTGACAATTCGCTCGCGGTGCTAATCAAAATACTCAACTCATAACTGTGTCACTGGCTCAATCGAATCATACGCCCAGTGGTCCACTAAATGAGCAAACTCAGCTATAGTACCGAGACACCCCTCGACATAGTCATACGACAGCTGCCAGCCAAAAGCCAAAATGTGATTAGCCCAAAAAGTCTTGATCTCTCTCCTAATGTGCGGTCCATCAAAATTCATTTGGCAAAAAACAATTAAAAGCCAATTAAAAGCGTTTTGTAGCTTTACGGCTTTACAGACTATGCGATTCAAGGGATCGGCTGGGTCTGACCTGAGGATTGTGCGACAAACGCTTGCAGCGCTTAACCATAAATTTACTAAAAGACCAACAATGTAAACAACAACAAAGTACCAAACGAACCGTTTTAATAAACCAAAAGAATGCTTGGTAAAAAGCTTGGGGGCAGAAAGTAAATTTGTACGACTACACACACACACACATATGCTGAGTGTGGGACCCCGATTTTGGCCAAAAGAAATATGCATATCTCTGAGCCACAAATAGTAACTATCATACTATATATGTATACACACATACCATATGTGTACATATGTACGTTCCTTAATTTTTTCTGCTTATATAGAAATGCGTTGCACCCCAAAAACCAGATGACAAATTGGACTCAGGCGTTGACTTCGCAGTCGCAGTCAACAGCAAACACAGCAGTCGCCGTCGCCGTTGACATTGGTATGACAAACGCCCCTAGCCAGGCCAGAACTTGTGCTCTGCTCTGTGGCTTTGTATTGCGACTCAATTTGTTTAAGATAATTTAATCTGATTTCATATACCTGAATATTCATGTTGGCAAGGGACAATCAAATAGCTCAAAGGGGGTCTATACAGTATATACTCTGTGTATGTGTTTATGTGTATGTATGGATTCCTTTGTAGCAATCTATTCATGGCTAGCTGCCATGTTGGAGATTTGAAAATCAATTTGAATTTTCTATCAATTTCATCACCTCCTTTAGTAAAAATATTATATTAAATTTGCCTCAATGTACTCCCTCCTTTTAAAGATCTTATTCGTAGCTGACCTTTTGGTTTTGACAGCCATAAAATATTATTATGGACCAAACAAGGACTTGAGCAGTGCCGTGCTCCATACATACACACAATACACTTGTATAATGGCAAATCGTTCTATTGTCCCCAATAAAACTTACTCCATAATGATGACCATTAAAAAATTGTCATTGAGTTCTTTTATGTTATTTTTTCTATATGTTTCTGTTTGGGGTTTCAATTTGAAATCAACACAAAAAAATCATATAAGTAAATATAATTGTATAATAATAGTATAGAATTGAGATCCAACCTGTTAGTTGATTGAAACAATTTCGGTCCATGTTAAATCGAGTTACATGGATGTACGAAATAGAGTGGATTCCCTTGGAGAAAGGGTCAAGGATATTTTAGATTTTTAATAAATTAAGCATGCAATAGGCATGAAGCCTCTTTTTACCAAATTCTTATCATTACTTCGAACAGGGATTGAGCTATATCCGTATTCACACCTAGATTTTGACCTAGGGTCGAAAAAAGATTTTCCAATTGGACTTAAGCTCGAAAGTTGTAATTCTAAACTATGAGTTCGTACTCGAAAATCCCGCGTAGTTGCGCCACGGCTTTGTACCTTTGGTTACGAGCAGGGTCGTTGAGAGAATATCCGGGCCCCGGGGGAAATCTCGGATCCTGGCCCCTATGGAAAAAGTTCCCAGTCCCCCCTCCCCCTGGGTACGAGTATTAATTCACTTCAAATTCATCAAATTCGCTATATTGCTTAGTACTCAAAGAACTTATTATTGCTTAATATGGTTCCAGTATCTTCATTTATTTAAAAAAAAAGGGAATTATGGCATAAAAAAGATTTTTTATCAGATTGGTCGTATTTAATGTAAGTTTTTCCAAAAGCTCAATTTTTACTGGAAACATAATGTGGAATATCGAATATTATTTTTAGACATCTTTTTTCTGTTTTTTGCAAAACGAATTTTATGAAATTCGAAATTTCGGAAGCCAAAGCGTCTAATTTGATTTACTACTTTCCTTTATTATGGTCTTCTTCGGTGACTGTACTCTTGTACCCTTTGTACCCTGTACCGAAAGGTACAAAGGGTGTATTAAGTTTGTGCAAGCCGAAAATGTATGTAACATGTAGAAGGAGTCGTCGGAGACACCCCAAAGTTACCTAAAGCATGATCAGGAGGGTGACTAGAGAAGTCATTCTGCCCGTTTGAACGCCTAGATCTCAGAGATGATAAAAGCTAGAGTAACCAAACTTTCATATAAGATCCCATATTATTCCATGGGAGACAAGTTTATTTTATTTTTTTGATATAGGATTAAATAGGACCTCGAAAAAAACAAAAGTTGTACATTAATAATTCGTTTGTTTATGAAGATATTGTATTTGGCATTCGTAAGATTTTATAGTTCCCAAGCACTGTACCAAATTTGATCCAAATCAGGCCGATTTTCCAAAAAATCGATTTATGAACAAAATTTGTTGTGTTTCGTTTGTTTGTGAAGATATTGAGACCAAATTTGGTATTCGTAAGTTTTTTATAGTTGTTAAGCACTGTACTAAATTAAATCAAAATCGGTGGACTATATCAAATAGCTCCAATAGGAACGATCGGTAAAAAAAATGTTTGCTTAAAACTTTTCTTTTTTTGGTTTTTTAGGAAGGAACTTAATTTGGCAATCAAAAATATTTTTCGTGCTTTTAAGCAATATACCGGATTTTATTGCAAGCTTGTGATACAGGGTATCCCAATGTCGTCCGCGCCCGACTTTACGTACGTAATTTTTTTTAATTGAATTTGAATTTGTCAAAAAAGTTTTTTACACACAGAAGTATACTGACGAAAAATCCGAAAAATAAAAGTATAGATAGTGTCAATCAATAATTTACCATCTCTAATGGAAGCTAAAGAATATGACTCCGATACGAAAAAAATTAATTGGTATTGATCCATGTGATATTTATAAGGAATCTCATCTGAAAGTTTGGTTGCCCTATCTCTCTGAGATATAGACGATCAATACAGACAGACATGTCTATATCAGCTTTTCTAGTTGAACATTCGGCAACTTTGGGTTGCTTTGACATCTTCATATGTATGTTTCAGGCAATTGCGCAAACTAATGTGCATAAGTATTTATAATTTAAAAAAATTTTAGTTAATACATTTTTTTGTATTAAAAGCCATCAAAAATTATAATATATTTTTATAATATTTAATAGAAAATATATATCTTGTTTAAGTGAATAAAAAAGATTTCTTTTGTAGGCAAATACAAAAATTTGCTCAATATAAGATTTTTGAATTATTTCCATTAAATTATGTAAATTTAATAAAAATTTTTGGCATTACATTCAACACAAATAATTAAAGCAAATAAACAATTGTCAATATAAAAATCATTATAAATTTCGTTTTTTGGAAGGAATATGCATTCCCAAAATTTGTATAGGTATAGGGTATCAGTATCTGGGTATACCGTCGGGCAACGCTTCGACTGTATTACTTTTTTTAATGAAGCTTTTTTGTCTTTGAGCGATATGTGCGCTCCGAAAAGGAAGGAGTGTAGAAGCCAAGATTCCGCAACCGATGGTAATTAAAACGTTTAGGCTACAATTTTTGATATTATAATTTATACGAAATTTTAATAAATCGATCAATCGAAAAAATAACGAAACACACAATCATAAGAAACAGAGAAACTTGATTGAAAATAAAGATGGTCATAATGTGGCCATAAGAAAAACAACTTTATAAGGTATCTGGGAAATAAAAAGCAGGACCCGAAACGAGGAGCACCTGAGCAGTTCAATGCCTACGCCAACTCGGCGGCGCTGATGAAGGTATTTGTTTAATTTACATCGTTTGCAGCCAAAGACGCGCCGGCGTTTAGAGAACAGACCAGGCCCATAGAGCCTACATCCACATCCACATCCACGCATCCATCCAGACTTTATTGAACAAGCGGCGTACAATGTTTTATGTAGATTCCAAGCGCATACTTCTGCTCTGGTGCGATTGGGTAGCATTCCATAGTCATAAGGCTGCAAGACAACTAAAATGTATATTACCACAGAATTTGGCTTCACATCAGCTGCAAAATTATTTCAGCAATGCAACGCATATATATTGAGCTGCATTTAATAATTATGATGACCACTGCTGCTCGTCGTGCCAGGGACGTCGCAATTGGGATGAGTAAAAGATATTTCCCCTTACTAAATTTCTGATGTTCTTGTAATTTGTGCATTTGAGCCTCGTTCAATGATAGGACAATGAACACACTATGCTTTCCAGCGTTCTCCCAACCTTGGTTCATAATTCCGGATTTATCCGAAGTCGGTCAAGAACTAAAAGATTTCTTGAGTATCAAAGAAAGAAAGCAGAGTAAATGTGAAAGAATATTTCATTGCTTTATATACTTCACGACGGGAACAAATCTGCAGTCTCTATCGCAGATGTGGTTTCAACACTTTGATAGAGATATGGCTGGAATGTATAAATTCTTATTTTGGATCTACTCCAAACAAGGAGTAAATATGTTGACAAGGAAAGCGTCATCAGAGAAATGTAAGTCCGAGGTGAACTCTTATTTTGTATCGCCAAAATTTCACCCTACATAAATAATACCAGCTTTATAAAATTTTTGTTAGTAAGCCAGAAAAAAAGATGGCGTACGCTAATGTCGGGCGCCGATGACTATGAGATACCCCGTGCCCGTGCACAAAAGGCATTTGATTGCCAAGTTAGGTTATAAAACATTTATAAACAACCAAACAGAGAAGAATTTTAAACTAACATTTTTTTTTTTATGATATAGTCAACCGATTTTGATCAAAATCAATACGGTGATTAGGTACTCTAAAAAACAAACGAAAAACAATAAATTTTGTTAAAAATCGTCTTTTTGTCCTATTGGTTCTATGGGAACTATATGATATAATCAACTGATTCTGATCAAATTTGGGAGAGTGCTTGGGAACTATAAAAAACTATTGAGTGCTGAATTCGACCACGATACCTTGATAAAAAAAAACGAAAACTTTTTGTTTTTTCTGAGGTCCTCTAAAACACCCCTATATATCAAAAAAGTAAAATAAATGCCTCCTATGGAATAATGCGGGATTTAATATGAAAGTTTGCTTATTCTAGCTCTTACAATCTCTGAGATCTAGGAGTTTATATGGACAGACAGAGCGACGGAAGGACGGACGGATATTGGTATATCGACTTCTCTAGTTACCCTGATCATACTTTAGGTAACTTTTGGAGGTCTCCGAGGACTCCTTCTGTATGTTACATATATTTTCGGTTTGCACAAACTGAATATAGGTAAAGGATACTGTTAGTCGATTCGAGGTAGCTTAACGATTCTCGCAACAGACTCCCCAGCTAGCATAAAAGAATCGGATAGACAAACCTTACAATTCCAGGGTTAAAAATTGTTATACAGTCGCTCTGTCAACTGCGGGGTAACGAGGAAAGATATTGCCATGGTTCGAGAAACTTCGTCTTCTGAGGAAATATGTGCACCACCTGGTAAAGTTTCGTATCTCTAGCTCTCTTAGTCTTCGAAAACCAGGCGGTCAGACAGAATCGCTACTCGACGCTATGATTTTTGGTATAAAGGACATGGGGTCAGCTAAAATCTAAGTACACTCTTTGTACCTATAGGTAAAGAATATAAAAAGAAAGAATACAAACTTTCCTGCAAACACTTTCAATGGCAACGTCCCTGCTCATGGGCCTGAAACGAAAAACTTTCGTTCGCGAACGAGCAAAATAACTCAACCTTTAAAATGCCTTCTTTTGATTTTATTCGACTGTTTTAATGGACATGTCAGGGGCTCAGTGTCAGGTGCGCACGCAGCTCATCAGACCCACAACCAGCACCACCAAATGCGTATCCAACGCCTTCGCCTGGGTTTGTTCGGCTACTGTTGGAGCTGACTGTTGTACAGCCTGTCTTAGCTATCGTCGTTGATGCGCATACTAATCACATTGTGTCCGCTGAGTATGATTGCGCGACAAATGATACGCGTCTCAGAGTATGCGTGAAATCTTTGGCCAGCAAGGTCTGACTTGCTGCGCTGAGTCCTCCGCAGATTAACTACCATGTGTATGCGTGTATATGTGTGGACCTCGTTCCACACTCGTTTGGTGGCTTTTTGCAGCGGCACTCCGGCTGCCGTGCCAATTCTGATATTGCCACGCAAAAAGTGTGAAATTGCCGGCTACTGCAAGGGTTCATACTTATATCTGTGGCTGTTGCCTTGTTCTGCTCTGCTCCGCTCTGCTCTGCTACTGCTTTAATTAAGTCATTAACACCAAGCGTCATCATGGCTGACCAACCTGGCTGCCTCTTATTTTTGCAAGTTGGAAGTAATATTGAATTTACCATTTTTGGTCAAAATGATCGGTTATGTTGTGTCCAAAAATGGTCTGGAAACGATACTGTTGCAATAAAATGGCAATTAGATGCCAACAGTGTACACATGTGGAACAGTAAGTTTTAGGTTTTCCATTAAAAAAGGAGATAATAATTAAAAATAAGCAATCAGCGTCAAACAAGCTCAAATATATTTATTTAAAAGACAATTTTTTGATAGAATCTATCGAAACAAAAGATATCAGTATAGGACAGACGAACATTATATATTTTTGAAATGAGCTTATAAATTTGTTGGCAGACCATGTTTTTATGTTCACTAGAAGACATCATATTCAATTTTAAGTGATGTTAAAGTCTATAACCAACGCACGATCGAGACACTCTCAATGCCACCGTGTTTGTTAAATTTCGATAAGCAGTTTAGAAGTTTTCAGGGAACAGGCAAACATAATCATATATAAAGGGTGATTTTTTAGAGGTTCGCAACTTTGAGTTTGCAGCACTGCTTTATCTGATTACCCATTCAACAGCTGATAGTTGCTCCTTGTTGAGTTTGGTTTGATATTTCATTACGGATAGACTGACGTTAGCGCCAAACTTGCAACTTGCTAAAATTTTATATAAAAATAATGGTTTTGTTCGTCAAACTTATTCAAAATTGAAAATTTTGTTCCCCGATGAAAATCATTTTTGGTTGAATGGGTACGTAAATAAGCAGAATTGTCGTATTTGGAATGAGGACAATCCAAGAGCTTTTGTCGAAACACCATTACATCTACAGAAAATTACTATCGATAAACCAGAGACAATTGGACACCTGGAAATCAAATGCTACGAAAAGTGTATTTTGATTGAAACACGTGTAACTTTAAAAAACACCCTTTACAGAAAAAAAAGGCCTTCTTTCTTTAGTTGGAAACTTTTTATACATCTAGTTTATAAGAACAAATTGCTTAAAGGATTATAGATCTATCTTTATTTGGACAATTGTCTTTTGTAAATATCAGCTGATTTTAATGTTGTGTAAAAGCTTTTTAAAACATGTGTTGTTAGTTTTATGTCTATAACTTGAAGATGTTTGGGGAAAGCATAGTTTTTTAATTGGCGATGTTAAAGTTATACTCAAAATTATTTAGGCCTACATGAGAGTACATACCAAATTTAGTGACTCTTAGCTTGTTTTTAGCAATACTACCAAGTAAGTAAGTACAAAATTAAGCTTGTGCAAATCAAAAACGTATGCAACATACAAAAGGACACGCCGGAGACCTACCAAAGTTACTGAATGTAAGTAATGGGGTACCTGCAGAAGTCCGTGTGAAAGACGTGAGGTCAGATCTGTCAATTTTTTTTAATTCCTTAACTTCCTTTATTTGAAGTAAATTTTATCATTATACAACACAATGCATAATAAGTTTGCTTTTGCTTATTTAAGAAGATATTTCACCAGATTTGGCATTCAAAAGTTTTTTTAAGTACACGGACTTTGATTGCTATATGAAGGTGTAGGGCATCCCAAAGACGTCAAGTTTTATGATGGGAAATCTCGAATTATAAGATATATGGTATTTAAAGGATTTTTCATTTTTAGCACATTTAAAAAACTGCATTGTTTTTACACAGTTTTTGCGTTCTCCGGTAATTAGGTGTTCATAAAGATGACCGACGGGACACTGCTAAGATAATGGATAATGGGTGCTATAATAATTTAGGATCGATAACCCTGCGCAATTTATAAGATAAATTCCTGGTCATATTTCATCTAAGTATCATAATCATGCTACCGTATGTTAGTCGCCTTTATATCTATGTGACTAAAACTGTCTTAATCGGTGCTAAAAAGCTTAATTATGTGATGACTACTTCAACCGATTATACCAAGCATGCAAAGCTAACAAGCGACCCGCAATAAAAAATAGTATCATAAAAATAAGCCCGTTGCAAACTAACCACACCACAGCACACCACAAGAGCTTCATGTGCCACATTGACTGAACTCTTTGAACTGCTTTGCCGGCTCCAGCCATCCCGTGTCGCAAACGGCTTTACCGATCATTATAAACAAAAGAGAACAATTATGAACTAACTGGCGGCACGACTGAAAGACGGACATTACAACTGGGACGCAAAAACCAAGCTGAGTGTCAATTAATGATCGTTGGAAGCATGTATGCACATACCAGTGTCTTGATATGGCGATCCGTCTGTCTGACTGACTGACTGACTGACTGACGACTGACTGACTGTCTAATACATTGGTACACAGTGAACTGCTCATTTGAACTCGTTCAACGAAACAACAAGCTGCGCGTCAAATGCGCAATGAGCTTAATTTGTTGCACTCACTCCAATTGGATGCAGTCCCGTCGGGGGGACGGGACATTTGAACGTCTTGTTTCGTTTGTTGACATTACGCACAACATTTGATATAATTTGGGGCATAAGAAGTAATATAAATTGTTGCAACGCCTCGGAAATGTTTTGGCCAGTCAATTAGATAGTCGGCCCAACATTATCATCATCATTATTATTATCATCATCAGCAGCTGATCTGGCGACTCTGTTGATTTTCCCATAACTCATTAATACTGGAATGGGTGTCGACGTTGGCTAAGAAGTGAACGGGTCTGCCTGGCCTGGGGAGCGCGCGCTTACCGTAGTGGCTATTAATTAGATAAGTATCTTGAAAAATTGCCCATTTTCAAATGGAAGGCAAGCATTCGCGTAATTAGATTTGCTTTTCACAACATTATCGTTATTGTTGTTTTTGAGGTTAAGAGCCTAGCCGTGCTAGGCCGGTTTTATGACGGGCGACGGGCCAGTCATTTATTCGTTGACTCCTTGATTCGTTTTTTGTTGTTGCTGTGTTTTTTTGGTCGGTTGCAGTTCAAATAATTTAAGCAATTAATCATACCGATGGCAGCGGCTACCAACATCAACGTAAACGTCTAAATGCCGACATCGCCTTGCGGTTTGTCACAATTTATGAGGTGATAATTATTCATAGTGCCAGTCAGGGGACTGGACCCGCCTGCTGCTTGTCCAGCCAAACTGTCATAATATTGTAATTAACATTAAGCTGCAACGAAATTAAGTGCATGGATTGCAGTTGAATTCATGTGTATCTCTCACTAGTGAGATACATTCAGTGATACTCGAGATGTATCGGCACACATGTATCCTGTCTAATCGACCACACTGGTTTCCCGTTCTTCTGGCTGCTGGACAAATCAAAAACGGAAATAAGCTGCAGGCGTTAGACCTCAGACTATCGGTTATGTCCACTTCCATGCCAAAGTCCAAGCAAAAAAAATTTGTAGCAAAACTAATCAGAATTAAGGAAATAAAGAACATGGCAGAATATTGAGTAACACAAAACGTTGAAAAAATAGGAAACAAGATAAAAAATTTACAGAAATCGAATCATCTTTTTCTGCAACTGCACCGTAAAACCAAAGCAATTTGAATCCTTAATGCGGTATAAAGTAAAATATTTCTTTTAGTACTTTGTATTTTGACTCCAAGAAACCACATGAAATTTAATACATTTTACTTAAAGATTTTGAAAGTTATTTAATTCGTCTTTATTGCCATCAGTCGCCATATTTATTTTTTGTAAACGTATTTGCTCTAAAGTTGCAGATTTTCCAAAAAGTAATGAAAAGTTAAATAGTCGAATCGTTTTTGACAGCCACAGATGAATCATTATATTTGTTTCAAATTTAAGAACTCGTGCTTTTATTAAATTATAGGGCTGGCCATCTGTTGGTTTGGTTGTTAAACACTCATAATTTGGAGCATACCCGTTCAAAGTGGATACTCTTCGCCATATTTAAAGTTCAAAACCTTTCAATTTTATTCATGAATCGTTTAACAACCGAACAACGCATAAAATTGGTACAAACGTTCTATGAAAATTATCATTCTTTCAATAGATGGGAAAAGTTTTCCTCAAAGAAAAGTCATTGAAAATTGCGCTGTACAGGTGATATTATTTTTCACACAAAGATGAGTAGTTTCAAAATTTAATTTTGTAACACTTGCCCAATTTGGTATACATTTACAAACAAAGCAACGAATGCCCCACACTATATTATTTTTTCGCTGATTTTCAATTTTAGAGAACCAAAAGCTTTGTAATTTTTATAAACGAATACTTTAGAAAATCGAACAAGTTCAGATTTTGCGGTAGTCAGCAGCTATTTACATCGGATGAATCAAGAAAAAAGAGTTTACCATAGTATTGCATAATGTTTTTATTGAATAAGGGATGTACTATGTATAAGAAGAGCCGTTGAAAGAAAAAAAAAAGTAGGGACCCGGTAAGCACGTAACCACAAAAATATGCTGGGGGTTGGGTGTTGGTGTCCCGAAACGTAGCTATCAACAACAAAATTTGATGCTTTTTATATATAGTATACATTTTATTTTCATATATGTATTATTAGAATTTGTGAATGTTGTCAAGTGTGAATAAAGAATTAAAGAACATATCCCTTTCTACGAACGTATTCAGTTCTTCTGCAAAACAATAGAACCGATATATCTAAGTGATACGATTGCACTCTTGAATTACAACTTATATTTCTAAAATTAAATAAATTCAATCAAACAAAAGGTTTTCAAGTACTAAGCATCATCTAAAAAAATAAGGCTAAAATTCCGGATAGGGGCTAGTTGATATTTTTGCCGCCTGAAGTACTATAGATGACAAAATGACAAATCTATCATGAAAAAAACTCAAAAACATCACTAGTATCCACATTTAGATCTTTGGGAAACTAACGATTGGGCGTGTACTACTTATTTCTAAATGAGAAGGTATGAATCTTGCTACGAACACCTGAAATTTGTACCTCTTAATTATTTTGAGATTTCAGGTTTTACAACCGGACTTCTCTGTGTTACTGAGGCTGATCAATTTTGCGTATTCTCGATAAAACTTGGGTTTGTTTATTAGTGCCAAAAGAATAATCTTACCAAAATCTATGATTGTGGGTACTTTTTTTTTACCATAATAACGTGCAGTTTATATAGAAGGCAAATGGCGTGAACCTAGTATATTTTTGACTGTAACGTTTGTTATACTCTTCCGATTTTTTTCATTCACACAAATGCGTGAAAATATTAAAACGGATTAGTTAATATGAACAAAAGTCTATTAAGGGGAACGGAGTAAGATATCGTAATGATTTAACAAACTTCATCTGCTCAGGAAATATGCGCACCTGGTGGTAAAGTTTCGCGTCTTCAAGATAAAGGCGTTGGTACGGAAAGGACTCAATCGGGGCTGCGGTAAGCATTTTGGTATAATGCACTACCACGCCTACTGTACCGTTTGGTACAAAAGCTTGTGCAAGCCGAAAATGTATGTAACATATAAAAGGAGTCGTCGGTGACATCCCAAAGTTACCTAAAGTATGATCAGAGTGACTAGAGACGTCGATATACCGATATCCGTCTGTCCGTAGGACATATCGGTTAAAAAGACGAATTTTAAACAAAATTCGTTGTGGTTCGTTTGTTTGTGAGGATATTGGAAGCAAATTTGGAATTCAGTTTTTTTTAGAGTCCAAAAACTGTACCAAATTTTATCAAAATAGGTTGACTATATCATATAATTCCCATAGCGTTCCTATCGATAAAAAAAAAAGTTTTTGGTTTAAAAACCGTCTGTTTTTGGTTGTTTATGAAGGTATCGTAACTTAATTTGGTAACCAAAAATCTTTTGGTGTTTTCAAGCAATGTACCGTTATTTATTGCGAGCTAGTGGTACAGGGTATCCCAAAGTCGTTTGCGCCCGACTTAACGTACGCCATTTTTTATTTATAGCAAAATAAAATTCGAATTTTTAAATGGACCACCCTTTATAACCCCGATAGCAAAATAATAAAATATGCAATCTTACAATTTTGTTGCTCTAGCTCTTACCATCTCTGAGGTCTTGGCGTTCATATTAACAGACAGACGGACATGGGTACATCGGCTTCTCTGGTCACCCTGATCATACTTTAGGTAACATTGGGGGTCTCCAACGTCTCCTTCTGTATGCCACATACTTTTTCGGCTTACACAAACTTAATATATTTTTTGTATCAGGGTATAAACGGACGAATTGTTCACCAAAAACGGAACTTGACTGATCGGTCGGACAACCACGCGGGCAACGGAGCTATGACACTCTTCTTGTCAGATAAGTTTCATAAAGAAATCGATTTTTTAAATCTTCGACAATCTCAGCTTTCTTTAAACAAAAGATTCAACTGATAGCAAAAAAAAAGAGTTCGAATTGTATAAATTTAAATCCGTATTTATTTAAGCTCTAAGCAGATAAAGTTATATAACAATAAAGGAACGATGTTTTATTTATTTATTTATTGTTGTTTGTCTTTAGGAAATATTATTTATAACTGCTCTAAGTAAATGGCACTAATTGGATCATATTGAGCAATATATATAATATATAAGAGTATGCTTTTTTATTATTTGAACATTTTGTAATGATTAAACTTCACAAAAAAGACTTTTTCAAAATGGGTTGTCTAACACTTTTTTGTTCTGTTTTGATAGGGAAGAAGCCTAATTGTGTCCTAACTTTTATAAGTAAATTAAATCACATCAATAAACAGTGTCTCTTGCTTTTAAACTCTTGAAAATTATAGGCAACGTGGTAAAGCTTTTATATCCTCTTAACAAATAATAATTACAAAAAAATGTGCATTGTGGAGTAAACTTGCAAGTTTTGTGTTTTGGTGCTTAAAAGAAAACATTTGTTGATAGAATATGAATATCTTTAGAGGATGAAAGTGCGCATACTTATAAAATTCCGATTGGAAATCCAACAAATCCAATCTGTTGATTAAAATCTGTAGTATCTTTCTTGCTGCCCTAAAAGATTTCTGCATCGGTTATCTGACAAGTTTGTATAATTATTTTTATTATTAAGCTTTTTAAATGTGTATTTTATCATAAGTTCAATAAACAGAGATTACAACTTTATTGCAGGCCTTTTAACATTTGTATCCCACCAAATATAAAACTATCCTTCAGGATAGATTTGGGCAATGTATGTAACGGTCAGGAGGAGGCGTGACAGACCCCAAGCCCTTTATACCAAAATGCTTATTATAACCGAGGGTAGCGATTGAGCCATGTCCGTCTGTCCGTAACAAAATCGGACAAATACAGCTAAAGTTATAGTCAAAAATATACAAATTTCACCTTCCCTTGCCAATAAACTGCGACAATATTTGACTCTACCTATTATGGTTACAAGTCCCAAATTTTGATAAGCTGATTCATGTGGCTCTAATGAAAAAATCCACATCCAAATTTGATCGGTTTGGACACCCCACCCCCCGCAATCGATTTATCGTGTTTTCTCCCACACCCCTCAACATATCAACTTGAAACTTTAGCCCATATATCTACTTTAAATGGCTTATCTGACGTAACTTTCGAGTTTCATGACAATTGGTAATATTACGGAACTTATAGGTATAAATATCGAATTTCACAAAAAAAAAAATTAATTCCAATAGAAAAGTTCTTAGGAAATAAAAAATTATTATTATATTTTTTTGGAGAAAAGGTACAGGGTATTCCACTGATTATAATAACTTACTGGAAAAAAAGCTGCTAGGGCCATCGAATCGACTTTTTCATTTTAAATGCAGCTTTATTGGTTTGTTTTATGGAAGAACTTAAATATAAGAATCGTATTATTTGAAGTTAGATCAATAAGTAATTGAGATGGTTGAAGTTGACTAAAGATAGAAATTCTAATGTGTTTGGGTTGCTTGCAGTCATCCAGTATGTGGTTGACTGATAATTCTCCCCCGCATTTTGGGCAGGTTGGCTTATTTTCATTTTTATACCTTGTATCGTATGGTACAAAGTGTATATTAAGTTTGTGCAAGCCGAAAATATGTGTAACATAGAGAAGGAGTCGTCGGAGACACCCCAAAGTTACCCAACATATGATCAGGGTGACTAGAGAAGTCGATATACTCATGTCCGTCTGCCCATCAGAGATGGTAAGAGGTATTTTATTTTTTTTATATCGGGGTTAAATTATATAGTTCCCATAGGGGTGTTTCAGACGACCTCGAAAAAAAAAGCTTTAGATGAATAATTCGTTTGCTTATGAAGATCGCAATTTTGGCATTCAATATTTTTTGATAGTTCCCAAGTACCCACTGTACCAAATTTGATAAAAGTCGATTGACTGTATCAAATAGCTCCCATAGAACCGATCGGCCAAAAATACTTCTTTTTTTTAAATTCGCTATATTTAGTTTTTTAAGAAAGATATTGTAACTAGATTTGGAATTCAGAAGCTTTTAGAGTACTTAAGCAATGTACAAAATTTGAACATTAGGACCAATCGGTCCAAAAAAAACGTTTTTTATACAAAATATGTTGTATTTCGTTTGTTTGTTTTATTTGAACCACATTCGGCATTCAGATTTTTTTAAGGTACCAAAGCACTGTATCAAATTTGATCAAAATCGGTTGACTATATCATATAGCTCCCATAGGAACGATCGGTCAAAAAAACATTTTTGCTTAAAAATTCTTCTATTTTTGGTTGTTTATGAAGGTATCGTAACCTTCGATGTTTCTAAGTAATATACCGGATTTTATTACAATCTAGTGGTACGTGGTAGCCCATAGTCGTCCGCGCCCGACTTTACGTACGCCATTTTTTGACATTTTTTCAGCATAAACCTCCAAATACTGAGATATGTGCACCAAATTTGGCACTTATGCATATTTGAAGCTGCCAAGAAGATATCCCTAGATTCGGCTGCTTTAGCACCATATTTCTTGTAGCTGCCATATAGCCGATCAGACCGATTTGCACCAACTTTGTTGTTCTTTAAGCTATTGAGTTGAAAATCGATTTGGACACATAAATTGGACTTCTTAGAAGACTTGCAAAATTTATGTTTGGAGCACTCTGTCATAAATATGTCATAAAATGTATCTATTTGACTTGGGTCCACTATATTTTTTTCTGCTATTACGCTCAAAATTTTACTATTTGACAAAGGGTTTTTAATTTTTGCGAAATCAATTCACAATATAGTTCTTCTATGTTTTTTATGTTGGTTGTTGCTGTTCTAAACGTCAAACAGCGTTGCATTTCAGAATATAAATTTTGCCGAAAGGAACCCAAATATATTTTATTGTGGCAAAATGTGGCTAAAGAGGTCAGTTTGTTAGTGTTTTACACATTTTGGTTATTAAACTTGCATTTAAACCTCTGTGATCCGCTGCGCGCTGCAAAAATTATAATCTACGAGGCAAAATTTCTTTTGTTAGGACATACCGAAACCAACATATAAATAATACGCAGAACAATTGGAGAAACACACAAAAAATGCTTAAATTGTTAATTAGTCCTCAGTATTAAATACCTAGGATAACAATCTTCATAATTATAATGTTTATTTTGCTTTTGGTTTTTATTCAATACTTATGTAATTTTTTCCGCCGAAAATGCAAATAAAAACGAAGTACAAAATAGACTTTGTTATCATCTAATTGAAATGTTAAAAAACCAAAAACATTTGGAATTTGAAAAAAAAAATTTTAGGCTTATACCCAAAAAAAATTGCAAAAAAAAAATCAAAGTGCAGTGGGGGGACAAACACATTCTGACAATTCAGCTGTTTTCAAAATTTTTTATATTTCGCCAAATGTCTTGTGTGACGGCGGGGATAACTGTCATACATGGAGATCGCCCTGCAAGTTTGGCAGTCCCATCTGCGAGTTCGTTTTCGTTTATGTCCATGTGCCCCAGTGAAGCTTTATTTTCGTAGCGTGTTAAAAGCATATATTTCGGATCTCCCATATCCAGTTGTGGTAGTTGAAGATATTTTTGACTTCTAAAGAGTACTTGAAAGCTTTTAAAATAGCGGTAAAAATTGGTAAACAGGAAGAAGTGCCCAAGGAACAGCAGAACCATCTTTAACGATAATTGATTTTTAAAGTAACAAAATCCTGACATAGTAGTCTGCCCTTAGGAAACTCTACATCGGTTTCGATTTTCTACTGCGTACAACTGATTTTCAGGATCTGCGAGTAATTTGACAATACTGTAATATAAACACATAATGGAATTCAATGCCATTTTTTCCACCAGGATGGTGAATTTGTATTGTCGTGCGCTCCCTCCTTAATGATATAATGCGCCTTCCGTTCCATGAATTGCACATTGGGCAACAGTAACTGATTTTTTAATTTCATTATGCCGTCACAAAGGCATACTCCTCATCCTCAAAACACACGCACAAGTACTTATGTGTATACCTTATGTACTTATAGTAGGTAGTGTGCTATATACTATTTGTGTGCGTGTGTGTGTGTGTTTTGTGCAATTTCAATTTATTTGTATTTCCAAGTTTAAATAGTAGAAGCGGCAACTTGGATGCCAGTCTAAAATGTAACCGTAACAGACCATTGTGTCCTTGTCTCGGGGTTGTTTGCTCATGCTTTTATTTTCTGCACGTTTGCATGGTAGTGTTGGTTAGTTTAAGGACGTGCCGAAACAGAGGCGGCGTCCTTCGAGAGAGGGAGTGGTTATGGCTTCGATACAACCACCCAGCTGCCAAAGCCGAGCATTCGGAGTACCAAAACTCAAAATCTACAAGTTCAGCCGGCAACCAGTGGCGCAGTTTTATAGAATAATGAAAGTTGCATAAATGTTGTGCTGGTAAAGGCTGATTAGATTCATTGAAACGGAGTTCAAACCAAAATTTATATGGATTTGGTGACTAATATTTCGAACAAGGCGGTAATTGTACTCCGGCTCTTCAATGCCAGAGCTACCAAATATGTTCTGGTCGTCGTACCCTTCCAAAGCACTCAATTTGTTACAATATGACTTCACCATGGCAGTCATATGTTTATGTAACTGGCTGAATGTAGGCCATTAGAAGGGAAGAGAGGGCTGATACGCCCATTTCGTTGGTTTCGAATTCAATTCAAGTGGCGTGTGTGTGTGTGTGCATTTGTGAGTGCGTGTAGACATTGTAGAAACATGTTGAAAATCACATAATGTGTCATTTAATAATAAAGCACAACAGCAACAACAACGTGCGAGTCGCCTCTCCTCCAGCCTCGACGACAATGGTATCTTGCTTTCACACAAATAATAGTACATTTAACAATACGCCATTAGACATACAATGTACATACATATGTACATACATACATATTTATTATATATGTACATATATTCATGTTTGTACGTACTGCTGTTTGTGTTGGCCGCCATTGCCGTTGGCACAATTGGCACAGCGCACATGCTACGTATGCATCGGTTTTATTTACCCCCAGATTCCCTATAAGGTCAGTTCATGTCTTTGCGAATCCCAATGGCTGCACTGTTTTTGTTATTTTAAACCAAACACACATACTATGTAAGGAAATTCATTGCACGTTAAAATAAAAAATTCCAACAAATTAAAACATTGTTCCATACGTTACTGTCATATAGCGTAATAAACATCGTCATTACAATTGAGTATCTTCATGTTTGTACTAGACAGGGTTGCCAGTAAAAGTTACGGCAGTATAGCCATCTGGCGGACGGAATATAGCCAAAAGTAGCCAACTTCCTATATAAAATAGGTAAAAGTGGCTACGGCCCATAGCCAAGAATGATATTTTTTCTAGCCACAGCTGATCAAATATAGCCACTTTGGCTATAAATAGCCAATACTGGCAGCCCTGGTACTAGAGGTGGAGAACTATCGATAGTACTATCGGCACTATCGATGGTTGAGTATTATCGAGCTACCATAGATAGCATCCAGACATTTACGATAGTGCCGATAGTGCTATCGATAGTTCTCCGATATTTCACATCACTAAAAAGTACAATTTGCACGTTTATTTGTGGCGTCTGCTAAAAAAATATTTGTGAAAAAATTAATTTAAAACTGTGATACCTCAATAAAAATAAATGGATCCTAATAATGCTTACTTTTAAAGTACAGTATGAACTCGGTAACCGCAACTTAAAAAATCTAGGTAATTGCACTTGTTGAGGAGGTTGCAACCATTGTGGAAAAATATATAACTAGAAAAATATTTTTTTTAAACATCTGGATTATGGTTTTCTGCACTTATTGTTTATTATAATAGTCGTCTTATGAAGCTCTTTCAGAAATGGTTACAATGCTATATTTCTTAGTGTTGCCAAAATCGAGGAATTGCTTGTATCGCACGATGCGATTGCAGCAGCAATTGCGACCGAAGGCAAACACAAAAAAAGAAAAGTAAAATCTCATAAGTATGGAAATACTATAAAACGTCAAAAAACCAAAACTTTTGGATCAAAAAACATTAATATCGTATATAAATTTTCTTGTTTTAAAATTAAACAAACTTTAAGTTGAAAGTCAAATATGTTTATTATTGTGAACGGGACTATCGTCGACTATCGATGGTTGTGAAATTACTATCGTCGACTATCGATGGCGCCGACTATCGATAGTTCTCCACCTCTACTTTCTACTATATGCCATCTCTGCTTTCATTCCGTTTGTACTTTGAGGTGTTGCTGTTGGAATACATTTGTAAAATTAATCGATAATCCCTAGCTCCTAGAGACGGATCTAAAGATCTTCCTTCGGCACATGGTATAGTAATAATAATTTTTCCCTGACAACATTCATATCGTTTTTTGACGTACAACTTGGCCCAAATACTTTTCAGTCATTCTAAACTCTTTTAAGAGACCGATCCTTGCCTATCGGGCATTAGTCCGGTGGAAGGTGGCTAACACCAAATTGCACATAAGCTACCTTCAGAGGTTCCTGCGATCCTTGCGGGTCCTGGACGTAATAGTAAATCTTCCCACCCTTTCTAATTTGGGACACAGCAGTATTCTATCTGAAAGCGCCAACTAGCTGGGCAGTTCAGAAATAGAATGAAAAGTTCGTTCACAAAATTGCACATAAATAATCTTGAAAGCGCCAACACGGTGGGCAGCTCAGATATAGAACGAAAAGTTTGTTAGAGTTTTGCCGAACAGAGAAGATTCAAGCGAAAAACTTTGAACATGGATATCTTGGCAACAAAGCAGCTTTCGTTCTGCCTTCCCTACTGGTGCAAGTGACAAGGCTGGTATACGCCCTGGACGGAACTCGATGAAAAGTATCAATTCTTATGTGCCACTGCACCACTTGCATAATGATTGAGAGGATAACTTCCTATTACGACTTTTGTCATAGCTGCCGAGATGAAGTGTAGATAAAAAGCATCCAACACATGCGAAAACCATAAATTATTGCGCAAGAACTTTTCAATTTTTGTAGAAGGATATCCACACATCCAGGATTAATTTATTCAATTTTCACACTCAAAAAGGCTATATTTAACTATAGTTTAATATGGTCGATATCGAATATTTATAAGAATTGCGGTCTACCTACTACGACAAAAGAATTCAAAACCATCTTTAAATTATAATAGATTAGAGTAAAACTTTATACATAATTTAAAAAACCGCACAGCAATCGCAGCACTGGTTTGGATACCAGCACTTGGGAAAGATAAAAGGTAACAATGGCGTCTCGCGGGTTGCTGCTGCTGCTGCGCCGGAAGTTGAAAATAACACATTGGGAAGGTATATGTTTTCATACAATAAAATAATACCAAAAAAGACACTTTTCGAAAATGGTCGATGATAACGATAATAATGATGGTTAGGATGGTGGGGATGGGGATGAGAATGATGATGGTTGATAATAATAATGATAACACTGACACTGACGATGATATGACAGAAATGCACAAGTAAATTCTTCCGCTGCCCTTGTTGTTGTAACCTTTATTTCCCGCGGCTGAAAAAAATTCTATTTACATGCTTAACATCTGACGTATCTATGGTTGTCCCTTTTCCGCGAACGTGGGTGGTTGCGTGGAAGGCGTGCCATAGCATAGACACGCCTCATTGTGTCTACATGCACATGAATTTTTGTAGTACATAACACGTACATACTACATACAATACATAAGTGTACGATACGAATGTATCTGAAGTTACTACTAGTTACAGTTAACTTGTCATCCTGATTTAGGTCTGTCTCGGTGGTTGTTTCTGTTGCCAACTCGTTACTGCTGCAGCAGATGCAACTTTGGAGTAGCTGTAGCTGGCGTTGACGTTTTGAATAATTTTAATTGAATTCTTACAATGAAACTGTTTTCTTAACTTGCCACTTTACGATATGAGTTTCATCTGTTTATGTACATATATGGCATATATAGTACATACATACAAGTACGTAGTAACGCATAACCCATAAGGTTACACCTTATAACTAGATAGGCATGTGAATGGATATAACGAAACTGTAATAGTCCGTCGGGCAAAAAGACAAAATAATTATTACTATACAAAACATCAAAAATATTAGAACGTAGTATTATTATATATAGTATTATGTAGTTTTGTGCTCCGGAAAGAAGAATGCGGTCCGTCTGAAAATCCATTCTGCTTTTTATACCCTGTACCTATAGGAGACTCTAAGACCTAAAGATACGAACCTTTAACGGCTGATGCGAATTTTTCCTGAGGTACACAAAAATTAGCAAAATCGATCAAATACGACAAAAGTTATAGTCAAAAATGTAAAAATTTCAGCTCTCCTAACCTATACACTACACCAATAGTTTATTATACATAGGTAATTTTGGTAATAAGTGACATAGAATTACAGTTTTTCGTAAGCTGAATACAAATTTCATAATCCCAATGTATTAACCGTGTTTTCTCCCACACACTCCAATATATCAACTTTAAACTTGCCATATATGGTATATTTTAAATAATTCTTTGACGTAACTTTTAATTATTATCAATATCGATTCTTTACCGAATTTATAGGCTCAAATGTCTAAATGTAAAGCATTTCCAATTAGGAAGTTCTTAGAAGGAATACCCGGGCACCGCCTCGACATTTTTAAGGTTATGTTAGTTTAATATTTTGAGATACACTTATAATCACAAATGAAAGCTACAGTATCTAGATCTTTTTGATCCTAACCATTTTTCTAGCTATAAGTTTTTAATTTCCTTTTTCTTTTTTTTGATGCAATGTGTTAAATATAAATACCTTTGTTGTAAATAATTATTTCAAATATTAGAATAAATAAATAAATTAAAATAAAGGCAAAGTTGCATTTAAACCTGTTACACGGACTGAAGTGACTCAAACTTTTGCCTTTAAAAATGCAATTCTCTCTGATACTAGTCTCTAGTACTGGCATCGCTAGCTCAAAGATGCTATTTATATTTGCCTAAGAAAATATCTTAAATCTACATATATTAATTCAAGACACAGCAGTTCGTGTTCAGCTATAAACTGCACGTCGCTGTTCTGTTCGAACAGTTATTAATACAGATCTACATGCCCCTCCCAGCGGCTACTATATATATAATCTATATATTCTTCTCTGCTTTTCAACTTATTTCACTCCAAAGTTAATAAAATTAACATTGCCTGCATTCATATATTTATAAGGTGTCCAAACGTCAAGTTTGATTTTCCTAGCTCTTAGAATCTGCAAAATCATGACGGTTCTTCCTTTACCTTAAGGATTAATTTTTACTTGATTTTTGTTTGTTTTATCTTTTGATATTGAAATCTTTAAAAAAAAAGTACTACAAATTAAAGTAAATACTTTATTCGTAGCCTAATTTAAAGATTCTTTAATAAACTAAAAAAAAAAAACGATCAGCCGCAGATTCTAAAGGGATCTAAAGGATTCGGGTGCTCTAATAATATACAAGAAAAAGTGATCACCATAGTTAGTTGCTTCAATCGTTTTTATTGAATCAAAAAATCAGTTTTACAAGTTTTTAAAACTCGTTACATTGAATGAAAGTGGAAAAATTTTTAAATTCAGACTAGGCTGACGAATATTTCTGTACAACAGCAAACTAAAATTTATTTTATCAAAAATTATTATTATTAGTCCCCATCCGAGGCTTCGGAAAGGGGGATTTACAAGATTACCTTCCAGCAAGTCACAAAACCTCAGAACTTGAGGGAGAATTGTTCGAATTGTTTATCTTACTATTCTTAGTCCAATCTCCAATAGCAGAATATTGTATTCATTTCAATAGATAAAAAAAAAGATAGGGACCTTAGTGTTTTAAGTAATCTTAATTCTATAATCTTAATATAAAAATGACCAGCGAAAAGCATAACCAAGTCTCGGATAATAATCCAACGTTATTGACCAATCTGCTTGCTGCAATAGAAAATTTTGTTGTCATTTTAGTGAATGTATTTATATTTATGAGCATCTCCACAGAAACGTCCAATGGGACCGAAAAATACAGTGTTAAGAATCGAGTGATTTATTCCAATATGTTAAGTCAAAAGTGTTTTAAGTTTATAAGACATTGATTTTACAGCTTTAATTAATTAATTGCATAAATAACCGTGTTCTACAAGTAACATACTGGGGCATGTCGACCTCTGTTGCTGGAAAGCTAAGGGTAAGCTCCAAAGTAAGCAAAATCCGAATCGCTGGTCTGGCCTATCTTGTCTGGATTTTAAGATACTTGAGGTTATGTAGCCCAAAAAAACGTAGATTTTTCGTACTTGAAGGAATTTTAATGCTCGGGTGGTATTCTCAATAAATAAATTTAATATATGTATACGGTGGGCCATCTGTTGGTTTGGTTAGTTCGGAACATATCCGTGGATATTCATTCATAATGGATCGTTTATCAACGTTTTTAAACGATTTATTAGTTCTAATAAATTCAAAATTGTTATTTTTGGCTATAGCCCCGAAATATTTTAACGAAACAGTCATAGCTTACTAGGGACTGCGGGTGGTACTACCACAAAGTAATATATTATTTCAACATTAATATCTACATAAGGCAGCGTACCGATAATCTTAGACTTATCATGTAAATCACTAACCCCTCTAATACAGCGGACTTTGCATATTCTTTAAGTAAGAATCACGTTTCAGGTTAACGTGTGCGCCATGCAATACACCTTCATTAAGTTAATAACAGTTTCCCGAGAACAAAGTAAAATGGCCAAATTCAACTTTTTTTTAGCACCCATTTCCCCCCACTGTCTTCCTGCAACAAAACATACGATTCTGTAATTTTCCAACGCTTGCCTTTTGATACAATGCTAAAGGATTCTGTTTGGGTTTGAATTTCAGCCGCTGCTCGGTACTCACGTCGGGCGCCACTCGCTTGTCGGATTGTGTGTTACATCTTGATTATCTTCCGTTTGTTTACACTGTGCACACACTCACCACCACCACCACCAACACAACGACGACTGCTTGTAAGTAAAATAAAATTTCTATTCAAATCCATTCAAGGATAAGAAGTCAATCAGTCTTCAAAGTGTAAAGGATTTTGCACTTTGTCACATTCAAATTCCATACAAATCCGACACTACCCCGTCGTATAAACCACACAAAACAGCAGGGACGTTCCCGCTACCATTGCCTGCCTTGAAAATGTAATCCGACGGCATGTTGCCGACTAAAAGTTGAAACAACAACCCTCAAGACGTTCAATTAAGAAAACTTGTAAAGGAATATCAAATTGAAAGTTTTATCCTGGACGTCTGCTGTGTCGCTTATTCCTGACCAAGAGAACGCGTCTGATGACACGTGGCCAACTCCAACGCAAACATATTCACTCACACACACATCAAAAAAAAAAAACTCAACTCCAACACCAGCACCAGCAGAAGCATCTGAATTACCCTTTCGGCTTTTTGATGAAAGAATCACATTATCGTAATCGTATCCTAATTGAGAGAAAATTACGCCCACGTGTTGATGTAACTTGATCAGCTCCAATAGCAATGACATGAAGACAAAGTTCAATCATTTTACAAACTACGACCTAAGTCTGATTCGCTAATAGTTTTTCGTTTAAACTCAAGATTGACTATTGCTTTACAGATAATTAGGCACGTTCTGGATTTCGATTCCTTCTGAAAGTGTCAGAATCGAAATAAATGGCCACGTAAACAAATATAAAAAAAACACAGCCGTTCCTGGGCTGAATAAATCGATTCAGTTCACAAAATTTTTATACTAATAGCTTTGTACCTTTATAGGGCATACTTTGCAATGTATGTAACGCACAGGCAGTGACGCGGCAGACCCCAAGTCCTTTATATCAATATGCTTATAATAACTCGGTTGGTCCAAGTCCGTCCGTCCGTACGTATAAACGCATAGATTTCGGAGACTAGAAGACCTAGAAACACCAAACTTTACCAGCTGAAGCGCATATTACCTCAGAAGATGAAGTTTGTTGAATCATGTCAATATCTTCACCCGTTCCCCCCAGTAAATTTTCGCGGTTTTTGGGCACACCGTTTAATATTTTCATCTGAAATGCATGTGCGTCTCAACAAGGAATAAAATCGGACAAATACAGCACAAGTTATAGTCAAAAATATGCAAGCTGCAAAGTCAATATTTGCTCTACAAGTGACCTCGAATCACAATTTTTGGTAAGCTTATTCATGTAACTCTAATGAACAAACCCACATCCAAACTTTATCGAGGCGGAAACTCCCACCCCCCGCAATCGAATTACCCTGTTTTCTACCACACTCAACATATCAACTTACATATACTTTAAATAGCTTCTTTGACGTAATTTTCAAGTTTCAACACAATCGGTAAAAATTTTCGGAACTTATAGGTATAAATATCGAATTTCACCAAAAAAAAATTAATTTCAATTGGAAAGTTCTTATTTGGAATATGCAGAAAAAATATTTTCGAGAGAATTGGTACAGGGTATTCCACTGTCGGGCGCCGGCTCGACTGTATCACATTTTTTATAATAAGTCATAGGATTAGGGCCAGTGACAAAAACCATTTAAAGTAGAATATACAAATAAATATCGAAAGAATCTTGTATATTATTTCTTAAGTTAAAAAGATTTTTTAATAAAAACAAATCCTTTTTTTACAGTAGTAAGAGTAAGAAATAAAAAATTACAATCTCTAGGCCGTAATAAAGGTGTACTAGGGGTCTTCGCTTCGGCGGTCATTGCATGCCAACCACCTGGCGGTCTTCCTAATTCAACCATCCAGACCATAAAATCCTCTGAAGATTTTTTTATTTTCTTAGTCAGAAATTTCTTCTTCTTTAATTCCTAATCCGCAGAAGACGTGCTTATGGACGAAATTATTATTCAGGCATGTTATGTATTTCGATTCTGACTTAAAGTGTCAGACAAATGCTGAAAAAGTATTGGGCTTAATTTATCATCATCATTTATCATTTATATCATTTCATTGATAATTACTGTATTATTATTAATGTTTTAAGAAAATTTAGAACTGTTCAGTTGAATTGATTATGGTTAATTTTCATTAAATATTTTTGAGGCATATTCTAGATTTCCCCTCGTTTTGAAACGTGATAACGAGTGCATCTCAGCAAATGGTGTTTTCGATTTCGACTGAGTTCGAATAGTTTTCAATAAGACGAGAAACAGCTGTGTTGTTTGTGCTTGTTCATGTGGCGCACAATTTAAATGGTAGCGACATCATACAGCAGCCTTCTTTTAAAAATGGAAACTTAGTAACAAATTAAGTAGCTTGTAGTTCGTATTTAAATTTTATGCGTATAAAGCACAAATTTTCGTTTTTTATTTTATTCAACAAACTGTTTTAAGCCGCAACTTCAATATATCCTATTTCCTGTAATGCTTTTGTCTCATAAGCATTTCACAAATGCTTAGGCCATTCGGTTGATAAATCAATTTGATTTATTTGGTAGGATTTGGATTGTCTACCGATTAGCGCTTCCCTTTTGATCCTTAAAAAATTAATCATAGCAAAAAACTAAAAAAAATGTGGCTCATTGTTGTTCTTTTAAAAAGTGCGCCAAATTGCCTGCAGACCAACAGGCCACCTATCGATAAGTTCACATTGTAGAGTTGCCACAACTAACTGAATAATTTATTTTTTCTTTTTGCCAACATCTTTCTGATTTAAAAATAGAAAAAGTTTTTCTTTATAACAAATTTTGTATAATTTATTTTATTTACATATTTAAAGTTATCCATTTATTACAAGTTTTTCGAATTACCTTGTATTTTGTCTAAATCCAGAGCACCTCACTTTTATTCCACTCATTTTGGTTTCGTACAATATTAATAGACAAATTGTGTAATAATAATAATATTTGATTTAATTTACCTATAATCCGTTCATAAGAAGAGTTCTAAATTTTCTTAAATTATTAAAGGATTTCGACAAATAGATATCTTAAAGACAAATTCCAACAAAAGTCGAAATGTTAGAAAAGTGAGGCAGCTATCGAAGTGAAAAAATATTTACATATTTATTTATATAATTTTAAAGTATAAGTTAATTCTAAGTTATAAATGGTTTGGGTCCAGCGCAATGTAGGCTTAAAAAAAGTAGTTGGCTTTATTTATTTATTTAGTTCATTTTTATTTAATACGCACTTTTTGTCCGAAACGAATTCTGGAACATTCATGAACGAGTTGTTTATGCAGCCGTTACAATGAACCAGTCAGTACAAAAGAGCTACTATTGCAAACAGTCAATCGATAATTCAAGGTACGGCAACGCTTCACATTTTTTAGCATTCAGCTTTTGTTTTGTTGCTCGAATAACCGCGCAATTTAAAATAATTTTACCCGGTAGCTTTGCTTCATTTTT
Source organism: Chymomyza amoena (assembly GCA_037043745.1). Lineage (NCBI taxonomy): Eukaryota > Metazoa > Arthropoda > Insecta > Diptera > Drosophilidae > Chymomyza > Chymomyza amoena. The sequence goes on from JBAMAX010003507.1 coordinate 290,273, forward strand.
GTATTTGCCTTTTATTTAAAAACGAAGAGCTAAAGCAACGAAAACCAACAAACTGGCTGTTAAAAATATTTCATCGTCTTAAGACCGAGTCTACACACTGAAGAATCCGATAGGGCCATTTTCTCTACAGTAGGGTGCACAGATAGGTATGCTATCAGACGTTTTAAGTCCGCTCCGCCAAGGCCTTATGTCTTGACAAACGCTTTTGCTTGTCGCAGCCCAGGTAAGGAAAAGCATTATCTCGTGTCATCTGAAAGCAATGATAAATCCACACCCCAAATTACTATAAAATAATTTTTTTAAGGCACAAAAGTAGCGTCACTAAAGCCGATGTAACTTGTGAACTAAAAATCTGATTGTTATACAATTTTCAAATGTTTTTCTTAAAGTTTAAAAATTTCAACATCTATATGTGATCCTACGGACAAAACAAATCTTGAACATCTAGTGGTGCCCGGAATCTGCTTAAAATAAACCCAAATCGCATACGTAAAATATACATATTTCGGCTTTTTAATGATAGTAACTCTTTTATTTTGGATGATTCTGTTCATTTTCGTTCCAATTCTAATACTTGTACTTACAAATTTATCCACAAATCGTCAAAATATTCATGACAGATATTTGGAACCAGTTATCCCACAAAATTTAGTTGTGCACGACCAAATTCTTTCTTATTGAAGAAAATAATGTCTCTAACTTTTAAAAATTAGTTGTTGGATTATCATTTTCTTACGCCACGAGTAAGATAATCCCGTAAAAATCATTCCTAAACGCACCGACAAAGAATCATAATCGTAACCAGTGCCTACATCCCAAGTAGAACAGTAAGCTAAGACCATACCGTTGTTAGGAGAAACTCAACAACAAGCATTTTCCAAGTTGCTGCTTTTCCAAGGTGTTTGTAGGTTGCCCAAATTGAGGTATATTTGGAAACCACTAAGGAATAACCGAAAAATCCACCAAGAAATTGCACGAGTATTTATGTACATCGGCATCAGCTTTCAGTCCATGTATCCAACAATAGTGGCAGCAGCGCTTACAGATGGATATGAGCGCCGCTCAGGAACTGAAATATGTGAGGGATTGTCGTGTGGACTAAGCTCCATGCAAATGAATTAACCATGCCGAGAAATAATAGCATTGCGGTACCGGTTAATTCGCAGAGTAGCTTACAAAAATGTGGTACAGTCGAGGCGGTGCCAGACAGTGGAATGACTAGTAACTTTTCTCTCGAAAAAATTTGTTCTGCTTATTCCTACCCGGAACTTTCCAATTGGAATTATTTTATTTTTGGCGAAATTGAATTGTAATGAAACTCGAAAGTTACGTCAAAGAAGCTATTTACGGTTAATGGGGCAAATTTCAAGTTTATATGTTGAGGCTTGTGGAAGACACGGTAAATCGATGAAGGGTCCACATCGATAAAATTTGGATGTGGACTTGTTCATTAGAGCCACAGGAATCAGCTTACCAAAAATTGTGATTCGAGGTCACTTGTAATAGAGTCAAATATTAACGCAGTTTATTGGCAAGGGGAAGTGAAATTTGTATAATTTTGACTATAACTTTTGCTGTATTTGTCCGATTTTGTTCAAAAATATTAAAAAGTGTGGCCAAAAAACGCGAATCTACTGCGGAGGATCGAGAAGAAATTGACATGATTCAACAAATGATTCAATTGCTTTGATCGCTGAGAGTGAGTCAGAACAGATGATAAAATTGCCGCGTTTATTTGAAAATATTTTCAAAGCTATTATTTCTTCTGAAAAACTGAGGAGTAAAGGGGAAGAAGACCGAGTTTGAAACAAAATTGTAGCTATTGTTGATGTTTTTATACCCTGTACCGTATGGTACCAAGGGTATATTAAGTTTGTGCAAGCCGAAAATGTATGTAACATATAGAATGAGACGTCGGAGACACCCAAAGTTACCTAAAATATGATCAGGGTGAATAGAGAAGTCGATATACCCATGTCCGTCTATCCGTCCGTCCGTGTGAACGCCTAGATCTCAGAGATGGTAAGAGCTAGAGTTACCAAACTTTCACATTAGATCCCATATTAATCCATAGGACACAAGTTTATTTTATTTTTTTGATATTGGGGATAAATTATATAGCTCCCATGGGGGTGTTTGAGACGACCTCGACAAAAAAAAAAGCGTTTTAGATGAATAATTCTTTTGTTTATGAAGATATCGTAACCAAATTTGGTATTTTTTTATAGTATAGTTTTGTATAGTTCCCAATCACTGTACCAAATTTGATCGAAATCGGTTGACTATATCATATAGCTCCCATAGGACCGATCGGCCAAAATAACTTTTTAAAGAAAAATTCGCTATATTTCGTTTTTTAATGAAGATATCGTAACCAGATTTGGCGTTTGGATATTTTTTAGGCCACTTAAGCAATGTGCCAAATTTGAACAAAATCGGTTGACTATATCATATAGCTCCCATAGGTCCGATCTTCAAAAAATCGATTTTTTAACAAAATTTGTTGTGTTTCGTTTTTTGTTAAGATATTGCGACCAAATTTGACATTCGTGAGTCTTTTATAGTTCATAAGCACTGTACTTAATTTAATCCAAATCGTTTGACTAGATCATATAGGTCCCATAGGACCAATCGGTCCAAAAACACGTTTTTTATACGAAATTCGATGTGTTTTGTTTGTTTGTAAAGATATTTGAAATAAATTTGGCATTCAGATGCTTTAAGGTATTTAAGCACTGCGTCAAATTTCATTGAAATCGGTTGACTATATCATATAGCTCCCATAGGAACGAGCGGTCAAAAAAAATTTTTGCTTAAAAATTCTTCTGTTTTTGGTTTTTTGTGAAGAAATCGGACTTTATTACAAGCTAGTGGTACAGGGTATCCTAAAGTCGTCCGCGCCCGACTTTACGTACGCCATTTTTATAGTTGAGAAAGAGTTGATTGTAGATATCAAAGGAGGTATTTTGTTTATTGTAGACTGAAATAGATAGGTTAATAGACTCGGCTATATTTTGCCATTTGAATACTCTCATTTTGACAGTTTTGGATGGAAGGTAGTGAAGGTCAGATGCTAGCAGATATTAATTATTTTGTCGATTGTGCTTGGATACTTATACTCGTACAATCGTTAATTGGGCTTAATTAAATATCTGAGTTAAGATTACAAAAAAATAAAAATAAAAATAAAAAAGTTAATAAGGGTCTTAGAAAGTTTACCTGTTAGAAAGTTGCATCTATTGTGGATTGTGTGAATATTTGATTCAATAAGCATATTTTCGGTTAAGTATAGAATGCACCAAGAGCTGATCGGATTGCAGAGCTTTTTATTGTATTTAGTTTATTAAGAAGGATTATAGATTGGAAGGCAAAAGTTTATTTTATAGATAAATATTGATTTAACTATTTGATTTAGGGTATGGAGCTGCAGTTGTATTTAATATTAGAAAGTGGTGAGTGAGGTCAGTAGCCAGCTTAGCTATATGAGCACTCTAATTGTATTTGCTGCTGAGAGTGACATATGGGATACACAGTGTGGTAATGGAAGGAATACTTACGAAACCATTAGAGATGTAAAAACACCAATTATTAAACAAAACATGGGCATTTTTTGCTTTTCAAGGTCTAAAATAATTAGGAAGTCGCCTGCATATTGGCTAGTAGGAAATTATAGGAAATAAGAAAATAGATTACGGATATAGGGGAGCCTTGAGGAATGCAGTACTGAAGAGGGAAATAGTTAGAAAGAGTTTCACCATTTTTGAAAACTATTTTTCGGTTGGACATGAAGTGGACGACATACGAAATCGTATATGGAGCTACTGGAATGTATTCCATTTCTAACATAAATAATTTCGTAAAATCAAAAGAGATTATTGATAGGTTCAGCTTTGTAGATAAGGCTCTAGTTGCAAGATGGTCTATAAAAAACAGACTATCAAAAAATGACTTACCCTTCTTAAAGCTGACTTTTATGGATAAAATTGTTAGAAGTAACAAACCACCACATGCGCTTCGCCATTATTTCTTTGCCCAGTACTGCAGCTAAGCATATGTTCAAGAAAATTGATCTCGAAAAAACTTTAAGGGAATTAAACGATAGGAGTAGTTCTAGCAGTTATATGTCTTTTTCAATTTCTAGGGCTGATGTCAATGGCTGATGGAAATAAGAGTTGGAAGTAATAACATTTTATTTGTTTAAACAGAGTTGAGGGGAGAAATCGCAGTCGTTGGCTTCTCCTGACCAGATTGCAGCAAATGAATTGGCAATTTTGTGGGTATCTGTTGTGGGTGACACAGTCATGCTGTGGATGCTTTTTGTTGGGAATTGACCGCTAAGTCTTTTTACGTTGACCATTGTAAAGGAGTTCCTTTTAGAGTCCCTAATGGTTCTTTTGAATATGCATTGGCTTTTTTAAATTCAATTATGTTTGTGGAACTAGTTTGTCCCTTCAAAAGAGACCATTTTTTATTTTTGACCTTTTATAGTGCTGAAAGGTATTTGTCCCACCGCGGAACAGTATGATGGAGGCGGAAAGTTGGGTGGGCGCTTTGAACGATAGTTTGTTCAATCAATGTTGCTTCTTTGTTAATATTCTTACTTACAGGGTGATTTACTAACTAAATCGGCAAACATGTCCCACTTGGCGCAGTAAGTTTAAAACACGGTTTGGCTCTAAGCCTTGAGGGGCCTGCCAAATAGACCGTCAATAACTTCCCATCGAGTTGCGGGGGCTATGTTGGTTGAAATAAGAGAGAGGTCAATATTCTTGAAGCAGTGGTGTGTCTGAGAGTTATTATTAGGTAACGCTTTTAAAATCACCCAGAATAAGGGAGGGAATATTTTGGGGACCAAGCATTATATTAAGGTTACTGTTGTTAAAGTGTTTGTTCGGGGGTAGATACGATGAAATGATATTTAGTTTAACATTTCAATCTGCTGAGATGCCGAAAGCTTTAAAGTCAGAGTTAAGATTAAATTGTTGGAAACTAACTGAGTTATGAACCAGCAAAGCAACACAATTGAAGTAGGAAAGGGAACTTGGTTGAAAGGTGAGTCTCTTGGAGAGCAACAATATGTGGGCTATATTGCTTTATAAGCATTTGGAAATCAATAAAATCATTTCTCAAGCCGCTTTTTTCCATTGAATAATCTTAAGATAAAAAAAGAGTAATTTCATTAAATTTAAAGTTGGCGATGCAAAGTGTCTGGAATGTGAGTATCTTATAACTAGTGGATTGTCTTATCTTTGTATAAAGTAATCAGGTTTTTACTGTAATCTGTTATTTCATTAAGACTTCTTGGTGATTTAGGGTTTAGAAGGCATGTGATTCGCTTAAAGTATCTTCATAAGAAGTTATTTTTCTTTGTTGATTGGGTGATGATTTAGGTAGAGTATCATTTGTTTGCTTCATCGTCTGATTACTTTATACAAAGCTAAGACATTCCACTAGTTATAAGATACTCACATTCCAGACACTTTGCATCGCCAACTTTAAATTTAATGAAATTACTCTTTTTTTTAACTTAAGATTTAATGGAAAAAAGAGGCTTTAGAAATGATTTTATTGATATCCAAATGCTTATAAAGCAATATAACCCAGATATTGTTGCTCTCCAAGAGACTCACCTTTCCTACTTCAGTTGTGTTGATTTGCTGGTTCATGACTCATGTAGTTACCAACAATTAAAGAATCCTTTTTTGTCCGAGTTTTCATTTGTGTTTTTATTTATGGATTCTTTGTCTTTGTCTTTGTCTTTTCCTTTTTTTTCAGATTTTTCCGATTTTTCAGATTTTTCAGATTTTTCAGATTTTTCCGATTTTTCTGATTTTTCAGTTTTTTCCAAATTATCCGATTTTTCAAATTGCCAAGCGTCAGAGAGTCTACCTTTTCCCGCAAGAACGAATCGCCAAAGCAACGGAGTCACAATCGTGGCCAATAATTGAGCTACTAAATATACCCACAAATCGTCAAAACGTTCATGGCAGATATTTGGAACAAGTGATCGCACAAAATTTAGATGCGCACGAGCAAAATCGCTCTAAATGAAGAAAATAATGTCTTTAGCTTTTAAAAATTAGTTGTTGGATTATCATTTTCTTACGCCACAGCAAGATAATCCCGTAAAAATCATTCCTAAACGCACCGACAAAGAATCATAATCGTAACCAGTGCCTATATCCCAAGTAGAACAGTAAGCCAAGAGCCATACCGTTGTCAGGAGAAACTCAACAACGAGCATCTTCCAAATTGCTGCTTTCCCAAGGTTATGGAAGGTTGCCCAAATTGAGGTATGTTTTGAAACTGCTAATGTATATAAGCCATAACCGAAAAATCCACCAAGAAATTGCATAAGAAAATACATCAGCATCAGCTTCCAGTCCATGTATCCAACAATAGTGGCAACAGCACTAACAGACGGATTTATATGAGCACCGCTCAGGAACTGGAATATGTGAGTGACTGTCGTGTAGACTAAGCCCCAGCCGATGTAATTGGTGACTCCCGTTGCAAATGAATTAACCATGCTGCCCAGAAACAATAGCATGGCGGTAGCGGTAAACTCGCTGAGGAGCTTACGAAAAAGATCGGAATCACCATGTGAGTTTAGCCATAATTTATAATATCTAAAAAAACTTGAAAAATGTTTGCTTATAAAATTTAAAGTGTAGTAATAGATAGAAGTTTCAAAAATGTTTAAAGCAAATTTCAAAGCTTACTTATTATGCAAATGGAATTTATGTAACATAATTAGTTTTGGGTCGTAAATGAAACGGCATTCACATAGACCGAATGCAATCTTCAGTCTAAGCAGCAGACTTTTATTTATTGTTTGTTGTCATATGGATCTGCAAAGGATTTCTAGTGGCTTGTGGTTTACTTGAATTAACTTGCTTGACTTCAGTTCTTTGTCAGATTTGGTTTATATTTTACTTACATCCCGTTTAAGATTTTGAGTTTTAGTGTAGGTTATTGGCAAGGGGTGGTGACATTTGTACGCCTAAAATACGAACTTCTGGGTATACCTTTCACTACAAATAATAATTAATTGGATTCGAGATAGATAGGCTCAAACATAAGTCAAAATAACGGAAACGCCTACAGGGGGAAGGTCATCATTTTGGTTTTAGACTTTTTGCATGGAAGAGAAATATTCCTGATTAGGAGATACAGCTTAAACTAAAATCGCAGAACGAACCTGATGTCTACAAAATCAAGAAGTCTGACAACGGCGACTTTAAAGAACCGGCCTTATCATCCTTATTTTTGCTTCAATTAACCTACCGGAGGAAATTTCAACTGGGTATAAAATAGTCAATGTTCGTCCATGCATTCCGCTTCCTCTCAGATGCCGTAACAAGCTTCGTTTTGGACACTCCACTTTACGCTGTAAAAGCCCCAAATCTTGCCTTAAGTGCCCCGCTAAGCAACATATATCCGAAGATGAACGTTGTATGCTCAGCCTTTATTAAACAAAAAGAAATATCTGCGATTAACAGTTTAGATAAATTTGACTACAAAACAGCTCTTGGCATGTATCACTTCCGTCATATCCACCGATCAACAACTTACGCATATGCAGCAGAAGCCACATCTATAAAAGTCTCCCACCAAACCACACAAAATACTACCCAGGACCTCTCTAACAAATTAATTTCAAAAGCTTTATCAATTGTTAAGCAAACAAA
>JBAMAX010003508.1:0-25953 GCA_037043745.1 Chymomyza amoena
TTATCTGCCGCATCAGTCCAAATTCATTATTGACCCCTGCATCCAAGCTGCACAATCCGCATCTCCCATTTCACAACTTAGACTCATGCCATTTAGTCAGCCACCCAATACTCCAAAGAGGAATTGCTGCGTCCGACTGTGACATGAAATTAATAATTATATAAATATATGTATTTATCGAGCCAGCCAGCCGCAGCCGGAGCAGAAAAGTCTACTACAAAACACCAAAAACAACAGCCCAAGTCACATGGACGTGTCTGGTATGTTTAATTATTTAGCATGATATTCAAAATTACAAAAATACCAAAGATACGAAATATATTTTAAGCGCATGTGGTTTCTAGGTATAAATGTTTATTAAGTGAGATATGACTGAAATTAGCGGCGAAAATAAAATAGAAGAATCTCAATTGAGCCAAACCGCAGACATTCAGGCTTCAAGTCACTATGAAGGTCAGCTTAGGTCAGAACTAACGTAACTGCGGCACATATCACGATTTGTGTAAAATCCTAACTCTCGATAAGATCTCGCGCTGCTTTCTCAGATTACAGTGATCCTGGTGCGTTTAATTGCACACCAGTCAACTGCACTTTAAGATGGTTCCGCGTCCGACATTGATGTTGATTACGCGCGCAATTAGAGCGAGGCTCGCTTGGGTCCCACCACCATCACTCACAATTTTTTCACACTTTTGAGATTTGCTGTGTTGGTTTTGGAATGCATTTGAAGCCAGCACTGGAGTAATGCGAGTTCATCAATCAGTCTTCAGTCTCTCCATTACAGCTGAGGCGTCGATTCTATGCTATGTACATATCTCGAAGACTCCATGCCGCATTGTCATAAATTTCAACGTTAACCCAAACTCAGCTATGCATCATTATCATCATTTCGACGTTTACTTTGCTCATTTATCAGCATTCTTTTCCTTGGTGTTGGCCGTCTCTTCATCTTTATCTTCATCATCTTCAGAAGCTCAACTCAAATTTACTCACACATTTAAATGGTTTGAGCTGCGCCGCCTACAACTTTAATTGCAAAGGCAAACGCATTACATCTCTATTAAGTGTAAAGGTTGAAGGGCAACAACTTTGAGCAGCCCCAAGATACTTTTTAGTAATAAAATTCTGCTATATTTAATATTTTAGATAGTAAGTAAACTCTTAATTATTACTGCTAAAGAAGTTAGCTCCTTATAAATGAAAACTTTATAGGGCAATAGTGTAAATAATTTCAAGATCATTGTTTTTCGTAAGTATGAATTAAAATTATCTAAAAAAGTTTTAGTTCAACTCACCTGAATGTTATAACTGAAAAGGTGGCAGTAAAGTTATTTTTGTTCTGGTGCAATTATCTTTTAAAGATGTTCATGTTCTTACATTTCTTCGACAATCCTAAATATCTTCAAATCTGTAGTGCCTCATATTCTGTAGCCGCCTTTCTTATAGCCAAATTCATGAAATAAATTAAATTTCATCTTACAAACGTAGGTCAATGAGAAGAAAGTTTATTTGCGACATTATTGACACTCGAGTTTCAATAGATGCTATCTGACGTTCGAATTCGTTCTATCCCCGTAACAAAAAGTAATGCCATCTAATGCTTAGACCGAATTTCTTTCAAAGAGTTTAGAATGAAATGCCGGAAAAGTGAGAAAAAATATGTGTGTGCGAACGAGTTTAGAGTAGACTAAAACAATAGTGTCAAATTTAAACGGAAGTATAGCTAAGTTAGTATGCATATAGTATATATGAACTTAAGTCTATTCACAGTCGAGAAAATTTGTATAGATAATTTTTTTTTTATTTACTTATAGTTTAGTTATTTTTGTTATTGTTAAATTTGTTAATTAATAGTCGTTTCATTTTTAGTTAAGGATCTACAACTATAGCTAAACTCTCTATTTGATTTTATTTATTTTAAAGGGGTACAACGAAGTACACTTGGCCTTAAATTATAAGAGACATTTAAATGAAATATTAAAATATAGAACGAGGTAAAAAATTTGGGAATGAACTAATCCGGTGGTTGATCTTTTTAGCGATATGCACCAATTCACATCAAAAAATGGCTAGAGACTTGGATTTACAATAACCAAGTGGAACTTGGAAACTTTCACATTAGATACCATATTATTCCATAGGAGACAAGCTTATTTTATTTTTTTGATATCGGGGATAAATTATATAGCTCCCATATGGGTGTTAGAGACAACCTCGACAAAAAAAAGTTTTAGATGGATAATTCGTTTGTACATGAAGATATCGTAACCAAATTTGGTATTCAAAAGCTTCCCAACCACTGTACCAAATTTGATCAAAATCGGTCATATAGCTTCCAAAGCAAAATTCGCTATATTTCGTTTTTTAATAAAGATATCGTAACCAGGCGTTTGGAAATTGTTTAGAGCACTTAAGCAATGTGCCGAATTTGAACTAAATCGGTTGGCTGTATCATATAGCTCCCATAGGGCCGATTTTCCAAAAAAACGATTTTTGAACAAAATTTGTTGTGTTTCGTTAGTTTGTTAAGATATTGGGACCAAATTTGGTATTCCTAAGTTTTATATAGTTCTTTAGCACTGTACTAAATGTCATCAAAATCGGTTGACTATATCATATAGCTCCCATAGGACCAATCGGTCAAAAAAAACGTTTTTTATTCAAAATTTCGTCTGTTTGTAAAGATATTTGAACTAAATTCACATCTTTTTTAAGGTATTAAAGCACTGTGCCAAATTTGATCGAAATAGGTTGACTATATCATATAGATCCCGTTGGAACGATTGATCAAAAAAAAACGTTTGCTTAAAAATTCTTCTGTTTTTGGTTTTTTTTTAAGGTACCGGATTTTATTGCAAGATAGTGGTACAGGGTATCCCAAAGTCGTCCGCGCCCGACTTTACGTGCACTATTTTTTTATATGTCGTCTTGTTTACAAAGAATTGGTAACAGCAATATTACATGTTATCGAAAATAAGCTGAAGAAGTGAATGCTTAATATTATCGTTTTAGGAGAAGGACCAACCTAAGTTTTACATCATTCGCATACATAAGAGCGCGAGAAGACCGGATAACTTGGGGAGGATCATTAATAAACGAGATTAAAGTAGGCGACCTAGTGAAATTAATTAATTTAGATTCGTAGCCTTTAAAAACTACTTTTTGCACACGACTAGATAAATACATGAGATCGACTTTAAAAGGCAGGCCGGAAATACTAAACGTGACAGTTTAGTTAAACTGCCTTCTTCTATTCTAGTTAGAAGAAGGCAATGGCTTACTGCGTTAAATGCCTTACCGAAGTCAGTATAAATGACATCAGTTTGCATTTTGCTAATAAAACAATTGTTAATAAGAAAAAAATATCTAAAAGGTTAGTAGTGGTGGACCGACGTTTTACAAACCCGATTTTGGAGTCCGATATTAAAGAACGACGGTGTGAAGTGACAACTATTTTAAAAACTTTTCGAATTGATGAAAGCTTGGCAATACCTGAGTAGTTCTCAATATTTTATTTGGAAGGATTCATTCAATATAGCTGGAATATCGATTAATTCATTTATAAAGTCAAGCTGATCAGAAGAAAAAGAGAATTAGAATCAACCGAGCGAGTCCAGGGGAACGCTTTTACCGCAATAAACTCTATTACTGAGGGCAAATTAAGAGAAAGTAAATGGGATCCCAGGCGGGCGCCATAGCATTGAAAAAGCCACCAGCACGACCTGACGGTCTGTCAAATCTATAAGTTATATTAGAATTTACGAAAATATCAAAATTATAGACAGACGAATTAAGACAGGTTTCGGAGAAGGAATAACATGGGAATCAAAATTTACAGTAGAGACATAAAGTCTACTAAGCTTAGAAAGAAAGCCAGGAACATTCTGAAAATGAATGGTAAGATTAGTAATTAGTTTTTGGAATAGAGTTAACTACGGAAACGGAAGGCGGCAAAAGTGTTTTAATTTTTTTTTTAGTAAACTCATGTACTATATATGAGTAGGCCAAAGAGATGGATTAGGTATTGAAGAAAATATAGAATCAGGAACGTTAACCTGCATAACACTATAAATAATGTCATAAAAAAAAAAATTAATTTTATAATTTACTATTTCGTAAATAATGCTAAATTACAATTTTTTTTAATAAATAATTATATTTTTAAATTTCAATTCATATTTTGTAATTGATTGTAACCTATCAAATAAATTTTTTTTACTTTTGAGACTAGCGCAGCTTTCCATAATTTTATCTTGATTCGAAAATGGCTTAAGTTTAAAATAATAATAATAATCATAATTTATTTTATTTTTTAACCAGTTTTTAATTTTTTCGTGACCCCAACGAAAGCAAGCAGCTTTCGTGTCTGATTTACCCTTTGCCGTTTGACCATTTTGACTTCTCCAACTTAACAGAAATCCGATGAAATCCCTGCACACATGCCAGTAAACAAAATATACAGTTTCAAGGATCTTAGTCAAAAAAATATTCTAGGGTTTAGCGGTAAATTGATTCTGACACTCAAATCAAGTGAAATATCGATAAATTTCAGCAGCTTTGTGGTCATTTGGAGGCATTAGCTTTACGAGCCGTCAACAGTAAGGCCCACTGAGCCGTTCAAATTACCGACAGACGTTTTTTGTTTCCACACTAACTCTACCCGAAAACCATAAAAAATGACAAGTGCTGAGTAACAGAATGGATCGAAAAGGGGTGCATAAATTTAACTAAATGTATCACAATTGTTTCGTTACCCATGGCAAAGCAACCCCATGCAAAGGCGTTGAGGTTTCGGATGGTGCAATGGTACCGGAGAGGGGGTGAGCTGTGCACTTGCCACTATAATTGTGGGTGTTCTTGGGTCGTTGTAGCTGTTAGCATCTGTGTCTGGGTTTGACTTTTCATTTGATTTAATTTGCTTTGGTTAAGCGTGTTGTGCAAAGCCGAGGGGTTGCTTTCAAAATTAACTGATAACTTTTGGCACGTTCATGAAAAACAATAAAATCAAATATGAATTTTTAACGCTTACTTTGATTTATTTATAGATGAATCGGGGACTTTGAATTAGGTACAGATGATTTGAATGGTTATGGAAATATCAGGGAAACCCAGGAATGAAAGCCCATATTATTAGTCCGAAAAAAGGCTGTTGTATATAGGTATAATATAATAATATTATTTACAAAATCGTTAATTCGTTAAGCGGCAAGTAGGGCTTAGAATGTATTGTATGCGATTTTTTATAAAGTCAATTTTTTGTAATTAATAATTGTTGACAAATATTAGACATAATAAGAGAGAGTAAAGATGCCCTACATTTATTCTTGTAGAAATTGTTTTCTAAATTCATTTCATCCCAGTGTATCCAGATGTTAATCTGAAAATATCTTCACCCAAAACTTTACCTTGGTTGGTTGGTTTTGGGTGCCGTTTGAGTGACAACATATTCAAACTCAATTAGCGCTAATGCGCCATTTTGTTATGGTGTACCTTAGTTGTCTTCTCTAATATCTTATTAAGCTGCCATGTAGCAGGTGGTGCCACTTCTAACTATGTGCTGGCATGAAAAATATACCTAAGTGGCTTTCAAGAGTCTTTCGTATCGAAATACATAGAAAGGGGAATGTTGGAAGAAAATTATTTCGAGAAAACTTTTAGCGAGAAATTGGCAAGCTTTTGAAGATTTGTGGCAATAGATCAGATGCAGGCCCACCTCTTTTGCATATTAGGAGGTTAAGAGGTTAGATGTCCCGGAGAAGGGCATTATCAGCTACCATTCATATATCCTCAAGGCTTGGTAAAGACAAAATCTCGGATATGAATTTAATTTTCTCGTTGGAATGGATAATCACAATATCACTATATATATAGAATAAAGTCGAAGAGACCAATCTTCGCAGACAAAGCGTCTACAAAAAAGACTCGTATCTTTTCCGTTTGATTATTTAGCCACGAGTAAGTTAAACTATTTAGTTTTTCTGAAAACACCCACGCTGTTATTTGGCATAGGCCTAATTTGAACTGTTAGCCTTTGACTGTCACTTGGCCACAATTTGCAATATGTTGTATCGTCGTAAAAAAATGTGGTTAAATATTGCCCAATAAAGTTAAAACACCAGGAAAAACCGCAGAACTTTTATGTATGCCAGATTGACAATTCATTTGTTCATAATTTGCGGTTGTACCGCTTGAAGCACTTGCTGCACTCAAGGATCAAGCAAAGACAAAAATTCCGACATCGGGTCCGAGTCAATATGTCTAGGTTCAGCGCATTGTCAATTGCATTGATTTGATAGTTTGCCTCTGTTTCTTGTGGTTTGTACTTTTAAGCCCTTGGGTGAGCCGTCCATAGACCTGGTCATGTGCTGGAAATACGCTTCACATTTGCCATGCCATGCGGTTTGGAACATCCAATCAATAGCCCCAAATTTAATGCCAATCACGCTAATAACTGTGTCACTAGCATAGTAGCACAAGAAAACATGGTGAAGCTTTACTAGGTCTTGCAAAGAATTGGCCAAAAAGAGATGTAGACCTTGAAAGATGTCATCAGCCAATTAAAGACTGGCCCAGAACTTGGCTCACTTTCCCCGGCAGTACAACAAACCAAAAAAAAAAAAAAAGAAGAGCCTAAAACCTATAGAAAAATTTTTCTATTTTTTGCCAAGCTAACAATATTTTACGATTATTATTATTTATTTTTTGCAAGCCGTTACGCGCGTGTATCACCTAAGCGGCTTAGATGTCGGCGTGGCTGCGGCATCTTTAATTAACAGCTCATCAAGATGAAGTTGTTCGACTTTAATTACATCTGAGCGGGAGAGAGATAGTGAGTCAGGGTTTGATATCGTCTTGCTATTTTGAAAACTGAATTATCAAAGATGCCTTACGCATAGACGATAGTTGTCCATCCAAAAATAATGCAATTCGAAGGGGTAAGGCAACGAACAAGGCAGAGCAAGGGAATCTGTGTGCGAGGGCTTGGGGTCAGCATGGTACTACTTGAGAGCGTGTGAGTGAATGGTGTACGGTGAGAGATATCGAGAGCGCCATAGTTGTAAAGTCCCCCAGTCGGTTGTTAACTGCGTGGGTTGCTCTAGTAGTTGGGAATTTACATCCACTTACTTACTTAAGTAACATTAAGCATTTTCTTTCTAGGTGTGTAGGGCGCCAGTTCCATTGGTTGTATTTCTTTTACCTTAAATATCCATATTAAACGAGGTATTTTAAGAGTTATCTCAGAACTCTTATGTGCAGGTAATTTACGGACCTCCGATTCATATTCAACAACTAGAAAAATTGAATATAGACGCTCTCATATCTGGGGTGCTGGAATTTTTTTGCATCTTCGATTCGGATGCCAATTTGAAAACAAATTAGGTTTAGGGCAATCCTATTTGACAGCATCCAAATGTAAAAATACTTCTAATTCATCGAAATAAGTGTTGAAATATTTTCTACATCAATTATTAAAATAACAATTTGTCCGTAAACGAAGACTCAAGTTTTACGTTTTAAGCGATTAAGGGCTCATGCTATAGATATTTTCCAATAATTTAAGGCAGTCTTTGGAAATGTTTACGAAAAATCCTACCAATTTTACTGTAGATACAACTAAGTTTAACACACAGAAGTTTTTTTATAGTTCCATAGGATCCACATTTGTATTGTGCTTAATTATGTTACTTGATACATTCAATATGAAGTATTTTATTTTACTATTTATAAGTCCGACCTACTAATGTGTACACAAAATGCTTGAAATATTTACAAGTGCATTATTTTAAAGTTTTCTTTTTGAAAATAATGTAAATAATAGAAGTATTAACATATTATCCTACGTTATATTTTGAAACAAAATGATTATTAGGTTTAAATATTTCAATGCTTAACACTTTTTAATCTTGGTAATTTATAAAAAATCACTTGTCTTCTTTTTTGGCGCTTTTATACGGCAAAATATGTAAAAAATCTCGAAGTCTTGGGGTGTCGAAAATTGGGCAAGCTACGTGCCTTGCAACCCTTTCTCCTAAATTAACAGTTAAAAACTACAAAAGGTTCGGGGTTGAGGAGAAGTTGAGTTGAAAGTTTATAACTTACAGCTGCACATTTTATTATTGCAAAAGTACTCAACTCAACAGCAACCGTGAATACCCTAAATGTGTAATGTGCAACTTTATTTAAGACGCGCCAAATCTAATATTATTTTATAAAAATAGTTACAGCTTTACGTATTGGCGAAGATTGCATATAATCTGCTATATACATTTGTAGATTAAATTGTTATAACATCATCTGACCAACCTCGCTGTTACTGGCCCACTAATATGCTTCAGCTTTATCTCTTCCCCGCATCTATAAGTACATCCAACAATGTGTAAATCGTTTCGAAGTTTGATGCTGGTGATCACAGTGCGTCTCCTGCCTCCACTATACCCGCTGTCTGTTGGGGCAACCCAGCAGTCGCCACTGCTGCTGATGATGATTTGGTGATTTTCTTTATTATTATTACTGTTTTTAACCAACTTCTTATTACAACCAGTTTTATTTCATATCAGCATTTTTTTTCTTTAACACTCGAAAGGTGTTGAAGACTTGTCGGTGCCAGATAAAAGACCCATACAAAAATTGCTTTCTACCCGACGCGCCCCACCAAAAAATATTACAAAAAAAATACAGAAAAATATGAAAAAAAACCAAGAAACTCATTTGGTTGGTCGGTTTTCTGGCGTAAAACATGAAGAAACTACCGTTGAGGTAAAAATGTAGGCAGTAAAGCGTTAATTGCTCATTATTGGGCACACTTCATGTCACAGAAACGCAGAAAATTATACGCAAGGCGTCGGTGGTGTCTTCAAGCAGCTGCCACTGATTGAGTTGTTCGTGTGATGCCTAGCGTTGGCGATCCATTTGAGATCCCCTGGCGTTCCACAGTTACTTACAGCTTTCTACTACTATCACGTATTTCGATGTATAAGTGTCTGTGTATGTATTTACATACATACATACATATAGTTTGTATGTAGCATGCACTCGAAGCCAAGTGCTAAATTACATAGTTTTTCAAGAGGAAAAACTCAAAAAAATTAAGTTAAGGCCTGTTGCTTGTGCGGTTTTGTATGCGGCAGCTAGCCCATCTCATGTTAATTGTAGGTTGGAGCTGCTGCTGCTTTGGCAGCTGTGGCTTCGGCTGCGGCTGCATTTAGATGGACAGCATGTCCGCTAACTACGATGGATCGCTTGGCCAGGCCAGCCATCAGCGCACAGCTGCGGCGGTGAAAAATCTAAGCACCCTGACTTAAGTTTGACTTTAATTGCTCTTGACAGTCATCACTGTCAGTGCGCAGACGTGGACTTGGACATGGACGTCGTAGTAGGAATCTCGTATCTCGTATCACAGTTTGCCAATCGCGCTGCTCCAATCAACTGGAGGTTGCCAGCTAAACAACCAGCCCACTAGCCAGACAAGTCGGCTCGTCTGTTAGACTGACTGGCTAGCTAGCTGGCTGGCTGGCTGGCTTTCGGTTGGCATTGCCGCCATTTTGCAGAGTCATTTACATTAATGGCGGAATCGTCGAAGTTAGCTTCGGCTTGGTCGACAGTTTAATTTTGCCAAGGGGCGTACAGTCGCAATTTTTTTTTGCTATTAGTTTCAGTCTAAGAATATAATTTTTTGATGGGTCTATATGTATATAATATCAAAAAATATATATTGTAAGGTAAGTGCGGATAAACAAAATTTTCAATACTACTTTTTTTATACTTAATATGTATTTTATTTATCAGCGGAGTCGGGGTGGACCGTAGGTTTTTTATTCCAAATCGGGTTCTCAGAGGAAATAGGGGTTACGAGACGCCGAAAAAGCGAATCAAACGAAATTTTCTACATTCTTTCAATAGTATGCTACAAAAATTGGTAACATCACGTTAGATTTCCTTTCCATTAAATGGCAACATTATTTATCTTAATACTCGTGTACCGCACCGACTGATACAAATTCTTTTTTGTACATCCAATTTTTAATTACTTGGGAATACAATACAATAACATAAAGAAATCGCTAGTAAAGACCTATATGCTACTAAACAGTGGGAAAATGTGTATTATATTTTAATATAAATCGAAATATAAATTTAAAAAACAAATTAAATTAAAAGTACACTTTTATTAACATGGTGTTCATCGGAAGCATAGCGGTAGCTTACTTGTTTGCAATGCGAAGGTCCGTGGTAGTTCGATTCCCCGATTCGATTCTCTAGCTCAATGACGCTATTTTCCCCAGATAATCTCTATTAATTACGACATTCGGACTCTTCTATAAATTGTAGATCCCTGCTCCGCCCAGGGACGACTGACAAAATATTCAGTCAGGGAAATTATAAATCATTAACATTATTAGGTATAGATTCCAAATTGGTATTTGGGAACAAAAAAATAATTCGTGCATACAGTTCATCTTTGAAACAAATTTCCTAAAGATTTAGAGAAAATAAGAAGCTCAACAGTACGCAGTTGTTTTATTAAACGATAAATTAAAGC
Source organism: Chymomyza amoena (assembly GCA_037043745.1). Classification (NCBI taxonomy): domain Eukaryota; kingdom Metazoa; phylum Arthropoda; class Insecta; order Diptera; family Drosophilidae; genus Chymomyza; species Chymomyza amoena. Next base: position 10,541 of record JBAMAX010003508.1, read on the forward strand.
GTCATATGGGCATAAAATAAATGATCCTAGTAAAAAATTAATCTGAAACTAAAAGGAATAAATAAATATATCTTTGGTAGAAAGATAAACCTTCACACCTGTGTTGGGTATTTGTCAGTTCCTTACGTATTAAGGTAGTTAAATTAAACAAGCTTTATTGTTTTGGTTAGTCACCTAAAAATCGAAATTCGAAATAAAATATTTGACGATGACACGCACGGTAACTGTGCATATTTTGCTCATTAAAAATATGTGCAATGTTCATATTTCGCCTTTTCCGTTTGAAGTTCTCGATCTCAGGAGAACTTCGAATGTAGAGACACTAAATTTAACCAAATTTTCTCATTATTTGTAAGTAAGTGGAGTCGGTCGAATTCTCGTTCTCCCCTACTACTTACCTGTAAACAGTCGCATTGGTTATGAAAAACATCAATCTAAAATAAAATCATATTCCATCATATGATTACATATTCTTTAAATTCATATGCAAATAAAACATAATGCAAACTTTTTAATCCTAAAACAAAATATTTTGTTAAGCTTTTTTACTCAATTAGTCACAGAAATTGTTGACACACAAAATAAAACTGAATTAGCTAAACGATTATTTATAAAATGTTCCCTAATTGGGCATTAACAGAAAAAATATTAATTTTTGTCACTTTAAAATTTATGTATATTATTATGATTTATAGTAGACTATAAATAGGAGCTTCACAAACCGTTACAGTTGTTTGTTTGAATAATACAATATGTACAAATTATATTTTTTTAAATCATTTTTCATGACAATTATACATTTAAAAAATTTATGTTTCAGATTATAATTAATAATTCCTCATTGTTAAATTTTGTCTGTTTTCCATTATATTTGTTTTCATTTGCCATATATATACTAAAGGGTGCACCATTTCTTATGTCGGCGTGTAAACTTTGAATAACTTAAAAATAGAAAACGATATCTGTATATGAGGTTTTTTCATTTAATTTTGTCATTTGTAATTTATTTAGAATAGTATTTGAATACAACATCAATCAAGTGGCCGATTTTATTGGCCACAGCCAAATATATAAAAATAAAATATTTTTGTTGTGTTTTGCATTACCTTTTCGATCATCTGGGGTTGTATTGCGATGATTTCGACCCGACTATACTAATATATACATAAGCTCTCCAAAGGACTGAGGCTAGCTGTCGTACACTTTGCTTTTCAAATAACCCCACAAAAAATTCAAATCTGGAGATCTGGGTGGTCATGCAATGTCCAGGGCGTTTCATGGATCATGTGTGAGTTCTGCGTTCCCCAAATGCGGCATTTTGACTTAGAAACGGCACCAGAGAGTTTGAAATGCCTGTTTGCCATAATATTTTTTTTTCATAACTGAACGATGCATGGTTGAAATTGTACTGAATTGATGCTTCCCAAACATGTGAAGTCAATCAAAAATCAAAATCGATTACGCAGGTCAACATGGTTCAGTTATTGGAAAGCTCAGAGTCATTTCCGAAGTAATTTGGTGCATAGAATCCGAATCCGGCGTCAGAACTGGCCCATCATGTCAGGATTTTGAGATATTTGAGGTTATGTTATTTTTGGGTATCCTGACGTGATGGGCAAGTTCTGACGCCGGATTCGGATTCTACGCACCAAATGACTTCGGAAATAACCCTTAGCTTTCCAACAACTCACATGACCCCTGTTTTTGTAGACCTGTGTTATCAAACGTTTAAGATATTCAATGTTACTATACCGACATAAAAAGTGGCGCACCCTGTATATAAGAGGAGTATTTTGTAAGAGCAAAAAATACTTGCTGTGGCTAACTCGTACATATCTACCTAAACCATAGATTATACAAAAGTTAAAATTTGTATGGAAGCCAAAAAATACTGTTCACCGACCACACATAAATCATTTAAAATAAAGACACCAAAATCCAACTTATAATACTAAGCTCGATCCTTGCGAAGACATCGTAACCAAATTTGGGAGTCGGAAGTTTTTTAGAGTTTCCAAGCACTGCATGGATAAAATCTCTGCCAAAAAAACACGGTTTAGGTAAAAAATTCGTTTTTTTTTACTATTTATATCCTATTAAAATAATATTTTGCTTAATTTAGTAGTTGTGATTATGTGTTCCGTCATGCACATTAAACTAGCTGTACCAAAAAAAATTTAGGAACATTGGATTATGTTTGATATTCATCTTTACGTATAATTAAGTTCAAGTTGTTTATCTGATTCATAAAATATAAGCATATTATCACGAATGACTATTTATATTTTATACTTTTATTCACCTGATGCCAGAGGTATTATAGATAAGTCTATGTGTGAAATACAAGGAATTTATCCGTATCTTTATGTAAACACCTAGGTCTTATTGGATGAAAGAGTTATTAACATTATATTTTACCAAAAGATGATAACAATTCGTAAGCAGATTAAGTTATGGCGATTTCCAGCATCCTTACCGGATTACGAAAACAAATGAGACAAAAAGATGTTTTTGGATACATTCTTAACATTAAGAATGTTTTAATCTGGAAACGTTTCGAAAACGTTTGGTGGTGCTTTACTTATTTTGAATGTCCCCTAATTTCTAATAGGCTAGGTTAATAAACGTATTTTAAAATTTTAATCAAATAGATCTTTTTTTCCGTGTTATATGGCGTCGATCACAGATCAAACATATGTCAAATCTCAAGCTATAAGATCAAGTGGTTAATGCGTCTCAGAGAATACTTACAGATTGGAAATGTAGATCAGGATAGGAATAAAAGGCATGGACGGCTGCGAGGCAAATACTTAGAAGACATAGAGTTGCAGAGCAGGAACGTGATATACTTCGTAGACATCTTCTAAGATTGAATGTATTGTCAAGAAGATTACGACAGGCGTGCAATTCTTTATACAGATCAGCAAGGAACCAAACTATGGGAATTAGAATATTAAAAAGAGAAATAGATAGAATTAATTAGTGAAAGGTTAGGGCTGACCGAATCGTATATGATAGTTAAATTGTATTTTTTTTTTATATCGACACAGAGGCGAGACTTTTAAACATCTAACAACGTTACGAACACCCCAATTATGTTTCTGAAAAAAAAGCTATATAAACGTATATATTACTTGACCACTCATTGCTTGCGCTTTTAATATTAAGAACATTCTTTTATCTTTATATAAAAAATTGTATTTGATTTATTTTAAGTCAAGTCTTTTCTTATAAACATTCCGCAACGATTATAAACTAAGCTCTTCTTAGATATTATGGTATACCTCCCTACTATGAGTAACCGTTAATATAAAAAAAATAAATAAAAAAAACAACTTTAAAATTCAACATCCAAAATTATGCACATTAGTCGCTGTCAATATTTTTAAGAGAAGCCCAGCTCCTCTGTCGCACTTCGCCCTTCCTAACACTTTGAAATTGAAATGCGCATACGAAATTATTTAAATGTGAGGAGGTAAGTTATGAAGTTATTACGATGGCACTTTTAACGCTCCACGTTGCGACGACTGCGCGATCGTTGTCAGTGAGTGACAATGGGTTTTCCTCACGTATATTACGCACAGTCGGGGGTCGGATAGGGCATCATTGAAGCATCGAAGCGTTCAAGCTTCGGCCAGCTCGACAGCTGGGCAGACATCTAGACATCTGGACAGCATAGGCGCGCGTGTAGTATATATCACTTTTCAAAAGGTATTTATTTTTGTGCGATACACTTTCGGTGACTGAGACTGCTAAGCATTTATTTATGAGGTATTATCCAGGCGGGTACCCTGGTTGTGATATTTTGACAGCAACAAGTTGGGCATACAAAATATGGCAAAAGACAGTCACTAACTGTCGCCTAGTCGTCGTTGCGGTACATATTTCATCGATTAATTTCAAAGATGAAGTTATGAACACCCTGAAAAATTTGAATATTTGATTGGAGCTTCCACACTGGACATGATCGAAACTTCATGTTAAATCATAAATTTATATATTGTTTAAATATGTTTTAAATACGCCGTGAAATGGTCAGTGAGTGGCAGCTTTGGCACATCGCCGTTCAAACTTATGTATGTACATAGATACATATATAAATGTAGACATTATACTAAAGGTATGTAGTAGGTATGCCATCGGCAATTGCGTTTTGACAGCTACGTGACACGCGCAGGTGTTATGGGATGTCGCTGTCCAAAACGGAAGTGGCCCAACCCATATGTAAGCTACGAATTTGAATTTTGGGTCTCGGTCAAGGGTATGCACGTGCTACCAGTACTAAAACTGAAAAAACACATAGTGCTGTTGTGCACCATTGGTAAGATTTCTGCGTTGCAATGGTCCAATGCTCCGAAGTTTGTTGACTGTATCTACTTTTGACAACATGTGACGTCATTATATGCCTTCAATACATTCGATTATCTTAAGATTTCGTTGCAAATTTGGAACTAATTTCTTAATGATTTTTTTTTTTTGTATCATAAATCATCACGAAGTTTATTCCATTGCTTTCGAATTGTATTTTGAAGCGGCCAGAATATTTTAACAAGAAGTCCGATGTTTTCTCTTCCAACTTTTTTTGAGAAAAAAACATCGCCAAGTCAGTTAAATTTATGAAGCCAAAATAATTCTGTTTCGAATTTGATATTTTTTGTCATCTGGTATAATTCGGATCCAATGATCTGAATATATATAAGTTCCTATATGTCCTACAAGGGCTCTTCTCCACTGTTATCGGTCTCCAGATGTCTGTTTCATTTGCTGACAGTTTGTTTTGTCCTTGGGTCCTAAGGTTTTCTCAGTGATTTGCTAATCCATACCCATTTGCGTTTTTTAATTGCATCTTATACTGGAATTTGTTATTCTTTTTGACCAGACGATGTAAAGTATTTTCATATTTCGTCCTAGTTGTTGTAACTATAACATATAATCTGCATAGTCAAGATCCTCCAGGCAATCTAGAAAGCTGCATAATATACCTATATTTGAACGCAACGAAGATCTCGATACAACATCCAGCACTATGTTGAAAAGAAGTGGAGACAAGACACAGCCTAGCCTTACGCTGTGCATTACTCGGCACGATGCTTTGGCATAGACTCGTGATCATACTCTGCTCACATTTTTCACATTTTTTAATAGTATAACATATTATATTAAACTAAATTGGATCAGAACCTGTTCTAATACGATTAGGTCACCAAAGAATGCTTGTTGATAGCGACGTCACCTAAAGAAGCCCGTAAGGAAACTGTCGTAATAAAACGCATAGACATAGAGCATAGACAGAACATAGAACATACTACAGTAAATATTTTACTGACAAATCACTTTTAAAAACTGATCGATACTTTTGAAGTTTGGCTGAGTATTTAAATTTATTTCAATTGATTAAGTCATCTTATCTCTGTCTGTCCGTATCGCCTATTTTTCGAAGATCAAAAGGGCTCTGAGCATAAAATTTTGCCATAAGTCTTTTATTAATATAAATTGCATTCATTTTTTTGATATTGGTCGTACTCTAACTTTATTTTTTCGTTACTCATACTTTTTCGGAGTAATGAACACATTTGAGAGCCCTAAATATAAAGCGGTTTGTGAAGGAGCTACAGTAATATCGTAATTTTACTTATTGGGAGCACCACTCAGCCTCACAACAGTATACCTTGCCATTAAATGTGTCAAAATCGACCACATTTAATCCGTTTTGCATATAAGGCAATTTGGTTCGGTTTCTCAACAGGTACAGTTTAGATTTTACTGTTTATTAATAAAATTATTTTTTCCGAAACATCCTGCGTAAAAATTCCAATGCAATCGTTATGTCCTGACTTTACCCGGCTCACTTAATAAGTGAGGAGACTTTTAGACCTGGACAATTGTTGTTCGCAATTCGCAAAGATAAGTTAGATAAGTTGTCTCATCAGCAATTGATTGGCTGTAGTCGCCGTTCGCTCCGCGTCAAAAAACGACAAGGCTCTCTATCATAAATAACTTTTGTAGACTATTGTTTGTAACTTATCAGATCGCTAAGAAAAGAAGCCCTTATACCCACCTCAATCGGAACGACAACTTAATTTTCTCGCCTCTCGAAATCTAATCGTAGCACATTTCATGTGAGACGTAAATCAATGCCAGCTGTAGACACTTCCAATCATGATGAAAGCCCTCGCTCGGGGTCATAAGGAAAAAGAGTTTGTTAGTCAGTTAAAGGTATGCTTAAAAAAATTTCTTAATTTAAATTTACAAGCTCTATGCGGCTGAAAGCAGCTAAAAATTCTTAACTTCAACTACTTAACGGACCCATTACATGACCGCGATCTTCGAATGTGGAAACTGCCTGCTGTTGTAACTTCATTACCGCACTCCATGGCCTGAAAGTGATGGTCACTTTACTTCAACTTCAGCATCAACATCAACTTCCAGCTCATCTCAAAGAAGAGTCGTTTTGTAGATTGTAGCTTTGGCTGGTTGTTTCTGTTACTGGCAGTAGTAGACCCGTTTTGGTTCGGTTTCGTTTTATTTTTCGAACATTCGTGCACTAATGACACTTTAATAAATCATTCGAAAGGTGAGACATCGAGTGCAAGTTAAGGTTGATGATGGGCCAAGACGGAGAAAAAAAAATAAAACATAAAATCCAAACTGAAATGAGAAATGTGGTTGGTTGAGTCCGTGGTTAACTTGGCACGTAGAACGCCAAGGTATTTGGGTATCATAAATTTATAAGGCATACTAGTTCGGCTCTAAGGCACTTACATAGTTCAAGCTATTTAAATTAAATGGTTTATAACTAAAATATAAACTATAATATTTTGATTAAAGCGAAATGTGAGCGATAACTTTCGCATCCATACGGATGGACTATATAATAGTCAATTTCATAAAATAAAAAAAAATAATTATGTTTCCTTTTAGTCAAAAGCATTTCAGCAAGCCAACTCAGACTTCCATTGTAGGGTATATTGAACTTTGGAACACTTCTTCCCATTTTTCATGCCTTATATCAAAACGATTTTCAACACTCTAATACAAACGATAGCGGGAGCCTCAATTTTTCATATGCTTAGCTCTTTAATTAATGAGTGCCATGTGCCGCTAACTAGTAAGCGCTTTAAACAAAATAAATATCTATAGTTCCATAACACAACTGCAGAAAAACAATAGGTCAGTCCACTGTTAAGTCGCCTAAAAAGGCAAAACAAGACAAAGGTAAACAGCGCTACGGACGGCTTAAAATCGAGAGGCGACTTATTTCCGAAATTAACATTTTCCCATTGACGTCTTATTAATACTTCACACCTTCTTTCAACATTTAAAATCGATCGGTTTTTTATGAAAATTAGTTGACGCGTCGCCGTCGGCGAGATCGTGGATTACAACAACCCAAAAAGGCAAAGAACAAGGGGGGCTAGATAAGAAACATAAGTTTAGAGCTAAAACTGGCCTTTGGCAAGTCTGTTAAGAGCGGCGACTTATGTATATGTTTTGTATGCAGATGTATATGTACGAGTGAGTATTTTGTCTGAGAATGTTTTGGTATATTGAATTGTTAATACTTTTTTTTTTAATATTTTATTTTGACTTATACTCGTTTTGCAACGCTTGAGACTAGCTCATTATAATATTAATTAGTTAATATTAACGTGTTATTTACTTATTATTTATTCGCAAATTCATATAAACAAACGCTAAACTGAAACTGAAATCGATTCTATATAAACAAATTTTTAAATATTATTTAATAATATAAATAAAACCAGCAATATGCTTAACGAATTTCTTATGTAAAGAAAATCACGAAGTTTATAAATAAATACATAAATGGCACATAAATAAAAAACAAATTGATTTTTTATTTTGTGTTTAAATATAAACTACCTTAATTAAAAGCATTTCATGGTCCTTATGAAATTCCGATAATAATAAAAAATCACTTATGCCTTGTAGAATAGATTCCTAAAATGAAAGCAGAAATTTGATTGACAGTATACTTACTATATGTATAAACCATACTAGTCATGAAAAGTTAAATAAATTATACAACTGCATTCATCATAGCGATGAAACACAAAAAGTATCGAATAGCAACAAAAATTCATAATTCATTCATATTTTCTTGATGGAATGCAGATTTGACAGCTGGGAACTGGGTTTTACTTCACTACATAATGTATTCAAGAGTGATCAAATGGTTAAAAGGTGACTAATCTAAATGAGATATCTCTTTTATATACAAAAATTGGATAATATTCGTGTAAAATAAATCGGTGTACAATATAATCTTTCACATATATCCTTTTTTTAGATTGGCACGGAAATATCATAGGCAAGACTCTTTACGCTTTGCACTCTTCACAGAGTATCTCGGAGGGTTGTTGTGCAACAATTTAAAGCGATTTTCAGGCTTTGAAACTTTTACGAGCATTCTTGTACTAACCTGAATTTAAAAAAATATATCGACTTTGCTGACCTTTGACCTTGAATATATTGAGACGACGGTTTTTTATTTTTTTATTATTTAATTAAGTGTAGAACCTGTACATCAATTTCGTACCTTAACATCACATGGATGGTAATTTAATAAGAGCCAAACCCCATAACGCAGTATGAGGATTTAAGTGCAGGTAGTCTAACTGACTTCCCAACGTTTTCGTAATACCTTGCCGTTTAAGCCGCCTTAAATGTCGGGCAGGGAGTAGAGACGACGCTATATTTAATATCACTTTTCATATAAAAAAATTACTTATAGGAACTTTAAATCAATCTTGTCATTAGGAGGAATAGTGTGAGGTGCCATGACTAAAATAAGCATTAGTTTTTTAATACTAGATGGCACAAAGATTTTGGATTGTCTTTATTCGTTCACGAGATATGTCTTGTAAAATAAAATTTATCGACATTTATCGATTATTCGAAAAAAATATGAATTTTTCAAAAAAAAAAAAATCCAGCTATATCTTTTAAATGCAATTTCTTTTTTACGCGTTTTATAGCTTTTTATGACAAAGGAAATATAAGAATTTAAAAAAAATGTATATTCATTAAGTCATGTAAATAATATAATCACTGACAAAAACTAATAAATGAGTTTGAAAAATAAGAGAGAAAATTTAAAACTATTTTTGGCTATAATTACAAATTACGCTGGATATTACGAATAATAACAGCCGTAATTGCTTAATTAAAATAAAATCTTTCCTAATTCTCTTTGTTTTTAAAAGAAAGATCGATATGTGTACATAAGTAACCATCGGCTTATCTTACACTGCGAACATGGATTTAATGGATCTGAGTAAACTTGAAAATCTGGGTTAAATTATCAAATGTGATAAAACGACTTGTTGCAGGTGACATCAAGCGTAAAATGGACACTCTATTATTAGCATTTTATTTAGTTATATCAAATATAATAAATTAATTAATGCAAAGCTGTTTGCTATTGCAAAATATACAACTGTTAACTACAATTTACTAATGCAAATCGGATTAAAACTTTGTTTGACTCTAAATATTGTGGACGTTCACTTTTTGAGCCAATCTTCAATCAAAAATACAAATATTAAAAATATGACAAGTTTTTATGTATAACAACGTGTAAATGCGTGAGAGGTGCTTATATAATGAAGTTATGTGGCTAAAGATGGAGGAGTTATTAGCAACATTATTTGCGTGTACCCATAGAAAAACATCCATATGTATCGAATATAAACTTAGGTTTTTCTTTTTTTTTATTATCATGTTATCAAAACAAATTGCGCTGCCAGTAGCAGACGGCAGGAAATTTTATTTGGCAAACACTAGAGAAGCCTTAAACCCCAGCTGCCAAAAAGGTAACCCACCTCCAAATGATGCGAAAATGTCGCGTGCACCTTGCCACATTTTCCCTGCCAATTTCAGAAATGCTCAAATCTCGACTTGGTTCACTTGTAAACCTCGCCCACTCCCTCTGCAGGCCTCAACGGAAGCCCTGTATTAGCTTTGTGTGTTGTATGCCTGCAAGGAGATTGCCCATAAAAATTCCATAAAGATAGCGATTTATGTCAAAGTAGCACAGTCCTGATGCGTTATATGGGCGAAAGGGTTTAGCCCGGACCCTGATGTGTCGCTCTGATGATGTCGATGCGTAAATTGCTTGCCAGCCGCTGATGCGGTTGTTGTAATGGCATTTCTTCTCACGTTTTTTCTTCATCATCAGCATTTGCTGCTGACATATGTTACTTGGGGTTGTCGATATATAGTTTTTTATCTTTTGGGGTTGTCTTTTGTGTACGGTGTGGCATGGAAATGATTTGCAGGTGGTTATTAATCAAATTAATGTGCTTATTGATAACAGCCGCACATAATGCGGCATTGTGTCGGGGTTCCCAGTGCAGCCGATGACGTTGTTGGTGCGTTTTCTAACATTCGTGATGAAATACGCGAAATTATAGCCATAGACTGCTTACAGTAGTGGCACAAGTTTACACAAAAGAGTATACACGATTTAAAAGCTCTTAACAATGGATAATCACAGTTAACACTACCTGGCCCTTTTGGATCAAAAGTTGTTTTGACGCGACTTCCGAAAATTTTTTACTAAATATTTGTGATAAATATTGAGTAACGTGGTGCACATACGAGGTGTGTTCAAAAAGTAAGGCAACTTAAGCAATTTCGCGGGCAACGTATTTTCGATTATCGATTTGTTTTCTCTTCCCGTGAAATTGCTTAAGTTGCTTTACTTTTTGAACACACCTTGTATACCTCTAGCACATACATATACATAGGTATAACAATATTTAAACATATTATTTGAATAAGAGAACTGCAACACGTATATAGTTCAATCTTATTTGCTAAACTAACCCTGTCGATTGCGCTCTCGACATTTTTGAGTTTGTTCGAATAGCAGCACTTAATGTAATGTGTGTCAGAGTGCGATTAGATATTAAACCCAACATCTTATATTTCACTTTGAAATTACACCACAAAAAAAAGCGTACCACTAATTATTTCGCGCACCTTCTTGGATAATAGAAAAAGGGCGAAATATAACATGAAACGTTCCATTTAAGGCAAGACAAATGTATTTATGATAAGACCACTAGCTTGCAATAAAATCCGGAATATGCTAAAAAGCACCAAAAGACATTTGATAGCCAAATTGGGTTACGGTACCTTCGTAAACAACAATAAAGCATAACCATTTGTTAAAAAAACATTTTTTGACCGATTGGGCCTATGGGAGCTTTAATCAACCGATTTTTATCAAAAGTATCGCGCTTGGGAAGTGTGAAAAACTTCCGAACGCTAAATTTTGTTACGATAGCTTCATAAACAAATGACTTTTTCGAGGTCGTTTCAGACGACCCCTAGAGACCTATATAATTTAACCCCAATATTAAAAAGTAAAATAAACTGGTCTCCAATGGGATCTAATTTGAAAGTTTGGTTGCTCTAGCTCTTACCATCGTCCATGAGTATATCGACTTATATAGTCACCCTGATTATAGTTTTGGGAGCTATATGATATAGTCCACCGATTTTGACAAAACTTGAATGGAGCTATAAAATGTAGGCAGGATATCAATAAAGTAAAATCATCATGTCCTCTATAGAATAATAAGGGCTTTAATGTAAAAGTTTGGTTACTCTAGTTCTTACCATTTATAAGACCTAGGCGTTCAGACGGACGGAGTTTTTCAGGTGCCTGGTGTGATTACTGTCGTGATTCTAGCTTAAAGTCCGGATTTTCTCGCTACGGCCCAGACCATTTTGGTTAACTTTAGCCTTTATGTGTAAGCACGATAGTTAAAAATGTTCTTTATCGATTTTCAACAAACTAATTCTTTTAATCAATAGGAAATAAGTTGAATTCAACGAAAACGAAATACAATTTTTGCAATCAGTTAAAAATTGTTAATATAATTGGTAATTTAAAAAGCTATTGACTAAGCAATTTGCCCGTTCGTATTCGCCCACTTTTGCCCATTTCGTTTATAGTGAAGTTTATATGACTTTATTTAAGTTTAAGGGCTAGGGCCCGTATAAATTAGTCAGGATAATAAAGGAAGAGGTATTTAAGATGTAGGAACGTGACGGACCATACTATGCCAATAATTTAAGTAACATCCCGAATTGTGACTTTCTTCGGTGTCATTTTTCTCCTCGATTGAATAATTATACTACACTATACATTTACCAAATAGTGCATTTAGAATATATAAACTGCGGAACCATTTAAGAGCTGCGATCATTCCCTTGCTCAGTTAATTTGAAACTTGTAACATTGACATTATGATCTGGCTCAACATTTTTAATCATACCCACTGTCATCAAGGTTTTCGAAATAACCACTAAAACTTCATCACTGCCAAAATTGAGACATAAAATTAAGCAGACCTAATAGAAAAACACTCAAATCCGACGATAAACAGCCCAATGACCAAAACAAATCATGCCGACCCGATTGAAGCAGGTTGCCAGCTACAGAAAATAGAAACAAACGTCCCCGGTTAGTTGTCTGCCGTCTTCTGTCGGGTGTCAACTGACGACAACTGATTTATTTAGAGACACTAACTATGCGATATCCGCTTCAGCATTATATACGGCCCAGAAACAACAGACAGACCAGAAAACATCACTAAGAGCAACAGCTACAACAACAAATACGATGAAAGCAATCGAGTCAAGTCTTTTATTTCAGGCTGGCCATGGCTCAGCGAGCGCAGCTTGGAGAGGCACGCGATATTTCACAGATAATAATGTAACTATATTACCAGGAAGAGAGCTTACATTTAGTTACAAAAATCTGGCTTTAGAATAAAATGGGTGAAGGCGCTAGAAAAGCGTTCGATTGCTAAGACATAAATAGTACGAACCAAAATATGGATATGGAGAAATCGCAGCTAAAAAAGTAAATCAAGAAAAAATCGGACGTTAATTTTGCTTGATTTGGAAGTGATTTAACTGATGAAATATGAAGTGTATAGACAATGCATATATTTTAGGCCATTTTGGTGTTCTTGCTCTTAAGATGAAATATAAAGGTCAAGCATGTAATGCAATTAATTATAGGAGATAAGATAAATGTAAATCGGGTGTGAATTATTGCAGAGATCTCATAAATGTGAAAATTGAGTTTGCAACGCATAAAAAAATGACATTTGACTCTGTAAAGTTAGGTGAACAACCGGTCTCTCAGTACAAAAGAAGAGGACGCTCGCTATCGATTACTAACACAGTTTTTGATTAATATCGATGTACCTCCTAGGGAAATTTCGATTCCAACTGAATAAGAACAAGACATAGTTAAAAATATTTTAGCTAAGACAGCCATTATTGTACAACATATTTCTTTTAATAGCAAGCAACTTATCTTAGTCACTTGACTTTGTAGCCAGTATACGTGTGATCTGATTGTAATGATGTTGGGTTTTGGAAACATTTTGTATTTTCAACATTTTACCCTTGTGATTATATTGGCAGTAGCTTTGCGTGATTCTCTATCTCTTCCAACATAGGACACCTGCACAAATTTAATATAGCCCATCCCCTAAAGTATAATGTTAAGTATTGATATTGTTTCTTTTCGGTACCATTTGTTTGTCAAAGCTATTTGCCAAGAAAAGCATTAGGCCAATATTGTATATTCCAAACCAAAGTAGGTTATAATAATTAAAATCAACCGTATAGTTAATATAAATAAAAGGTAGGTAGGCCACAAAACTATCTGTTTTAAATATTTACAAAAAGGAAAGATCAAATTAAGAATTCGTAAAGTGAACATTAACGCAAACATCTGAATTAGCTCTACAACAGCAAAGGCAACATCAACTGGAGACCCATAATCGACCATTGGTCGTAATTAATATCATGCGCATGCCAATCCTGCAGCTGTCCACCCGCTGATTATTACGTGGGGCCGCAACACATCTTACAAGTAGCTGATATTTGGATTCGCCCACACGAGCTTCTTGCAAGATCAGAGTCTTTGACTTGGTTGTTGTTGCTGTTTAAATTTTGTTGCTTAATTAATGACTGCAATTTGTAAACGTCGTAAAAAGCGCTAAAAAGTATTTGCCAAAACCGAAACTTGTGTTACAATGGCCCAGGAAGAAACTGGAAAGAAGTTGTAGACTCAGAGACTCGCCAGTAACGAGAAGAAACTGCACTCGCTTTTTAAGGCGTTGATTGATCAGTGCGTCGCCGACGCTGTCGACGCCGCCAACAACATCTGAGTTGCATGCTGATGAATACGTGGTGTGGCAGATTGTAACCGAAAGAATTAAAAAATCAATGTGTATACATTCATAAGTGTTAATATCATATGCTATATGGAGATGAAAAAAAAAACAACATATAGTATACATTTCATATGTGAAAATATTCGCACAAGACAATAAGTAATTGCTGGCCGCGCATACATAAACAGCACGCGATACTGTCACAAGTGTCGATCGATCAATCGATCGTTAATCGGAATTTGCCTAATAATGTTGTCTCCGATTGGGTACTTACTGTCGGTTCAACGGCTCATGATACATGCACACTCATATGCATATATCCATGACTGCGACTTCAATCAAATGTATGTGATTTACGATCGGGATAGACAATGAATAAGTCCCAGTGGCAGACTCTCGCTTGAAGTCGCCCGACGACAATTCGATTGAAATATGGCTTACAATTATTGTCATAATTTTATATGTAGTATGTGCCCAACAAGTAGCAACTGCCAAACAGGCGACTTAAGAATTAACCAACCTAACCAACAGTGATGCGCCTCCAGCTGTGCTACCGTTTAATTTGATAAAGGCCACAATGCTCGCCACATGTGGGCTCCATCCAGATCCCATTGCATCGTCTTCATTTTTGGCCGATCTGTGCAAGCAACAAGATTGCAATTAATTCACGCGGATAAATCTTCAAGTGCTAACTACATGACAACAACAAAGTAGTTACATATATTTATTTTTTTATTTTTGCAGTGTACCCACACACATGCTCATAACAGAGCATAACCACACCAAAGCAAATCACGGCACGGAGAACTGAGCTCTGATTGCATTCTGCGGCCGGTAAAGAGTTGAAGATCAGCAACAGCTGCCTGCCTCATCCTAGCCGCAGTCTACGTCGTCATCGTCATCGTCACCATCTTCATCGTTATCATCATCATTATCGTCATCATTAACATCATCATCTTCATCATCACCGTCGTCGTCTTCGTCGTTTAATTTCAATTTGTTGGCTTGCAAAATTTATGACGGTTATTAGCAAAAGACATGCAGCTAACACATTCCTCATCATGCGGCATCGTGGTCCAAACTACCAATGTCTTTTGGTTTCCTGTCGGCATTGCACCCCATGGCTGCAGCTACTGTACGCCATTTTGCTTAGCACGCCCGCGCAGGTTTCTTGAGATGAGC
>JBAMAX010003509.1:0-111719 GCA_037043745.1 Chymomyza amoena
ATTACTTGCGATGCGGTGGCAATGTTTACTTGGCTCAGACAAATTTCATTGTAACTTGAGTAACTTGGTAGTAAGTAGTAGTTGGTCTTAAAACGCCGGCATGGTCTGGTGTGGCATGTACTCGCCTTTGTTGTGTGCACCGATTGTCTAGGCAATTGCGTTTATAGTCAGTCATGTTTTTTGCTGGCTTAGCAGCGTGTACATTGGGACTATAAGATAAGATTGTGTTACAATTGTGTTGGTTAGAGATAACAGGTAAAGATTGATAGTGATAAAGCCAATGTTTCTTCGGCTGTGGCGCTAGTCCAAAACTATAGCCTTATGGGATAGTTAAAATATTTTGTGTTTCGGGGTGCGTTTTGTCACCTGTAAACTATTGATGACTTCTAATATTTTCACAAGATATTCTAAAGACTAACGACTCAGTGACTAGCAAATGTAATACAGGCAATAATTAGTAGAGCTATCTAAACAATCGAAAAGTGTACATATTTCATAATTTCCATCAGAAGGAAAAGGGTTACCCTTCTTCATATTTCGCATCTATTTTTTCTTTTCTTCTATTTTATTAGTAAAATAAAGTAGAATATTGATAAAATGACACATTCCTAGATTCATAGAGAAAGCATTTGCACCACGTCCGTTACTTGTGACTTATATTTGGTTTTGGCCGCCTTCCGAGTCCCGCAACTGGGGGACTAGCATGTACCACAAAGGGCGTGCCGTATCTGTTGCTGGCTCGGAAGTGCAACTACACTCTCCACGCGAGGGCGGCTGGAAACAGCCCCTTAGTTAGGCTTTGTCACTAAGGGGGCTGACTAATAGTAGTCGGGCTGGAGCTGGAAACTCCAAAAAATTCCCACATCCCCGGGTCGGACTAAGGTGTCATTCGACCCGTGCCGAAAGTCAGCCTGGCTGGGGGCCCGGTTAACAAACAGCCCAGTCACTAACGGAGAGTCTAGGCAAGTGGCGACCGCCTAGTCTAGTGAGCCTTACCCGGGTATTGCGGATCTCTGCCCGGGTGGACCGTATATTTCTCCGCAACTCCCATATCCCATATGAGTTTGAATTTTAAGAAAGATTTGAAAGCACCGCAGGACACCCCTGCGGGAACTGTTGCGAAACAGTTTGGGAACCGTGACCTTGACGGGGATCGGCCCTCATTTGTGAAATCACCAAAAGTAGCTCCTAACAGGAGAATTCAATAAAAGAAGAAGGGTTCAGGAGGCTGCGTAGTGGGAACTACCCCACACCCGGCACCTGCAACCAGCACCACTGCCGGTAACGGGAAAACAACACCGTTACCATGACGCGGTCCGTCGCCCGAGAAGTCGAGGACCAACCCTCGACATCTATGGTGGCTTAGGAGGGACCTTCATACGCAGCCGTTGCCAAGATGCTGAAGGTAGCGATTGTGCCTGAGGAATACCCTCAGGTGATCCTTAACAGTGAGGAACTCTCACTGCTCGAGGACGCCATACTGGAGGAACTAGTAAGAGGCAAAGATGGGCGCCGACATACCGTCGGCGCATAGTATCACCGTTTTCCGCCCTAGGACAGGAGAGAAGCCGACGGAATGGGTTTTGGAACTTATCTAAAAGTAAAACAGTGGCGAAGGAGGTGGTTTACTCCTCGTCCTCGGCATTGACGACATTTCTTGTGCCGAGATTATTCGGACCGACCACAAGATTAAATTCCGGTTTGGAAGTATACCCGTCAAGGCTTTAAGCAACTGTCAAAGATCCGAATACACCGGCCCCACGTCCCCAATCTGCTTCAGAAGAGGAGGGACTTAACACCTCCGACTCCCTAGCAGATCTGGCGGAGGTTTGTGCTATTGGAAGATGTGCAGAATTCAATCTGCAAAAGAACTACCACGAAAAGGATATTTCCATCCTGTCTGATACTCAAGCAGCAATAAAAGCATTAAGTAAAGCCAAGATTACATCAAGGCTGGTCAAAGAAGTGAGAACATTACTGGATAATTTCGGATCCAGGAATAAGCTCACATTTAGATGGGTTCCAGGGCACAATAACATTCCTGGAAATGAATTAGCAGACAAACTGGCAAGAACCGGTGCAGCAACACCGCCAATCGGTCCTAAATTACACTGTGGGATTGATTACCACGTGGTACGGGACCAACTAAGAATAGAGGAGAATAAAAAACGACTGCTTCACTGGGCGCAGATACCAGGGCCTCAACATTCAAAAACCCTCCTCTCTAACTACAACCGTAAGAGGTTCAAAATCATGATAACGCACGGGAAGAACACCGTGAGAATTATGACGGGCCTTCTGACGGGACACTGTAGGCTTCGCAGCCACCTCAACAAAATTGGCATTGTGGAAAGTGGACTATGCCGCTTCTGTAGCATAGAGAAAGAAACTTCTTCGCACATATTATGTGAATGTATGGCAATCGCCTGTAAAAGAAACAAGGTTCATGTACGTTCTCCCACCAGAGACCGTTGCTACTATAAGTCCGGACTTTTGGGAAAGCTCTAAGCCATGAACAATAGATCCACCTGGGTCGCAGTACATTTATCCCAATAATAATAATAATATGTAATATATTTGGTTAAGTTTTGTATTTGCTTCATAATTATTACTAATTTAATTCATATACTCGAATTCTCGTTGAAATAATTACTAATAAACATTTTCAACACTATAATGATAGTAGGCACTACGAACGTGGCCGCACACCTAAGTATCGGATATGAGTTGCCATAGACCCAGGCTAGGCAGTGGAGTTATGAATATGAAACAACCAAAATGAATTTATGTACCGTGGCGTTGGTGCGGGTAGTTGACACGGCTGCCGCTCGCGGCGGATCACAAAATTGAGGTGTATAACAAATTTTTGGTCATTCCCCACATGGGAGGCCTGATGTACGGTGTAGATCTACCAGCAGACAAATGCGCTATTTATCTGCAACAACACGCACAGACACACTGTAACATGTTCTCATATGATGCAAGGAGATGACTGCCTCTACGAACCTATGAACCATTAAGTTGTTAATAATATGCGCAGTCGCAGTTGCGTCGCCAAGATATATAAATCTGCACGACAAGAAGCAATGTGCTTCATATAAGGTGTCCAGAAAATGAGTGTTATTGCGGCCAAAGCGCATCCTTTAGTATCCTTTTCATGGGTATGACACAATTAATATGCGTCCAGCGATCGTAATCAATTCTGGCCACATAGTTGCCGTAGACGCAGTCGTTCTCGATGTCGCTGTCAGCCGTTAGCTGCTGGTAACCTGAACACGTGCGGGTCATTAGTCGCAGTCACGCATTTTGAGCTCACTCACACCCGCCACTAGCGAGCCGCCCATGTTGTCCATATCCATGCCCTAACCCATGTCCAAACCCATGCCCGTTCTCTGGTTTATTTTAGTAGGAAATGATTTTGTACGCTTCGTTCACTTTGACTTGTGTTCTCTCTGTGTTCACCTTTTTGGCGCTTATGAACTGCGAAATTTTTATGAGTAGCTGGAACTATGCTTAGCGATTAGCGCCTGATGGTGCTGGTATTGGTACACTGGCACTGGATCTCTTTCTGGTGGTGCCGGTGTTTGGTAGTTTGTTTGGTTTGCTTTAATGGGTTCTAATGAACCATGGCAACAGGAAAGTGCACTGGCCCGACTACTGATTTTGTATGTTTTGTGTTTTGCGTTTTGTCACAGATTTGTTGCTAGTGATTCAGCTACAAAAATGATTCGTACACTGACAACTGGCTAAAAAACACAATTTGCCAGTCTAAAAAGTCCAATAAAGCATAATTTTTTTTATAAGGTCTTCTGAGTTAATTGCACTAAATGACCTCAAACCCAACCTTACATATATAAGCACTTTCTGTTCCACAGTATCGCTGTAAAGCGGATGTTTACATGGCTTCCTTGTGCATTGTCATAGCGACAAAGCTCCATAAACAAATTTCGTATGCCGTATGCTTCAAAACAACGCTTTTAACCTTTTTGATTTAAACATTAATGGAAATTTAGGCGCACTAATGCATGCATTAGACCAAGGTAACATCAGCCAAAAGCCAACACGCGTCCAAAGCCTTTTAAAGGCAAATGAATGTTACTTTGGCCATAGACTGCCGCCGCTTGTGGCACGTGTGCCTTTAATTTTTTTGATTCGGTTCTCACTCATATTCGGGCCTAATCATGAAAAATAACAATAATGCTATGAAAATTATGAAAAATTTACCGCTACGGCTCAAAGGATCTGTAAAATTTTAGGTTCAAGAAAAAGGCAGACAAAATTAAAGAAGCTCTCGTCTTGTCCCTCAATAAATTATTTTTTTTCTAAAAAAAAAAACAAAATTATATTTACACGGATGTTCTTTACAAAATGGGTATTCTTGTCAAAGGGTGATTAAAAAATCGTAAAGATCGGAGTAAAATTCCATAGAAAAATTGTATAAATCGAAAATACGAATATCGAAAAAATTTTTCCTATTCAGTATATGTATGTATATCAGGCAATCGAATCGTTCAGAACGACATATTGCCGGGGTCGCTAGTATTTTTTTTTGGGAAAACCTAGCTTTGCTCTTAAATTTAAACTAGAACGTAATGTGACCGTTTGCGGTACACTTCTTTAGAAGGAAAGGGAATATCGAAAAATCCAAAAGTACGCGAAGATGAAGAATCTAAAATGCAACTTCTACACATCCTAAAAGTTAGAAAAATTACGTCCAGAATACACAATAATAAATAAACCTACTTGGTTGGTTGTGTTGTTATGCGTTTGATTATAGACGTATTTAGTTTTTCTAAAAAAAATATTTTTTATTAAAATGATTATACCAACTTTGCATAAATATATAGTACCGTTGACAGTAAAATAAGTGTAAAATATGCAATTATTATAGCTTATTATATCTATATATGCGGTCATTAACATTGTGTTTATTTAAACATTTTGCAAAAAATTCAAAAATATCTCTTATGTTGATACGAAAAAAAATAAAATTAATAAATTGCAAATCAATAAAAAATTCAAGGTACTTATGTTATGCGGCGCAATTAATTGAGTTGGCTTGAGGCGCGTTAAAATATCGCAGTGAGCTTTTATAAAATCGAGTCCCCCACAAAATATTTCAATAAAAGCTAGACCAAGTGCTGCACAGATTTTTCCTGTTACCAATTTATGAGTGTAATTTTTACTAGCTTACAAATTATGGAATCATTTATACAGATAACATACAGATTATATAAAAATTTAATTTACCAATTTTGATGGCGTTAATATAATATTGTAAATTCGAAAAAAATTGTGTTTACTAAATTCCGAATGCAAAACTGTCGGAATCTAAATGAATGGTGTCCTAGATTTCGATTCCGACAAAAGTCGACTCGTTTTGAAAAGTTTGGCTCAAAGCTGTCGAAATGAAATGTATTTTGCTTTGTTTAATTAAATAAACGCATTAATGCCACTAAAATAATTGGGTATTATTTTTTAATGTTTTAAGTAAATTTAGATGTGCTCACTTAAACGAATCAATGTTAATTTTCATTATATATTTTTGTTACAAAAAATGTCTGTTAAAATTGTGTGTACATGCAAAGCCAAAACGAGTGGAATTAAAGTAAGGTGTTCTGGACTTAGACAGAACTTCAAAAAAATGTTGTCCTGTTGCACAAGTAAATTCGAGGATAATTTTATTATTGAATGGCTTAAATATGTGCATGAAATAAATTGTGGCAAATTTTTAAATAAATTAAAAATATTTCTCTCAGAAAGATGGCAGAAAGAAAAAAATAAATTAATAATGTGGATGTTCGAAAACTTGTGGTAACTTGTGGTGATCTTATCGATAGCTGGCCAGCTGTTCAATCCAAAGGTTATCGATAGCACTCGAAATGAAAACGATTCGAGGTCGATTCGAACTCAGTCGAAATCTAGAACACCATTTGTCGAAATGCACTCGTTATGACTTTTCAAATCGAGTCGAAATCTAGAACAGGCCTGAATGCTTCGAACCCTCTGCATTACCGGTAACCAGTGATTTCAGCACCATCCACAAACTAATCAAATCAGTGAATTCACCATTGATTTTACCATGATCCACACTTGGTGAATTCACCAACAACCATTCATCAGGAAATTCATAATTATTTTTATTAATATAAATTTTATTTTAATATAGGTATTTATTTTATTTATATATATATAACAGTTTATTAATAATGTATTTATTTTTTTGCATGCTCTTCGTTTTTTTACTAAGTGCATGGCCCTCCTCAACTTTTTTTCAGCTGGCCCAGAATCATCAATTAAAGTGATAGTTTCTGAAATATTAAATTTGGAGTAAGCGCAAAGTTGTTTTTGTAATATTTAACGTATTTACCCACGAAATGTATATATTGCGTTCCTTTTTTTTGTAACCGCATCATATAACGCTTGCTTATCATAGCTAAAAAATAAAAATCAAATAAAAAAAACACTTCCTTGTTGACACTTTGTGATGGCAAATGCAACTGAGAAATAGATCCCTTCTAGTATGGCTGGTATGCGATAGTACCCAAAATTTGGCAATCAAATAGCTTTTAGGGTTGTTAACCAAGTTCATCTCGAAGGCGTCCGCAACCGATACCTTCCCTTGGTTTTAGCGAACAGTCCTACATAACTTAGTTATGCAAAGAATTTATGGATTTCTTTCAAGATTCCAAAATATGATTCCGTCCCAAATTGCCTATTCTTCAGTTTTTGTTTTTAAAAGAATGTTAAAGAATAACAATCCATAACAACTAGGAAAATATCGAAACATATTTTTAAATTAAATTTTTACATTCTCTTCTATTTTCATTAACACAATCTTATCTAATACCAGCATATGACATAAGTACGCTCACACAACGTTCCAAATACTTTTATACCTTCAAAACTACTCCCGACGTATATTTCTTAACTGCAGCCAGATCTTCTTTTGGCGCTACCACAAAAGAACTTAGAAGTACTGACATATAGCATGCAACAACAAATGATGGACCTAATATGATGGTGGCTTTACAGTATTATTATTGTGTTTGGACTTATGGTAACAACGATCTCCGGTGGGAGAACGTACATGCCCAGGAACTTGTTACTTTTACAGGCGAGTGCCATACATTCATATAATATAATAGAAGTTTCTTCTTCAATGCAACAGAAGCGACATAGTCTACTATCCACTATGCTAATTTTGTTGAAGTGGCTACGGAGCCTACAATGTCCCGTCAGGATTCTCATGGTGTTCTTCCCGCGAGTTACCATGACTTGACGAACCTCTTACGATTGTAGTTGGAGCGGAGGGTTTTTTTAAGAACTGATATCTGTGCCCAGTGAAGCAGTCGTTTGTTATACTTCTCTATTCTCAGTGGGTCCCGTACCACGTGTTTTCCAATCCCACAGTTTGGTTCAGCACCGATTAGCGGTGTCGTTGCACCGGTTCTTGTAACCTTATCTGCCCGTTTTACACTAACAGAAGACCGATTTTTGCACTTCTATAATTCATTAGGCAGACAATCTTTTCAATATTCACCGGAAGAGCTTGCCAAAATCATAAAAGAGCAACTCAACCCGAAGAAGTCCCCAGGATGCGATTTAATAACACCAAAGATGATTATTGAACTTCCTCATTGTGCCGTTTGCACTATCTGTCAGCTGTTGGAAGAGATGGAAAAAGTCGATCATCATAATAATACCCAAGCCTGGTAAAGATCATACCGTTCCATACCGAGTACAAAAATAAAACAATGCCAACAAGAGCAGCATTGACATCATCCAGAGAGCCCAGTCAAAGATTTCTAGAAATATCACCGTGGACGTTCGGAACGAAAACATTCGGAGAGATCTGAATTTACCACCCGTCAAAGATGAAATAGTTCAAAATGCAGCGAAGTACTACAATAAGCTGTTTTTACACCCTAACCATCTTGCTCAATATGTAACACGGCTATTGAACAGATCTCGGCTACGCCGTAGGGATCGTCCACCCCAGCAACAATTATAAGGGGCATCATAACTTTTAGTGAAAATAGTTTAATTTGCTATGATTTGCAAACATATTGTTAGTTCTCACATAGAGAAGATTCAATATTTAAAGCACAGTTAAATAAAAAAAATCTTGTCTATTATGTCAAATTAAATGCTTTTAGGATAAAATTTTGACACGAAAACAATAATTAATATTTATTTAAAGACTTGAATATCGGATTAGATAAAAAATTACCTCAAGTATGTTCATTTTTTACGCTTCCTATTATATTTTATCGTTCTTTCGTTGATTGCATTTAATTGATGGCAAAAAAAAAGATTATATATATTAGTATATAGGTATATATATGTACATATATAAAGTAGATCTCTGGGGGAAAGAATAAGTATTAAATGTGAGATATATTGATTTGAATTATAAATTACGGATAAAACTGCATTAATTAATAAATTAAATATACTGTATCAACTAGTTACATTCACTATTAATATGTATGTATGTACATAGTATATCTAACTATACCTAGTTCTCTGAATATCTAGCCAACCTGCAGTCAGTCCAAACCAGCGTTACTAATTACTTTTGCTCTAATGTTAATTTGTAACAATTTCCGGAATTTCGCTAATTTATTTTTTTGAATATTTTCATTTGTGGCATAAATTCGAAGCTGCGGTAGTTGCCGGTTGTCATACTTTAGGGTTGAGTGGAACTTCCTCTATGGTATATGAAAACACACAAACACAGTTCAAATGTGGACTGAGTTTTAATAAATTTTAAATTTGCATTTTTGTATGTATCATTTTATTATGTATTCGTGTTGAAGGGTTTACATAATTATGCGGATTTTAAATGAATTTAAAATAAGCTGTATTAGTAGAGCTTGTGAGCTTTACTATATAGGTATTTTCATACTTTTCATATTTTTCCTAAAATCTTCAATACTAGTTGGGAACACCCGAGTTACTTCTTTATAGCTGCCTCGTGAACACTTACTTAATGCGACCCAACGGCAAGACAAGATAAGAACCAGGAATCTGGTTCTAACCATTACCAAAATACAAGGATATATCCGTTGCTTGAACAAACCGATTGCAAAATCGCATACATCAAATATTCCCGAACAGATGCATTCCTTTTGGTTTCCGTTCATACACAGATTGGCAAGCATCTCATGCCAAAAATTGCTTATTAATTGCAGCAGATTTGATTTATCTGAGAAGCATGAAAACCCCGTCTCTCTTAGACAATGATGACTCTAGGGCTGGCCAACTCTAGGTAGAGCGTTCCTTCCATAATGTTAGACTTAATTGTGGAAATGAGAAATATGCGGAAACGTTGACAATTCCGCTTCAGCGTCAACTGCACTTGTCGCATCACTTGATGACGTGCCCCACTGCCCATGAGCTGCAGCACATGCCAGTCGTTATAGCGATAAAGGTAGCTGCTGCCATCTTCACTCCTAGCTCCCACTCGTTGCTCCCACTGCTTGCTAAATGACACAAAAATATGGGCTTAACCGGAAACGGATGTATTATCTGCGCTAACTGCGTAGCGCTGGGCTGCTCTGTGCTGTTCAGTTATTCGCTGGGTTTGTTCTAGCTTGCCGAGTCGTGGAACTAATAGAATATTATAAATTGTACTCTCAGCAAGTAGTACATAGCATATGTTATGTATGCAGTAGTATGTGAGTATGAGCCTTATCCACTGACCCACGGCTGACAGTCGTCGGCATGTCAAAACGTCAGAGTATGTGCGGTTCGTTACGCTTCCGTAATCTTGTTGGATTGTGCTTTTTGCGGCCTGGCTGTTTTATGTTCAGATGGAAGAAGGCTGTGGTGGTGTTGGTGGCATGCAAAACCTAGGCTACAGTTATTTTGTTGCATGTGTGTCGTGTGGCTGGACAGTTTGTTGGCTCTTCTCATCTGGGTGCCTTCGCTCGATTGCATTTGCTTGCATGTCTGGCAATGGATGGCGCTTTCACTTTTCCAAGATTTTTCATTTATTCTAAAAGTACGTTGACCTGAAGATTTATGCTGCATTTCGATGGCTCAAGGGCAGTTACTAGATTTGTGAATCTTTATACAAACCAATACTAACTAAAATATTTATTTATTTTTTATGCAGATTAATTAAATTTAAAAAGCTAACTTAACTTAATTTTAAGCACTGGCAGCAAAGACCTTCGGCTCTAGTGCATTATACTTTTCTGTTTTCCATGGGGCTTAATGGTTCATAGTTAGACAGCATTTCATCAATTTTGTATACAACAGAACGACAGCATTGGACTTTTGCAGCTGCCCTACGGATTAATCAGCCGAATTACATTTGCATCTCTTAAGAGGGGTCCGGAATAAAGCCAGATACAACTGATTGAGTCATTTTAAGCAATGATTGCGGTCGCAGATGTGGCAGTGCCAGACAATCTGTTACTTTTATATCCTTTGAGTGGCATTCAAGCGTTAAAAAAAAACAACAAACAAGACTATCAAGAGGTGAAAGGAGTAACCGAGCATTGTCCTCCCGATCATTGGCAGCGTCCCTGTTTCTTTTCTTTATAACTCTATTCGTTTTTGTTAATCACTTCAAAATATCTGTATTCAAAAGATATATTTATCTATACGGGGTGTCCCGAAGTAAAGAAAAATCATCGTTACACTTTTCATATTGTAATTTCAGTTATTGCTTATAAGATTAATTTTTAAGCATAGTTACTAATGTGACCAAGAAAAAAATATGACATTGTACTTATTCGTCCACATCAATTTAATCGCCATCATAGTAAAAGAGACGGGACGTAGGCGTAGATCCAACTCCAATATCCAGATAATATGCTTTTCGTCTTGCCAATGTCAGAAAGCATTTTTTCATACACTTAAACGAGACGCCTTTTGTCCAAAAAATTTGATTTAGACATCGTGAAAAACGAAAATTCACTTTTACCTGCGCACAAAAACGAAATGCACTAGTGAATATTTTGAATATTTAACTCTTGACTAACCTAAAAAAAATGTCTCCAATACCAACTTTGGCGCCTTTGAACAGAGTAGAAGAATAATAGCTCAACTCTGTAAATAGAAAAAATGGCGAATTCAACTCGACTTGGAACCGTGGTCTCTACGTATCGCGACTTCGAGTTTTGTCCAACCTAAAGTATATAGATATTTTCACAGAGGCCTCTTATATAAAGACTCTTAATACGTTTTTATCATTTATTCAAATGATTATTGACACTACATTAAAATTTTTAATTTAAATATTTAATTTTACTGTCCGTTTTTATAGAAAATTATAAATTTTAGCCGCATAGGGTACTTACGCCCAGACTTCCGGAACATACACCACATTAGGCATCATTCTGGTGCTAATACTATTCATTATATTTTCGTTTTAGGTGAATGGTTTCCCGTCGCAGTTTATCACGCGCAGACTGTGCTTAGGCGCCTATATGAGTTATCCTTGGTAGAACATATTTTTTCCGCCAGTACTGTGTATCTACATTTCATACTCCTTTTTAATTGTGTATTCTTCTTAATTTATGAAATGTTATTTCCAACGGACGGTGAACGTAAAGATAGGAGCAAAAATCAGGCGTGTTTTTAATTTGGACCTGCTTGGAAACATTATAATGAGTGCAATCCGACAATTGATGTTCTAAATCTAGACTTAGTTCGAATTGTTATGTTTTGTTTATATTCGTTTAAGTGACGCAAAATGTAAATATCAGCGTCACTATACAGTAGAAGTCCTTAAAAAAATTGAAACGTAAAAAATTAAGCTGTTCGTAGTTCGTTTTTTAATTTTATAAGTACCTATAATTATTTTATTTAACAAACTATTTTGATCAACTAATTAAATAATTTATTTTTTCTAATGTTGCACAGTTTATTTTATATAGTAATTACGTTCATACAATTATCTTCAAACTTAGATGTGCAACACAACAACATATAACTTTTCGAAGACTCGTTTTGTCTAATTCCTAACACCTTACTCTCATTGCACTTGTTTTGGTTTTCCATGTACACAAAATTTTAATAAACCAATTTTGTAACAAAAAAAAAAACGAAAATTAATATAATCCCTTCAACTGAACAGTTCCTAATATTCTTTAAATAATTTGAATGACATTTAGGTACATTTGGCCGATTAATTTTCATTTCGACAGCTGCAAACTTTTCAAAATGATTCCACTTTTGTCGGAATCGTAAATTATACCACCTTTCATTGTGATTCAGCTAAACTAGTTACTACTTTTGAATGCTTTAAGAAAATTTAGAAAAATTCAGTTGAAAGGCTTACAAAAAACAGCATACAAGATTTATACAATGTGCCTAAACGACAGAAGAAGGCGTGGAAGACCCCAAGTCGTTTATATCAAATGGTTTATCATACCATCAGGTGGCGACAGAGCCATGTCCATCAGTCTGTCCGTCTGTAGGAAAACCAAGATTTCGGGGACTTCAACAGCTAGAGATACGAAACTTTACCAATTGGCATGATGAAGTTTGTTGAATTATGTCTAAACCTTCCACCATTCCCGCGCAGCTCTTAGCTACAACGATGAATATTTTAATCTGAGCAAAGCGATGCGATGTGGTTTTTTACATCAGTGTGCCAAAAATGAACAAAATCGGACAAATATAGCAAGGGTTATATTCAAAAATGTACTTCCTTGCCTATAAGCTACATCAATATTTTTACCCTACGTAATTCTGGTAATAAGTGACCTGAATCACCAATTTTGGTAAGCTAAATGCTAAATGAACAAAGCCGCATCCAAATTTTATCGATACTACTTGGGGTTCTCCCACACCGCTCAACATATGAATTCGAAAATTAGCTCATATACTTTAAATAACGTAATTTAAAATTTTCATTAAAATCGATTAAAATTTGCGGAACTTTGCATAGTATGTATGGATGTCGTTTTGCAAAAAAAAAAAGCAATTGGAAAGTTCTTAGAAGCAATATTTATTTTCTAACAAAATTATTATATTAACATGTTTACATTTTTTTCATACTTTAAAAAAAATATGTATAAACATTATAAAAATAGGATAAAAGGACGTGTTAAAAAAAAAATGGCGGTCGTAAAGTCGGGCGCGGACGACTTTAGGATACCCTGTACCACTAGCTTGTAATAAAGTCCGATTTCTTCACAAAAAACCAAAAACAGAAGAATTTTTAAGCAAAAAATTTTTTTTGACCGATCGTTCCTATGGGAGCTATATGATATAGTCAACCGATTTCAATAAAATTTGACACAGTGCTTAAATACCTTAAAAAAGCTATGAATGCCAAATTTATTTCAAATATCTTTACAAACAAACAAAACACATCGAATTTTGTATAAAAAACGTGTTTTTGGACCGATTGGTCCTATGGGAGCTATATGATCTAGTCAAACGATTTGAATTAAATTTGGTACAGTGCTTAGAAACTATAAAATACTCCACGAATGTCAAATTTGGTCCCAATATCTTAACAAACAAACGAAACACAACAAATTTTGTTAAAAAATCGATTTTATGGAAGATCGGACCTATGGGAGCTATATGATATAGTCAACCGATTTTGTTCAAATTTGGCACATTGCTTAAGTGGTCTAAAAAATTTCCAAACGCCAAATCTGGTTAGGATATCTTTAAAAAAAAACGATATATAGCGAATTTTTCTTTAAAAAAGTTATTTTGGCCGATCGGTCCTATGGGAGCTATATTATATAGTCAACCGATTTCGATCAAATTTGGTACAGTGATTGGGAACTATAAAAAACTTTCGAATACCAAATTAGGTTACGATATCTTCATAAGCAAACGAATTATTCATCTAAAACGCTTTTTTTTTGTCGAGGTCGTCTCAAACACCCCCATGGGAGCTATATAATTTATCCTCGATATCAAAAAAATTAAATAAACTTGCCTCCTATGGAATAATATGGGATCTAATGTGAAAGTTTGGTAACTCTAGCTCTTACCATCTCTGAGATCTAGGCGTTCACACGGACAGACGGACGGACGGACAGACGGACAGACGGACATGGGTATATCGACTTCTCTATTCACCCTGATCATATTTTAGGTACCTTTGGGGTGTCTCCGACGTCTCCTTCTATATGTTACATACATTTTCGGCTTGCACAAACTTAATATACCCTTGGTACCATACGGTACAGGGTATAAAAAATACGATTAAACAGATTAAGACAATTTCAAATTTTGTAAAGAGTTTTATTGGTATAAATTTTAATTATTAAAATAACAAAACTCTTTCGACTGGAAGCAGTGGCATAGAAACATAAAAAAAATGTTACATAGTAAAGTTAGTTTAATCTTTGTTCTTAAAATCTCGTGCTTGCTGTTTGATTTAAATGTCAAATTCAATATTTCGATTTTACTTATCAATTTTTGTTTTTCTAAAATTTTAATTTAACTTATGCAGTCGGAAGTTTACGGAGCTCCACCCGTTATAAGGATTCGGCACGGACTGCGCATTTATGCCCTGGCCGTGCTCTTTGCACTTGTTGCATTGATCCAATGGTCTTTTTTGGGATACTTTTGGCAAATGAGCAAATACCAGGCGGGGCGGTGGCGTTATGGTGTTTGGATCGTGTGCACTTTCTTTGCCATATGTGCTCTTGCCTGGACAAACTTTGGACGCAAATTTCCATGCAATGTTGTTATTATTGTGTTCATAGTCGAAACTTCTACGATCTACGTTGCCGTGGAGCAGGATAATACTAGTGGATTACTAGTCAATACCTATGCCAGCATCATAGTAATGGCTATTGTAACGGCATCGATAATTTGGGGTGCCTATTTCCCGATGTTTATAGTCCCTGGAGACTTGATGCTGAGTATAACCTTTGCTGTTGCAAACATAATGGTAGCCGTATTCTTCATCAACGTGTTTTTTTTTGACAACAATTCCACGTACAGAAACGTACGTAACTTTTTCGGGTTTCTTGCCATCATTATGATAATGTGTACGGCAACAATTATACACGATCGTCAGTTTGATGTGCCTAAGAATGAGTACCTCTTCCTAAGTGTATTATTATTTTTTTCTTATATGATATTGCAAGAACGCTTTCTGCGACTGGCCGTTTTAAGGATGACCAAGTAAAAAATATACGCCCCGGATTCGGCCAAAACAGACGTTTTGATTTTATCGAAAAATTATTTTTAAATTAAATTAGCATACTGTGGTCAAAAATTTTGTGATGTTTTAAATGGGAGTTTGAGCTTAAAACAGGTGCGGATCCAAGGGGGTTTTTTCCCTTGGAAGCGAATATATATACCATCTGTTGGTTTGTTCGCTAATTGAATTTTATTCGAATTTGTTTCAGTAAAATTGGGCAAATGCAAGTTTAAAACTACTCATTTATGTTTAAAAAAGAATGTCGCCCAAATGGCCGCAGCGGAATTTTTTAAGTATAAAAAGTCCAATGTCTGGAATTTCGCGCATTGTCTCTGGCTTATTGGAATACACTTTGCCTTTCAAATCGCACGATCTGACAATAGGAATCGGTGTTTCGCGAGCTTGCCGTGAAATAATGTGATTGTGTCACGAATTGTATAGCCTTTAGCCCCATATTGCTGGATCCATTGCTCGTTCGCTAGCCCAAAATTGATGGTATGGATATCAATTTTGGGCTAGTGATCAGAGTTGACGACAACCACCTGGCTGGCCTCATTTTCAAAGAATTAAGACCCATAATCCTCACCAAATAGTGTTTTTTTGTATTAATAAGGTGCTTTGGCTGTTCTTTGGGCTTCAATTGTAGTATCATTTAAGTCTTGTATATAATGATAACGATAATGTATAGTATACACAAGCAGACGTCTGAGACATCTTTACCTAATATGTGACAAGGGTGAATAAGAAGTTGCTATACCCATATCTGTCAGTATGAACACCTATATCTAAGAGATGGTTTTAGCTAGGCGACCAAACTTTCAGATTATCCAACTATTATATTATTGGAGTCAAGCTCTTTAAGCTTTTTGCTATCGGCATTAGATCATTAAGTCCCATTAGGATCGATCAGTCAAAAAACGTTTTCAAGCCATAATTAGTTTTTTTTTAAAGTATGATTGCAATGATATTTTTTTCTTTATTTTTTTGTTTCAATAGATAATTATCTTAAAATGCTCATCGGTTGGGTCTAAAAGATTTATTATGAATCCAGCAAGAAGCTCCAAATTTTTACCTCAACCTACTTGAGCTTGAACAAATTTGGTTTATTTTTTTTTATAAAAGACACTACTGGAGAAATCGAATTTAATTAAAATGGCTTTCTACCAATCTAAACACTTCCGTGAGCAATTTTTGGAACATACAACTTACAAGTGTTCCATATGTACTTAAAAACAGGTAAATAATTTTACTTTTATTTAAAAACATTATACATTACTGAGACATTGTTTCAGCTGAACATCTGCTACGCGTGGAAACGTTTCATCTGTTTTTAGACGCGAGCTGTGCAAATATTGTCTTTTGGTCTCTTCCTAGATATATAATAATAAGAGCGGTTATTCTGTAAGATTAATTACTTTAAGTATTGTTGGCGAAATAAGGGACATTAAAAATAATTAAAATCATTTGTGAATTGTATTGAAAATAAAATTAATACAATCTGAACTCCGCTAGGAAAAAAACTTTCTACTACTTTTTTTCTCGAAAAAATTTTACTAACGTATATTCCTTCTAAGAATTTCTAATAGGAGCATTGTGGCAAAACTGTATTCATACCTTTAAGTTCTATAAATTTGTATCGCTTTCGATGAAAACCGAGAGTTATGTCAAAAAATCAATTTAAAGTACATATATGGGGTTTTGATATTTTGAGGGGTGTAGGAAAACAAAGTTAAACAATTGCGGGGGTGGGGGACCGCATCGATAAAATTGTGATGTGGCTTACCAAAAGGCAGTTTATTTGCAAGGCGGGTGAAATTTGTACATTTATGCCTACAACTTCAGTTGTATTTTTCGATTTTCCATGACGCATCGCTCTGTATAATTTCAGATCAGATGGCTAATAGCCGCAAAAATCTTCTACAGGTACAGAGAAGATAATGATGTGATTCAACAAACTTCATCTTCTCAGGAAATATACGCATCAGGTGGCAAAGTTTCGTATCACTATCTCTTATAGACTCCGAGATCTAGGTGTTAATACAGATGGACGGACGAACTGACAGGCTTGGCTCAATCGCTACCCTACGTTATGGTAAGCATTTTGGTACAAAGGACATGGTTGTCTGCCACGCCTTCTACTGTCCGTTTCATACATTGCACAAATCTAGTATACCGTTTGTACCTATAGGTACAGAGAATAAATGTTAACCACTTTATCGTTATATATTTTACTTTCTCTTTAGGCCGCGACGTCTTTGAGATACCCTGTACCATCACACCAAACAAATAAAGGAATGTTTAAAATGCAATATATACTTTTGACTGCCAAATCTGGTTAGAACATCTTCATTAATAAACGAATTATGCCCAAAAAACTTTTTGCGAGCAATTAGTCAATTGGCATATTGCTTGGGAACTTTAAAAAACACGATATCTCTGCAGAGAATTGATATATGGTTCTACATATTTTTTGTTTTTCGAGTTATTTTTTATAACAATTATCCCTTAAATCGAAAAATTGTTGGAACTATTTATCAAAATAATGGTTCCCTTCGTAAAACTAATTTAAAATTCATAATTTTGTTCACCGATGAAGTCCATTTTTGGTTAAATGGGTATGTAAATAAGCGGAATGTTCATTTTGAGTGAGGATAATCCACGAGCTTTTGTCGAAGCACCATTACAACCACAGAAAATTAGTATCACTTGTATACGTCGATAAACCAAAGACAATTGAACAAAAATTTAAATCAATATTCGAAGAGTTATTGGCGAGTCCGCCAATGCTGCGGAAAGTTTGTGAAAATTGGCGTTCCAGATTGCGTGGCGGTCACATAAGAAAATCATA
Source organism: Chymomyza amoena (assembly GCA_037043745.1). NCBI lineage: Eukaryota > Metazoa > Arthropoda > Insecta > Diptera > Drosophilidae > Chymomyza > Chymomyza amoena. The sequence continues at coordinate 17,988 of JBAMAX010003509.1, forward strand.
TTCAAACATTAATGCTATACAATTTTCTATCTAATAAAGGCTGTTTCATTAATATTATAATATATTTCTATATTTCATTATGATTTTAACTTGTGTAACTCTACAAAAAACACACGCACATGCAATCTTAACATATTCTTTGTTTGTTTCATTGCAGCATAAGAAAACAATTAGGGAAGTTAGAGATTGTAGGTAACTTTATGTGGAGTACTTCACTTGCGTATGATGAGATGCGTCTATTAAGGTTTGGCATTAAACAAAAATAGTCATCTTCTTTATGGCTTATGGTTCGTGTGCTGACCCATAGATGGCGTTGCTAGAATTAAATCTGTAAGAGTTTTAGTTAGCACATACCTTTACTTTTGTTATTGTGAAAAATAATGCTTTTTGCGAAAAGAAATTCTGTCGAAGCCAAGCCTTGGCTTGATAAACATTATTCGGACTCTGCAACAGAAAAATCACGGTTGAGAAGTGGTTTTCAAAATTTAAGCGTGTCGAAATGAGCACCGAACACGATATATGCAAAACATCAAAAAAGTCCACAAAATAATTTTGGGTGATCGAAAAGTCAAGTTGATCGATAAGTGTGCGTACTCACAGTCGACCAAAAGCAACAACGAGTTGATGATACGAAGCAATGTTTGCGATATTCAACCGTAATAAAAATTAGTTTTTCCGTCGATATATTACAATGGATGAAACATGTCTCCATCACTACTCTGCAGAGTCTAATCGACAGTCAGCCGAGTGGACTACACGTGATGAGCCGACTCTAAAGCGTGGAAAGACGGAAGTCTGTTGGCAAGGTCACGCCATCGATATTTTAGGATGCATATATATATCTATATATATATAAAACGTTTATGATCGTATAACTCTGAAACGGCTGCACGAATTTTACTAATTTTTTTTTATTTTGTTTCTCATAGTGTGTAGAAGGTTTATAGCACTAAAAGTTTTGAGTAATTTGTAAGGAGGGGTTTGCCAACCCTAACATTTATTTGTAATTTTTCGACAAATAGTCTAGCTGGATAAGGTACTGGAAACTGCCCCCAGCGATTTTTGAAAAGTAATGATGTAATTCGATGCAGAATGGTAAAATACAATTTTAGAACAAAATTTCAGTTTTTAAACTTAAAGGTTGCGGCTTAATTCAACACAACTTGTTATTCAAATGTGCGACCATGCTAATGAAGATTTTTAAAAACATCGTTTGATGACCAATGCTGTAACGCTTTTGGATAGTGTCAACTTCTACACACAATGAATGCGAGCTATTTCATCACCAGAAGCGATGATGAAGTAGATGACTTCCGATATAGACGAGTCTGACAATTAGACGACAATTTTTGGATCAGCAATAAAAATCATAAAAATTCTATGCATACATTTAATAAAAAATCTGAAAAAATTTTCGTTTGCAATTTATTTAACATTGTTCCACTAGAATCGATGTTGATTTAAATTCACACCATATAAATAACGTATAAAAACACATGTATTAAAAAAATGGTGATTGACATATTTAAGGAACATACTTAAACAAAAATAAGAAAACTTTATATTTTTTTACAGAAAATGTAAAATAAATTAAATATTTGTATATTAAACATCCCTAGTGCTAACTTAGATATAATTGGCGCCAAAATATTCACGTCTGTTTAGTCGCACACGTGAAAAATTCAAGTTGGTTTTAAATTAAGCCGCAACGCGTTAAGTTTAAAAACTGAAATTTTGTCTAAAATTTTTTGTTGGTATTCTGCATCGAATTGCATCAATTACTTTTCAAAAATCGTTTGGGGCGTTACTAGTTCCAGTTCTGTATTTTTTTCTACATTAGCAGATTAACTAGATGTTAATGTTTTGCGTGTTACGGGTGTTCTCATGAACACTGTTGAAGAATATTCAAATCTGGGTTTTGTGTGTGTTAGAAATTGTCAGTACAGAGAATTTAAGCCTATTGCGCTACGATTGTGTATATTGGTTCGTGAGATATATGCATTTTTGTGAATATCGTGAATATATCATAGTAGAAAATTGTTCAACACCGGGTATTGGACATTATGTGCAGACAGAAGCGTAGTCGCAAAGGGGTTGACATGTAGTTTGTATGGTTCATGAATTTATTAGAGATGCGAGCTCTCTTAGGAATACTTAAGTTCGTCCATACGGCTTTATAGAGAGTCATTAAATTTAACTAATCCAAAAATCTTATGATTGCACTATGGTCCCAAAACCCTTTTTTTTACGCAACTTCGAACAATCATAATCGTGATTTATGCAAAAAACACATTTTATTCCAATAGCAAATATTCCAATAAAGGTAGAAATGAAACTCCTTTTTTTTGAAAATTTTTTTGCATTTTTCTTTGGCCCTGAAAGTTGACTGTTTATTTTGTGCTCACGTGGTTGAGATTTACACAATTTATTGTTCACTTTTATTTCCTCTATTAAATAAATAGAAAAAGTATATTGCTAAATTGCATGTATTTGGCTTTTTTTTGCGAAATATCAATCGACTTCTTCCTCAGACCTCAAGAGAATGCTCGCTGGAAAGATATTTAGCTGCAATAAAGAGGTGATCGCCGATAGGAGGCCCATTTCCAAGCTGCTTCAGTATTAGTCATAAGAAAGCCAAATGGTAGCGATATATTCGTTCATGCTAGCCTAAAGGACAATTCAGCCTAAACAGGCAATTAACCAATATGTAATATAAAAACGATTTACTTGCTCAGGATCCAATTCCGTTTTCACCAGATGAAGCTTATGGCTATTTATATTTGGTTCAAAAATATTCGGCAGTTTAACTCACAAATACACTTATATGAAACATCAGGCTGCTTAGAATAAAAGTCGTAATCGCCTTGAAATTGAAATCCTGACTACATGCATGTGATTGAGGCAAAAGAAAAGTGCAGACCTGACAATATTTCACTTTTTGAAACTGTTGCCGTAGTTCCTTTACAAGATATTTTGGATCACACTGTAAATCGAATAATGACACTACAAGATGAAGTTTTAGAAAGGTTTGTATGGGTGAAAATGCATCTGAGGCTCGAAACAAAGTATATTAGCATGATAGACAAACGCACGCCCGAAAAAATAGCAGACAAAATAACATGCAAGATGTTTTCCACAGATGTATGGACACTAGCGATCCATTAATCTCAAGCTTATGTCTGACCTAGCGAAAAAATAAAAAGAAACATCTTTAGGCTGATGTTGTAGCGCTCTTGGAAGTGCCAACTTCTACACCCAGTGAAGGCGAGCTATTTATTACCAGAAGCGATGCTGAAGTAGATGACTCGGATATGGACGAGTCTGACTTGGACGAATATGATTTTGACAAAGAATATGCAGTTGATATAGAATCTGAATTTTTGGATGAGCAATAAAAATCATAAAAAGCTAAGAACACAAAATAAAAAATTGAAAAAAATACGTTTACAATTTATTTAAATTTTTAAATTAGAATTGTGCTGATTATTTACATATTTGATATAATTAAGTTATATATTATAGCTTAAAGCTAGCTAACAAAAAGAATAACCAAACTTAAGATTTTGGCTCCTTACTTGGGTAGGAAGCCTTTGATGCCCGCCATACTTTTATTTTTTATATAAGTACTTGTGTCGAAATGATGGACCTTAATTAAACCTTGCATTGATTGAGATTGCGTAGTATTGTTATACCCTAACCCGTTTAAAAGAATTCTAGGTATCGATTTAAACTGGATTAAAAAGTAACTATTGCGCTTATAAAATTTTGTGTAAAGTATCTCTTACCTGAAGTTAGTGCTATCCAATGAAAACAGGATAAATAGGCCAGCAATGCGTCGCTGTCCAAGACAAACAATGTGACAGCTGCTCAAAATAAAGGATGCCGAGAGGCAGCTTTAAATCCTTAAACAATGGCCAACCATTAGAAGCGCCTGCGCGATCCACTTAAGGTCCGAGTAAAGTCTCGTGATACGATGCGAATGCAAGAAAAAAACTAGTTATGAGTCACACAAATCTCAGACTACGTAAAGGAATTTATCTGCTTAAGTGTGCAGCTATTTACGGCTTTGTTTCGAGTATGAGCAACCTAGCCAAACTCAATCTAGCTCAACCCCAACCCTTTCAGGCGCACCGCGGTCACTCGCGGCCTATGCGCGAAAACAATCAAATAGCATAGACTGCGATGATGATAATGATGATGATGGCCAGCTTCGACCACCACTGCCACCACCAAGAGCAATGACAACGGCAACTACCGAGGATGTGAATTCGGTGCGATCCTTGTTGCAGTTTATCTGCGCATCTGGAGCACAGCTAGGTACCTTTGGAAAAATCTTGCACGAAAATCGTGGGAATTTTCCCAAAAGCGCACGTCGATGGCAATTAAATTCCTAAACGGTCGCGGCCGCGTTCCACCTCCCTTTCATTTGCATTGCTGCGTATAGGGGTGGAAATGAGCACGCGGAAAACTTTGCCATCAAAAAGCTACACTATTTTCTATAATTTTCACCCCCAAAAATTATAATTTCTCAAATACAGCTTGTTGCATGAAAAGGCACAAAAAAAACGCTCTGGTCAACTATCGCGCGGCGTTGTATTTCGTGATTTACCTTTCCGGTGACAAACCGCGGAAGTGCTGTAAATCTAGCAGGGTCTCTACAGTTACCTTTAGCTTTACCTTTACAGCTAACATTAAGTCCGTTGCTAACTACTTTTTTTGTAGCATGGTAGGTGGCATGGGGGTTGTTGCCGAGTGTGACAATCGTGGGAAAGTTTTGCATTGCTTGCAAGAGGCGTCAAAGCATTTTTGCTTAATTAAATGCAACGAAACGTGGCAGCAGATTGATATTTGCATGATAAAAACTATCGTATTGATAATACATATTTATGTTTTAAAAAAAAAAGAAATTTGTAACTTAAACTAATGTTGAACTCAAGGATATTTGTTTGTAGGATTTCATTTAAAAGCACCAACTGAAAAACGGCTTCTTGAAAGCCATAACCAATTGTTTAAACACCATCAGCGTATCATTGCCAACAATACAGTCGCGTCCTGGCCTTAATGGCCAATAATTTCAACTTGTTCGCACATCATTCAAAAATTGTGAAAAATAACCATCTGTCAGCACGCTATTATTGGTTTCCCAAAGACGAATATATCTGCCATGGCTTTTTGTCGCTCTGCCTGACGAATATTTGAAAAAGCGACATACTCTTATTTACTTTATTGTGCCACCAAGGGCGTAGCCAGGCAAGAAAGGGGTACAATTTCGGGTTTTTTTTTCGACAGACTGCCCCATATTTAAAACACGTTAATTTGTTCTTCACTAATTAAGTAATTAGCTTCGTGTTGATACAAACATTTTACTTAGATGGGTCGATTTAACTACGTGTTAGTGTGTACAAATAAAAGATATGTTAAATCCCCTTCATAAAAAGCTGACTGCGCCATTGGGAGCTACGAATTGGCAACCGCGGCACTTTGTAGGCGCGGCAACTTTTCAAATTTCAAAGTCGGCATCATTAACATCAATGCGGCGAAATGCGCCATTTTGATGCCATCGATGAGTATGCGTACGAGTATCTGAGAGCGTCCGAGTGTCTGCTTATGTGTATTTGCAAGAGTGTTTGTGTGACGGCTGGGTGATTGATGTACGTAAGTTCAAGGCATCGACATGGCCAGCACGTGGATGTCGAGTGAGTGTACCAAATTGGAAGCATACTGGATAACTGCATTCATTTGAAGCGTTTTCGCCTTAAGGGCTGCAGTTGAAAAAATTCTTGTTATTGTTTCTATCTTTGAATTTGCTATTTTAGTTATCGGCATATAAAATGTTCCCCTCTCCCGATGCAGGCAAAACAATGCTTCAACCGTCTATGCAAATTTGTTATTTTAAACGTGTTTGTTTGCTCTTGGGCTACTGTCGTCCCCTAAGTCTTAAACAAAAATATTGACAAAAGTAAACAAGCATTGACGAAGTTGTTACAGGACCAATATTATTGCTAACCAATTGTCGCAAGTTCTCAGTGCTCGGACTCAGCGACCCGGACACCTGAGGCTAAAATAAATTTCAGCAACAAACAGCAAGCTGCAACAATATTATTAGGGCGACACCAATCCAAGTACAACAACAAACAGGCGCGACAATTAAAGTTAGATACAATTCGAATTGAAATGTGCTGTAATGTAAGGATATGTGATTTGTTTTTTAGAAATTAATCAAATAAATTGGTAGTTGAGCTAAAAGAACTATTATTATTTAAATTTTTAGAAAAATTAAAAAATTTAGCAATTGATGGGCCTTTAGAGCATTTGCACACCCAATCCAGTGTGGTCCTATTTATTGAATTTAGATCACCCACACCTTAATATCCTCTGAAATTTTGTTTATTTCCGTAATGTTCATTCCTTTGCATATGTGATGATGTGAAATACCCTATACTAACACATGTATATCCTATCGTAGAACTTACCAGAACTTTCTTCTGTTCTGCTTCGCAGGAGAAGTTTCTTCTATTGATCAATCCAATTTCCTATAATTGAAAAACAATTTATCTATTCTATATCCTCTATTATTTATATTATATATTTTTATCATAACCTTTTTGTTTTTTTTTTTTAAATCCTCCGAAACTCTACTATGGGAGCTATATAATATAGCCCCGATATCGAAAAAATAAAAAAAAACTTGTCTTCCGTAAAATAAAAAGGGATAGAGTACAAAAATTCGTTTATTGGAAGAAAGCAGGCCAATATCAAATGCAAGTGAAGAAATTATTTTATGCACCGAGATTTTTTTGTTGATTTTTAGTTCCCCACTTGGAATTTGTACAATAGTTAAAAATTTTCGAATTCTATACCAAAAATTGTAATTGTTATAAAAAGACCCCAAACACTTGAACGTTTACTTCCATACTTTTACCAGCAATCTGTGAAATAATCCAAATTACAGGGCATTATAATCGAGCTGTTTTTATTGAAATTCAACTTAAGCCAAGCATAAGCTTTCGATGTAGTAAAGTCCATTCAAAAACATTAAACTTTGGACACACGGATGGCATCCTTGACTAACCCAGAACTCAAACTAGTTTGCCGATTGACTTTCAAAATCTTCACAAACTAATTATAAAAGGAAGAGGGTTACAACAAAGAGAACAACTAATTGTGCCTTGACTTCGACACTTTTTGGATGCAAAAAATCAATTTAGGGTTAGAAAACAGTAAACCGGACCAAATACTAAATTACCACAAAATTTGTCGGCAAAACATTAATGTTATAATTAAAATCAAGTTGGCAAGGAAAGTAGACTAGACCAGGTCCGCAAGATACAAAAACCCTGAACCACCAAAGAACCAATGAATGACCCTAAAAAGTATATTTTCTCCTGTGTTGCCCTTTGCAGCCTACTTCCGCTATAGTCATGTAACTTACTTCTCGTTACGCTTGAGAAAATTTTGCAATTGACATTGAAACTGAAGTTGGAATTGTAACACAAAACTCAAAACTAACCCAAATAGGTTTCGGAAGCTGCGGTCTGCAGTCAGACGTCAGACGTCAGTGGTCGGCAGGCAGCACCCAGTCTTCCATCCGATTGCCGCCCCTTTTGCAAAGGCTGCAATTTTTGTTTTTAGTCGTTGTAGACATTTAAATGTGTTTTCAATTTGTATCCTTATCATTTGAGCCGGGCCTGGAGTGGTATTCGTGAGAGAATTTAAGAATCACAACCACAAAAATTGGTTGCTTCTGCTTCGGTGGCATCCTTTTAAATGCGACACCACCTCAGCGGGCGTCCACCCCTTGTCACCGTCACGGTCCCCTTCCCAGTCGTGACTTCGCCGTATCGTTGCTAAGTGTGGATTTTAATTATGGGTGACAATGGAAACAGAATTGATTTTCGATATTTGATCATTCGTTGCGGTTAGTTAACGCTCTTTAGCATTGCGACAACCACAAAGGGATAAATTCACACCAGCATATGGAATTACAACCTTGAAACACTTCAGTTGCATTTCCTTACATTTCCTTGATAATGCTAAACGAAAGGTGATGTGGTGTGGCTAGTCTCAGTAAATGAAGAGCAGTGTTATTTACATGCCCGTCACTGGATTTAGTTTTTTTAAGGTAGTGCAATATTCTAAAACGCGAGTTACAAAAGAAGAAGAAAAATTAATGTAAAAGCTGATTTGAGATTTAAGTTGAAAACTGTATTAAATAATAAATTTATTCAAGTAGTTCGACTCATTGTTCTAGCCCAGACAATAATTGCTTATAACGGACATCCATATGTTTATCTATATATATATATAGTGTTCGGTTGAAAAATATTGACGAGCAAACTTAAACTTAAATTCTCAAAACTTAGGTAGTGTGCAAAACAGTCAAATTATTATTCTAAAAAATCTAAATATACATCTACATAGAACATACCATATTTGTCCTAGGATATGAAGGGTAATCCGCCAGCCCAACTTGCATCTGGATGCAGCACTTATTTGAAAGCACTTAACGGCTTTAGTTGAAACCTTGCCAAAAACTGAAGGCTGCCAAAATATCTGCTCTTATAGGCATTTAAATACTCTAAGGTTCGCTAAGTCTTAGCGCAATTCCAGGAAATATTTTTACACAAACTGAGGCAAACGCCGAACTGTCTACGACAGCCAACAGGTATAAAAACAGAATTTCCCTCTACCTGTTTTTGAAGTACTGCACCGGGCTCTATAGCAATGAAACGCCCAAAACTAATTGAGACCGCCCTCATTGAATAATTTTAGAAATTTACTTTTTGTCTTCGGGCACAGATTTTTTTACTTTATGCATTGTAGACAGCGCGGTGCCCGTACAGGGATTGCTGGTAATGATGATGTATGGGTAATTTGAATGATTAATGGACGCGCATTATGTTCCGGTCAGCATTGTAGGCTTGAAGATGCGAGTCAGTGAGTAAAGAGAATGTCGCGGGAATAGATGTGAAATTTAATTAAAATATTTTTATGGTAGCCCAAAAGGTGTGCTAAGGTATTGAAAAATGGAGTATGCGAAAAGAATAGTAAAGGTATGGTCACAATTCAGTATGATAAAGAAGAGAATGAAACGTCATTAAAGTGTTTGCGGAGGAATATTTTAAGAGCGACGAAAGTAAGCCCAGTTATATAAATAGGCAACAATTCATTATTTCCATCTTAGGTATTAGTTACTACAAGGGTTGTCTCTTATACTTTCTACTATTGGAACTGTAGCCACTGTCCGCAAATTGGACAAGCATACTCTTAGGTTCCATTCCTATCGTCAGACAAGAAATTGGCTCCAAATCGGTAAGGTTTGTGGGACTAGTATGTATTAAGGTCTGGAGAGGCGGGAAAAGTTTATGGTAGGTTGAATGAAATAGCTGGTGCGTGCTCCTAGTCTCCTGAAACTCTGTCTTTGTCAACTTTTTCTAGGATTCGATATAATGAGCCAGGACACATTTTCTGGTGAGTCAGCATGCACCGTTTAAGAAGAAGTTTTCAGCATATTATATGCGATTCGAGAGAAAGGCAGAGCAGTCGGACAGCAGGAGTTGGATACATTCTATTCCCTCCTCAAGACCGCAGCCCTAATAAAAGCGTGAAGGGGGCCATGCATTCTTTTAGTCATTACGCTTATCGTATGCGATGACAGAATTATTACGTTTCATACATTACCGCCCAAGGCGGCTATTTCTTCCCGTTAGATATAGCCGAAAAAAAAGATTGCCTGCAAGAAAATGAATGAAAAGTAATTCAAGTGATAAATCATTGATTTGAAGCCATACAGTACGGGTAATTTTGAATGATCCACACAATTGTCTTTCAAAAGTTTTTAAGAGTTGTTTGTTGACAAACAACCGCAAACACGAATATGTTGGGCACTCAAACAATGAATTAATGGTTTATTCGCCATACAGTCTTGATCTCCTAATTTTCTTTCCCAATGCAATTGCCATGTCCTTTAAATAGATCGAATTAGGAATACGGGTTTTGTGTAGGCATCAACGTATAGATATTGACTCATTTAAGTCGTTTGTAGTAGTAGTTGTACAAAATTATTTTAAATTTTGTTTAAAAATTTAATATTATGAAACCCTTCTCTGCTACAATGTATTTTTCCGATTAATTGCACTGAAGCTATGCGTCCCAAGTGTTTCGTAACATGCATTATCTGCCGTGGTTATCGGGCGCAACTTGCCAGCCAACCCAGATAGTGACCAATTCAGCGACCAATAAGGCCCCATATCCTTTGCTAGCCATAATCGTTGCGCAATCTGAAATCAAAACCAGAGAGCGTCAATGCAGCGGATGGCAAAAATTAACTTTTTTAATGAATTACGTTATTTACACACCCAAACAGATATTACACAAGCAAAATGCATTATGTCATATCGCTGATTGACCGAACCAACCAAACGAGCCCGGTCAACCCGGCAGCATCGTTGAAATGTGCGGCCTAGAACAAAAGGTCGTATTTTTGGAGCCACCCGAAGGATTGGGTGTGGTGCAAGCACGTTGTGGTCATTAAACTTTCATATTTTAATTTGATTTTCCTGACGCTTTCTCTCATTCAGTTTTTTAGCTGTGCACACATGTAATAATAATTATGTACAGACGATACATATTTACTGGCATCGTCCTGATGAACTATAGCATACCCCATAATTGCTTTGAACTCTGGCCGCATGGCTACCCCCATAGATAGATGACAGTCTAAGCGGATAAGGGCGTTCAAATTGCTAATACTTCTAGCGGCTTATGACATTGACACGGCGTATTGTGCAAGTTTTATTATCTGAACATAAGCCGTGATTGAATTGCGTACCTCTTCCCAGTGTTCCCACCCACCCATAAATCCATACAAAAATGGAAAATTCTAGGCCGCGTTTTCATTTCAATTTTTGCAGGCGCTACTAGAAATCACTTCCTTTTCCTCAATGCAATCCCAAACGAGTTATCTTTAGATGCAGCAATTGCAGCATCTCTGCCCGTGCATCAATCAATTGTATGGGATGTTGTTCGCGGCGCATTCGCTGTTAAGAGCGTCTTTGTATCTCCAGCGGTGTATCTCTATATTCAACTTCTTTTGATGACATGTGCGGATTTATTTCTTTTGCTTCTGGCGCAATGAATACGCGGATTATTCGATTATTGCGACGTTGCCTTCTTTTATATCTTTTGTGGCCGCTGCTTGATGCTGATTGAGTGTTTGGGTTATGTATCTTTATGATTTGGTGCTACCCATTGACAAAAAGAAGGTCACAGCAATGGCGGATAAAAAGTAGTAGGATGAACTCTTCCACGGAGACACACATTAAGTGCAAGCTGATTAACTCACTTAGACTACCTCACAATGTGCAGGATATTGTTGTCCAGAATGTCGCAGATGCAGTGAGATCTTTGATTGCAAACTTTTGTATTTTAACTTAATTAAATTGGACCGGCAGTCTTATTGCGGCTTCAATATGTTACATAATTGGAACAAGACAAGCGAAATCAAACTGTTTAAAAAGTTTAATGAGAGTATTCGAAATAAGCTAAAAAAAAACAGTAAAGTTCTAATTTGAAAATAGACGTCACTTATCAACATAATTTTGAGTTTTTCACACTACCGGAACGACGGGGAATGGTGATGGAACTTTACATTTATATGTATCTCACTTTTTGCTGAAACTTGTAGTTTTCAAACTCAGAGTTTTAAGATAATGAAATGCATTCATGCAAATAAATTGAATAATTTGAAATAAAAAATAATAATTCATTTAACATATTTTTCAAATCTGTGGTCAACAAAATGGCGTCGGCTAGCACCAGCAAACAAAATGGCGGTAGGCAATTGCACTGACCTCCCCAAGTACTCTAGCCCCAAACCCATTTTCCAGCCATCCATTGCTGGAATATACATACTGTATATTTTTTCCAACCATTCGCGTTTTGAGGGCATAAATAAACAAACATGCAGCGCCAGCAACAAATGCAACAACAAATATGTGGAGTAATAAATTATGTTTGTTCAAAATTTATGCCGTATATGTATGTACATTTGTGCATGTGTTGTATAAATTGTGTGTGATGCTTATGTATATGTTCGCATTTGTGTAGATCCAATATTAATACCTACATAATTAATGAGCATTTGCTGTCGCATATAGAAAATATGCATGTGCCAAAACCTACTGGCCACAACAACATACCCAGATACATGATATACATACTCTACATATACATACATGCATATAAGTTTATATACTTGTGTGAGATGTTCATATGTATGTAGCCACGTTTGTGGATGTTGGAAAATGTGGTAATGTGAGTATGTATGTATTTATGACTGTTTGTTTATGTATTTTGTGGTTGACAGCATCTGTCACTTGCCAATATGTTGGCTGCTTGGCATCCGCAGCCATTTTGAATTCTGTCCAGCGTTTTAAATTGACGACCGACCCAATGTCCAAGAACTCAACAACCCTCGTATGATCGTTATTCATCTATGTTGATGCATTCATCATAATTTTCACATATTAATAGTATTTTGTTTATATTTACTAATTATATAAATCATCTTTTATGACTATATATACATTTATTTTTAATACAAAAAATAACATGGGGATGCGATTAAAAGAAGTATATTCCTACACATATTTATAAATATAAATATTATGTATAAATATTTAACTGAAAACTGCTCTTACCCCATTAGTTATAATAATCTTTCACGACTTGACCAAGTAAAACTTACGGGAATACGCCTTGGATCATACAAAAAAAAAACTCACTATATGGACTCAACATTAAGCAACACCTGTCCACTATGTAACAACTCCCCTATAAACATTATTCATATAATAGCTTCCTGCCCTGCCTAATCCCATTACCGTTCTTTCTATTTCGTAAACCAGAACCTCTCTCTTTTATCGGTAGTCCAAATCAAAGCAACTCTAAAATGATATTAGATTTTATAAAAAAATGTAAGCTTTACCACCTAATTTAGAACAAGAACAACAACTATAATACAATTTTACACTACACACATTTCAAATTATTGAGCTTAAGGACCTGGTAGCCACGGCTTGTTATTTGATATTGTTAGTTTATATTTTTATTAAATATAAGCTAGCTTTATATAAAAAAAAATGTAACTGAAAACTGTATGTGTGATTCATAATTCATTTAATTTAATACAGTACGTAACATAGGCTGGGTATTTTCCCACAGCTGAAATACACCACGATCAGAATATTCCCCCAGGGTGAAATATCTTTTGGTCCTGCGAAGAAAATCGTAAAAAATTTTCACACCTTTGTCACCGCATGGAGCCATGTGACAAAGTCATCTGATTAATCGACAAGTATCGATCACCCCAGGAGCAGCTAGGATGATGCACACCGGCTTCGCGCAGTATGGCATGGCGGTTATGTGTGCAAAAGCATTTGGCAAAGGCTACCTGCTGTTCTAGCAGGACTGCACCTGTTCGCATCCTGCAACGATTCAGGTGTGTGCATTAGTCACAGGACTGACACCGGAAGGACTTTAACGAGCCAGGCAGTTAGACGTCGCAGTCACGGCTGTCGGTGATGAAGCACAATTGCAATGCATGGTAATTTTGGGCACCAAAGTTTTGTGTGGGTTGCTGGTGATGCCAAGTATCCTGCATTAGGTTCATACAATATACATAAATTTATGACAAATGTTGTTTTTATGCTCTCAATTTAGTGCAAGTCATGGACATTTAAAGACCCAACCGTAATGAGCGTGCTTCTTTAAGCGCACATTCTTCAAATATGCCAAATCATTTGGCCAAAATAAATTTCTTATTAAGGTCTTTTTGGGCAAGTTGCACTGGATGATTTATAACTTAGGTATGTTTACTTGCTACCATGGTTCAAGGCCAAACTGAACTAAGCTCAGCTGTTGCTAATAGACCCCTCCTACGCAGATAACACATACCCATCTCTCTCCAAACCAATGCATTTCAAATGCTACACATAATATTGTTTAAAAGCCTTAAGTGACACGGGGTCTTTCTGTCTATCGAGCTCTTTGAGTTTTGCTGTCTTTAGTTACGCCACATAGCATAAGTAGTACATGGAAACCACATTTTTTCTCCGCCCTCGCTAGCGTCTCTGGCTCCCACTCGGTGTTCGATTACTGCCCTTACAATTTGGCTTCTAGTTTTTATAGTCCGGAGAGGGCAGGAATGGACGCGTGTCTGTTTATTAATTGAAGTATTTGTTTGTGTATAGAATGTATTTGTGTCACCGTCAGTTGTCTGTTTATTTTTCCATGGTTGTTATTTGTGTGTCACATCAACACTTGAAATTTGAAACATTTTTCTTTGGAGTGTTTGACTACCACATGATCCCACTTGGCTAGTTGTTTACATCAACCAATTAGCGGGGGTGGCGAATTGGGGCGAACCTCTGACATTTTGTAGTCAGATATTTGTTTTCTTAGACAAATTGCTTGTATCTGTGCTCAATATATTCACAAGAGGTGCCATACAATGCGACTTGGAATCCTTGCTTTCATACACATACTGTGTTGACCATTTTTGGACTCTGCTAGGTGCAAAGAAGCTAAATCAGATTTCAGCTTCGAGAATCTTAGGAGTTCTTAGAAATTTTTAAAATCGATGCTAAGCCTTTAAAATGTTTCTTCAAGACTTCTGAAGCGTTAAAGTATTATTTGTATTTTTTTGCTCAAATTGCAGCTGCACCCTTGTAACAAACAAGAAAAGACTTCTTCTATATTCGCCTCTTTTCGAATTTCTTGCTTATCGATTTATTATAAAACTACACCAAATGTGCGACCCAGCCACCCAAGTGCTCACTCCTTAGGCAACGCTGCTGATACATCACAAGCGTCGATGGAGAGAACCGACACCCCCGAATCACTCGATACTAAGACCCACTACCATGCCACGCCCACGCCCAACATACCACAGAACAACAACAAGAGGCAGGCGTAGCTGCAATATAAAAATATTTATACATATGGCAAGGGTGTTAGTGGGTGTATGGATGTGTGGGTGTATGGGCGTATGGGTTTATGTGTTTATGTGCGTTGAAGCATTGAAAAAAGTAAGGAACTTCGACAGACGGAAACAGGAAACAGGAAGTCCATCTTGCTCACAGTGTCGACAGAAGCAACAGCGGTAGCAGTAACGACAACAGCTCTGCCACCGACGAGGGCGCAAATATTATTACGCGTTGAAATTTTTCAGCTGGACCAAATCGCCTCACATTGGCTTCATACTACTTTACTATACCATATATAGATACATACATATATCATAAATACTATATAAATGCGCGCAAAAAATCACAGCCACAACTTCAATAATTATTATCATCCCCATCTTCATCATCGTCGTCGTTACCGCCATGGCCATCATCATTACCGTCAGCATGCTCATCATAGCCAACATCATGTTGCGGAAACAGATAACGCACGGACATACGGTGTATACGGCACGGACATGGCGTTGGCTCTGGCTCAGTCTCTGGTTCTGGCAATGACAACGCATGCTGCGGACGTTGTTGCCACATAACTTTCAATGCTGATAGTTGGAAAGAGGGTGTAATAGGCTTGTCTATGCCTGCCAAGACTGACGCAGGACGACGTCGACCAGCTCAACTGCTCCTTGTGCCACTGTAGCTGCTTCAAATTGAAATCAATGATGCGCAAGCTTATGTTGCATTACGCCAACTTGGTGTCCCTCTAATGTATCAGATACTTCTTTTACTGGTGGCTGTGGCAAGTGGCAACATGTTTTTTAGTTGCGGGTTCCAGCGGCAGCACTTGGGGAGACACATCCTATGCCCATTCTCCTGTTCCTTAAGCGACAAATGATGCGAAAAAAAATGCCAGCCACCCGCATGCGATGTCGCCGGCCAGCAGGGGTACAAAAAAAGTGTTAATGTATTGGGAATTTCGAAGAATGGTAAAAAAAGGACATATTTACAATATCCATATCATATATTGTAAATATGTACAAGCTCATCCAGTTGGCAAAGATTTGCTGTTAAGTTATGATAATATATTTATGTTTGTATTTCTTCAAAATTTAAAAATTTAGTTTCAGCCGTTGAATTAAAGATCAAAATCGAATCTTATTCCGATCCTAATGATTTTCATATGACTCGAATAAATAAGTTAAAATTCATTTTCACCCACCAATGAGTACTAAATTTATAAAAAAGAAATACAAGTGCAATATAATACCTTTTTCTCGGAGTCTAGGTGTACCTAGTACACTAAAATTTGTGCGCACAATCTTTAAATACCCTTCTTTCTAAAGTACAGGGCACAAAAATTGGTGGCACATCTTCGATCGCAGTTTTGTTGAGTCCCAGGAACCCGTGAATTTTGAAGCGGCAACCTCTCAGCTTCGCTTCTTGTTACAAAGCATCTGCTAAGTCTTGCAGTTCCTTACTCTCCCTCCTGTATCCCTCCTGCTGACGACTCTGCGTTGAAGGCCGCTCACAGTTTGACTCCATCAAAGTGCAGATTCTAATGCATCTTGCTGGAGAGTGAACAAATTTTGAGTAGACAGTTGGACGCCCCGTTATTGCCAAAGGTATACTGCCATTGTCATTGGTTGCGCAGCATGTGGGTTTGGCTCTCATGGTTGGTGACCATCTAGACGAAGAGTCATAGTTGCAGGTGTGCCATTTCTATAAGTGTTTGAGCATCGTCATGTTGTCTGCTGATTTGGACAGCATTGGCCACGCTTGATTTTAATAACGTCATGGCCATTGGTGATCTCTTCTATTGCTGGCATGAAAATTAATATTTGAATGGTTGTAGAAGGACATCTGTGCGGGCTAAAAAGTAGTGATTGACCTACATATTTGAAAAATCTTGACATGGTGATATATAAATGGAAAGTCTACTTAGACCAGTTAGTATAAAATATATTTTGTGTAGCACCTACAGCTCCCAAGGCAATGTTCGTTTCCAAGTTATGCTTCCAAAGCTGATTACTTTTTGGTGAACGGACTTCCAGTGTACTGCCGGGATTTTTCTTATTTCCTATTTAACCACCATGATTCCTGTGTTCAAATTTTGAAAGAATAATTAAGATACTTTCATTTTTTTTAAACATCCCTAGTGCTAACTTAGATATAATTACCTCCAAAATATTCAGTAGTTTAGTCGCAATTATATACACGTGAAAAACAAGTTTTTTTAAATTAACCCGCAACGCGTTAAATTTAAAAACTGAAATTCGGTCTAAAATTTTTTAATTGCCATTCTGCATCGAATTGCATCATTATTTTTCTAAAATCGCTGGGGGCAGTTTCCAGTACCTTATACAGCTAGACCCTTTCCTTATAACCTATTAAATCTCGCCAATTTCTCAAAGGCTGTTGAGACAGTAGCCGACTCGATTCGCCCAGCAGAAATTGAATTGAACAGTTGCTATAACCGGTTTCATTTTTAAGTAATAGATTAACCATTCGTTTACCACAGATGCTGTCAATTGACATCTTCATAAGTAAAATTTATTTGGTGCCTTCTAACAAAACAAAAGTGTGAATATAATGATGCGATTCTTTGATATTTCAACTACAGCAACAAAAGATTTTGTCGTGGTAATAACCTGTCTGCGGATTAAGACTTAAGACAAACTTTATAGGCCTACAGTTATCAAAAGACCTTTCCAATTTCATGTCATAAACAAGGCTAATTAACTTTAGTAAGATTTCAATACAAAATAGTTTTTTTTGAAAAAAAGAAAACATGTTGACCAGCACATAAAAATATTGATTTGTGCGTCACCTACAAAAATAATCATAATTCCATTTTGAATTCATTCAGAAAAGGAATTTAAAAAAGTTTCAAGCTTACAGATTCTTTCATTGAGTCCACTGATATAAATATGATAATTTTCTGTTTGATAGTGGTAGAATTTTTATATTATATCTGCGCGACATTGTTATCAAATTAAATGTTATCATAATATGCAAAAAATAATTTGTCTTCAATTCAAAAAAATAAATATTTAATTAAAAACTTAACGTACTAAAGCACTTAAGTTAATAGGAAATTGGTACTTATGGGGTGTTCATTTTGTCGTGTTACAAAGGCAACAATACCCGTGGCATAAAGCTAAAAACGCTTAAAAACCAACAAAATACTATTTTAAATCATATTTAAAACTTCGGATATTTGTCAGTAGAATATATATTTTTTGATCTCCAAGTACAAAGAAGCTACAATATAATGTACTTTACAGAATTTTAACTTTTAATCTAAATAATACCAAAAGCAGTATATTAAATGTGATCACCGTCTTAGAAATTGGTGCCTTTTTTAACACTCTTTTGGGTAAGAAAGCCCAACTTTCCTTTATTGCGGATACAAAATTCAGCTCTTTTTCTGGCATTTTCCATGACATTTGCCAGCATCTCGGGTGATATCGGAGTGATTTCGGCTCGAATATTGTCCTTAAGCTCGTCTTAAGTCTTCGGTTTGTTGGCATACACTTTGCTTTTTAAAAATCCCCACAAAAAAAAGTCCGGTGCCGTTAAATCGGGCGATCTCGGTGGCCAGTCAATATCCCCCCTTTCGATACCACACGTCCTGGGAACTTTTGACGCAAGAAGTTCATCGTTGATTTCGCGGTGTGACATGTCGCGCCGTCTTGTTGAAACCAAAAGCCTTTAAGACCTTTTTCACGCATTTCTGGTAAAACAGAGTGTGCCAACATCCATCGATACCGATCCCCATTGACAGTTTTCCCAACTCTGAAGAAGAACGGACCGATGATGGTTTCTGAGCAGACACCGGCCCAAACAGTCACTTTCTGATCATGCAGTGGAGTTTGATGGATAGTATGAGGATTTCGTTTCCCCCAAATGCGACTGTTTTGTTTATTTACAGTGCCAGATAGCGTGAAATGGGCCTCATCAGTCATTAAAATTCGCTCCCAAAAATCGGGCTCCGATTTACTCACTCGAATAACGTTATTGGCGTAAGCCACGCGTCGCGGATTGTCTGTTTCCAATAATCTTTGGGTTAACTGCACTTTATATGGAAACATATCCAGATCATCTTTCAGAATCCTCCTCAAAGTAGTTCCACTGATGTTTAGTTGCTGAGACCGGCGGCGGTACGAGACAGAAGGATTCTCTGCAACACTCCGTTGAACAGCTTCAATATTTTCATTTGATCGTCGAGGACGTGGTTGATTTAAATGTGGACGGTCCGCTACAGACCCGTGATTCTCGAAATTTGAAGCTAAGCGACAAATAGTGGCACTTTTAGGCGCAGAACGACCGCGATACTTTTGACGATACGCACGCTATGTTGCAACAACTGAACGATTACATTTAATGAACATTGTCACTATTTCCGCGCGTTCTTTGGGCGTGAATCGATTCATGGTTAAAATTGTAATGCAATAACCTTTCCAAAATGTGTTCGACGACGTCAATCGGTTGAAATCTGTCAAAGTTATTCAATATTTCCATCGACCACATTCAAATGGCGCACCCTGTATTATGCCAAATTGAACTCCCCTGTGTACATATAAAATCCGTAAAGTTTTCAAATGTTGCAATAATCCCTTATCTAGTACATTGTTATCTGACTTCAAATATGCAACTTATTTTTTCTCACATTATTACAACATCAATAAATTCTACTTTACAATTAAGGTATCATTGCTTTTTATAATTCCAGAGCCATAACAATTTTTAGGTTTTTAATGCTAAAGTTAACAAATTTGAAGAGTATTTAAAAGTTTCTAAGATTTGTATATCCTATTTTGTCTCATCTTAGTCTCGTCGCCAACTTTTACAGTAAAGTGTGAATTTTGCATAAATAATCTTGTGTGATCATTTAAGAATACTATACTATATTTATACTCATTTAAAAATCAAGTTTTGACGGTTTGCTTATACAAAATTGTGTCTATAAATGGATATTAATATTTAGATGTATTTATTCCAAGTGATATTTCACTATTTAAAGTGTCGAGCATAAGGATATGAGGAAAATAAATTATAATGTTACTGATTTCTAACACTCACTTTGCACACTCCACTCTAAAGCAAAGTAAGCGCTATATCATTATTTTATTATGCGCTTTTGTTTATTTTGAATTAAAAAGAAATATCAGTTCAATTAACATCAGACACTTAAAAACAAAGTTCAGAACCCCATAAAAGAACACGTTTAGAACAAAAGCTCTTCTGAAGATCGAAATATATAGCCGGCTATGAAACCCACCCATAACGCGACTCATTAAATCATAAAACTGTTCTTTATCTGTTAAAGCTGGCTAATAGATTGGATTGGATAGTGAATCACACAAAAAAACAATCTTTTACCAAAGTATGTAGTAGGTAGGTAGAGCTTAAAATCTCTTCAAAAAGCTTCAAAAAGTATAGTAAATCAAGCATGTGGGCTATAGTTTTAAAATAATTTTTGGTTTGTGGGGCTACCACCCTCCTTCGGAGACCGTAGTTTTGAGATTTTGTGTATAAAACTAAGGGGCTGCTGCACCTGTTCAATTTGTTGTTAATTCTTATTTTCGTTAGATTTCCGTTTTATTTTAATTAGACGGAACATTTTTCACTTTTCTTTTTTAATTTTTGATCTCTAATAAATTATGAAATTTGAATATATTTTAATTTTACTAAGAAGCGATTGATTTATTATTAGTTGCATATGTTAAATAAAGGGTTTTTCAATAAGAGCGATACAAAAGTTTTTTTAAATAAAACAACAACGGTTTTGAATATCAATGAAATTTTTATTCTTGTTAATGTATATTCGATGCCATTACGTATGGAACTCGATTTCTTTTGCATGGCCACCACGGGCACGCTTGCAGAAGCGGTTTTCAAGCATAAATCGGCCGATACTGCTGCAATTTCACGTTCGATATTCGTACGAAGTTCATCAATCGTCGCTGGCTTCTTGGCATAGACTATAGACTTGACGTAGCCCCACAAGAAATAGTCTAACGGCGTCAAATCGCACGACCGAGGCGGCCAATTGACTGGACCATTTCGTGAGATAACACGTTCACCAAACTTGGTTTTCAATAAATCGATTGTGTCCTGTTAAAATCACATATTGTCCAATTCCATATCATCCAATACGGGCTAAATATATTCCCATTCACAGTAACGTGCCGGTCTTGATCATCGCGGAGGAAGTACGGCCCAATGACGCCGCCGCCCCATAAGCAGCGTCAATTTGACCTTGTAAAGATGCAGCCAAGATCTTTTCGCAAAGTTGGCCACAACGACGTCACAGAGATGCCCAGCGCTTGAGAACGACAAGTGGGAGAGTGATTTGGGTCTTCCTCAATTGATGCGCTAGCGGCAGCAATATTCTCGACACTACGGGCAGTTTTGTGTCTCACTGGCACGGGAACATTTTGTGATCTGGCAGGACAATTATGACCACCATAAATTGGACGTAGCGCTCTTAAAGTTGAGGCCACTGATTTCGAATTTCGGTAGTAAATTTTAATAATTTTGACTCGTTGTTGGATCGTATATCTCTCCATGATGCAATGGCAAACCTTACTGAAGAGAAATGTCGAGAGAGCGGGAAAAAATATTTGCTGTCCCTATCGGTCTACTTCTGTAGCGTCCCTGTAGAAAAATCCGATATATAAGATGGCCGCAGACCACTTTCAGATACTTTAGGAGAAATTGGGTAGGTATAGTACTTCAAGAAGACTTTTGGTAAAAATATTTGGTAACGATAGATATCGTTGGAGATCAAAAACAAACTATATTTGACTTAAACCCCTTTTTTAACTAATCGGGGTATTCCAACAAGAATATTGGGTATTAAATACCCAATATTTTCATTGGACATATTTTTACACATACAGTTTATTTTTATACCCTGTACCGTATGGTACAAAGGGTATATTAAGTTTGTGCAAGCCGAAAATGTATGTAACATATAGAAGGAGTCGTCGGAGATACCCCAAAGTTACCTAAAATATGATCAGGGTGAATAGAGAAATCGATATACCCATGTCCGTCTGTCCGTCCGTCCTCCTGTCCGTCTGTCTGTCTGTCCGTCTGTCCGTTTGAACGCCTAGATCTCAGAGATGGTAAGAGCTAGAGTAACCAAACTTTCACATTAGATCCCATATTATTCCATAGGAGACAAGTTTTTTTTGTTTTTTTGATATCGGGGATAAATTATATAGCTCACAAATGGGTGTTTGAGACGACCTCGACAAAAAAAGGTTTTAGATGGACAATTCGTTTGTTCATGAAGATATCTTATCCAAATTTGGTATTTTATAGTTCCCAAGAACTGTACCAAATTTCATCAAAATCGGTTGACAATATCATATAACGCCCATAGGACCGATCGGCCAAAATAACTCTTTTAAATCTAAATTCGCTATATATTGTTTTTTAAAAAAAATATCGTAACTAGATATGGTG
This sequence comes from Chymomyza amoena, assembly GCA_037043745.1. Classification (NCBI taxonomy): domain Eukaryota; kingdom Metazoa; phylum Arthropoda; class Insecta; order Diptera; family Drosophilidae; genus Chymomyza; species Chymomyza amoena. The sequence continues at coordinate 40,430 of JBAMAX010003509.1, forward strand.
TTTGGAAATTTTGTATAGTACTTAAGCAATGTGCCAAATTTGAACAAAATCGGTTGACTATATCATATAGCTCCCATAGGGCCGATCTTCCAAAAAATCGATTTTTTAACAAAATTTGTTGTGTTTCATTTGTTTGTTAAGATATTGGGACCAAATTTGACATTCGTGAGTATTTTTTAGTTCGTAAGCACTGTACTAAATTTAATCCAAATCGGTTGACTATATCATATAGCTCCCATAGGACCGATCGGTCCAAAAACACGTTTTTTATACAAAATTTGATGTGTTTCGTTTGTTTGTAAAGATATTTGAACTAAATTCTGCATTCAGATCTTTTTTAAGGTATTAAAGAACTGTGTTAAATTTTATTGAAATCGGTTCACTATATCATATAGCTCCCATAGGAACAATCGGAAAAAAAAATTTTTGCTTAAAAATTTTTCTGTTTTTGGTTTTTTGTGAAGGAACCGGATTTTATTGCAGCTAGTGGTACAGGGTATCCTAGAGTCGTCCGCGACCGACTTTACGTACGCCATTTTTTTTATTTTATTTGCTTTAGCAAGTTAAATTTTTTTATTGATTTTTTTACGAGCACGCTTAAGTTTCTAATGGAAGAAATATCTCATCTTAGATTAGCATAATTGGGAGCAGTTTGCTTGATTTTGCTTGACTGACTAACTTAACGCGCTAAACGATTTGTAAGCTCTGTATGAGGCGTACAATATGATCGTAAAAAATATTATAGCTCTGGACGGACAGGCATCAAGTGACTAATAAAATCAAATATGGTAAAAAAATAGTCGTAAAAACATGTTGGCTGTAAGACGAAAAAACATATTTAGTGTGAAGGTCCCAAGTCACAATCTTTGATTTGAAGTTTCGCACCTGTTCCTATTGACCAACGATCAGTTAGTTAGATCAGTATTAAGCTCACCCAGCTGCCGTTACCTGTCGGTCAAACAAACTTTTTACGACTCTCCAAAATTCGTTTCGTCATAAAGCCTAATAAAAACTCTGCCCTTTCCTGTTGAACGTACTTTAATCTCTGAATTATGTGACATTAATGATCGTTAATGGCTGTCGTCTCTACCCGAATACCCTGTATTTAGCTTAATTTTGTAATTTTTTTAAAAGCATATTCTTCTACTGTTTCCACTTAGAGGGGAAGAAAGAGAGTGAAAGAGAGATATGAAACATTTAGAATTAGGTTAAAGTTTAACAGATCCATGTTGGTGGTCTAGCTGACTTTATAGGTATACTACCTCTATTATTGCTTTGGATTTCGATTTCCAAACATTAAATGGTATTGCTTTGTGGGCTTGAGCTTTTGTTTTTATGCTGCCTGATTTTATGGTTGATTTTTATTAGGTGCGATGACTTCGATATTGCCTTGAACTGGATATTGTGAAGTAGTAACGGTACCCAGTTTATAGTATCGATTTAAATAAACATAGACACCTAACTAGTTATGTATTTGTCTACGGCTAGAAAGCTTTTGTCAGACTGAACAATCAGTGTTGGCATCAGGGAAATTTTACATACATATAGGTATGGGTTTGTCGACTATTAGTAGATAAGTTGGATGGTAAAGTGTTGCTTTGAACAGATGACAGATGACTTCTTCAAAAAAAGAGCAAAGCTTCTGATTAGAAATGCACTTTTCTTAAATGTGCATAGGTAGGTATATTAAAAATAAGAAAAATATCTAAATCAACGTTAGTAAGCTAAACAGTTTATAAAAAAAAAGTATTAAAATCGCTGTGTATGCTCTAATAAATATGTTAAACCTGGCATCGGTCCCAGCAGGGTGGCTGGCATGCTAAGTCTTTAACATAAGTTAGTTGACATTTTGAAAATTGTTTCAAAATGTTAAGTAGGCAGTGACTGCATACAACATTTTGGAAATCTCATAAAAGAAAATAACGAAAAATCCAATATTTTCATTGACTTATTCAAAGACTTACTTGGCAGGGCGCATCGGCTTTAAACCCGCATCGAGACGTGTGTTAACTTTTTGACATGGGTTTTGTGGATCGTGGCGGGGAAGACGCTGGCGCAGGGTTCGTGTGTGAAGTGTGAAACAATACAAGAACATAAAAATCGAAATATTATTTATGAGGTTCATCAGGAGTTTGCGACGTACACAACACGCACACGGTCTCAGTTAGACCCATTCAGTGCTGACCAGGTCAGAAGAATTATAGACAATAAGGTATGTGTATGCATATCTCGAGCAATGCCTCTGTCGGTCACATGCTGTGTGCAGGGACTGGGGTATGAGTCAGTCTAACTGGCTGATTGACTGGTTGGCCGGCACAGACTTCATGACGTCCTCGCTTAATGTGCGTTGTCGTGTAACGAAAGTAAATTTTTCATAAGATGCCGTCAAGCCCTTGGAATCGATGCTTTCAATAACAGCGACAAAATAGTCGATCTGCAGGTAGAAGGTAGTAAATAACCTTAACCTTTAACATTAAACGGCAGACAAACTGGAAGCAGGATCATTAGCAGATGTCGTCTATAGGTCCTTGTACATAATGTCCTAAGTCCAACAAATGTAAAACTATTTTTTTGTTCACACGCTCAAAGCACACCTAACCACACAAACACACACAATAGAAATCCCTCTGAAAGCAGTAAACAAAATCAATTCAAACAAAAAGATTTTTCTAATTCACTTGCCAATAATTTGCTCTAAGCCCATAATTATTCCAACAATGAAAAAAATGGAAAACTGAATATATAATTGCTGGCAATTCCGACTAGGATGTCAAACAGACAGCTGACTAACAGACAGACCCTTAGAGAACCCGTCTGAAATATTGGGATTACGAATGCTAACAGTTTAGCGAAGTAGAAAGATCGCTCGGACAGTTCAGTCAGCAGCTTTGATTGAAAGTTCCTCTAGCGTTGAGCAATTTGTTCCAGTGAAGCAAACGAACCCCTGAGCAATTCAGACGCAGTCTGAGATTCCACTGCTGTTGTTCTAGTGGTTGTTGTGAGTATGTTTTTGTGTTCGAGGGTTGTTTGTGGTCGCTGGATGAGTGTGCGTGGTTATTGGCGGCTGTGCGCACTCGAGCGAATCTACACGGCATAATTTCAAGTGGACCACAGTACTCAAAGTCTGTGGTCGAGACGAGCACGTTTACGTCGCGGCGTTGAAGGCAGCGGCATACTTAATAAAAATATTTTATATATACTAAAGTGTAAAAACGGGGACCACATATGTTTCTGTTTCTTCTCAAATAATTTAGGTCTATGTCCTACTTCGCCATAACATGGCAAAATGAATTTAATTGGCCCAAGCGCCATGGAAACCCAGCCAACTGGACCCCAAGTACGGGAATGGGGGTTTCTTGCACCCCAATACTAAAGTAGCCTAGACAACTAAGCGTTGCTGGTTTCTCAAAGTCAACTGATTGACTGTCTACATTTGGTTAATTTGTATCAGGTTACCAAATTTCAAAATGCAAAATTAAATCGGCTTGACTGGCACGGCGCGTGTGTGCTTAATTAGCTCTCGGCAATGGAAATGGAATCGAAAATGGTAGCCACATCGACTCTTTTCGTGACTGTTATCCTTTAATGAGCTATGCCAATTAAAGCGATTTATACATATTAGAGTGGCACATAAAGGCAATGTCCTTTGCCCTACTTTACCCGCATCCAATAAGTTGCTGTTTGCATGGCAATAATAATTCATGATTATTATTCACTGTCAACCTTTTCAGGTCGATGTTTGGGCAAGGCGCCTGATCCAACTATGCATAGTATGCATATAATATTATATTTATTGTACTTTTTCTTAGAAACGCTATTCAATTGTATGTATGTTGGTAGTTCACGTGACGGTAGGTAGCCTTTCCAATCCCTTTTACCATTAAAGAAAATAAAAAAAACACTTGACACCTTGGCATCGCAATCCAGAGGTAAAAAAATATTTTCCAATTTTATAGTCTATTGGCATTCAAACACTTGTGACCTTAAACAAATAGTACAATTAATATAGTCACTTGTTTGCTGTACAGTACACAGAATAAGATGAATCAAGTGCCTTACATTGAGTTCCATTTTGTTTTATATCCTAAGGTGTCAATAGTTAGAAAACTAAAATTTTAAAATTATTTTCTAACCGAATAGTAGGATCGGCCGTAGAATTGAAATCTTTTGTAACAATATGGTTGGAATGGATAAGAAAGAGTGGGGACTTTTTTTTTGCGACCACAGCACCATTCGGGATATGATTGAACATACAAAAATATAAAAATATATAAAAGTGTATTCAACTATCGAATTTGTTATTAAATATAGCTCGAGATTTATATAGCTTAATAATATTCGATACAATAGAAAACTGTAAAACAAAAATATTTTGAAATTTTTTGGAGTGTATAAGTTACCTTTGTTTATTGAATTACATTTTTTAGATTATTCAAACAAAAAATTACCCTTAATTGCGACAAAAATGTTAAACAATATTAACGTTATAAAATGCGATATATTAATATGTATATTTTTTAATATACCTTTTTATGGAAACCCAGGCCGTTCAAAATGTACTCGATCGTGTAGAGGGTAGTGTGTACACTGAAATAATTAATATTCATAAGAATTTTGTTACGCCACCGCTATAAAAATACAACAAGAAAAAATCAACATCACGGGGCCCAAAAACGACAACATACCACGGTTTTTGTACCTCTCTGCCACTCCACTCCAGCACCCAGATACATCTCACACACTTCCCCCTCTCTCTATACCAAACATATGTATGTATGTATGCACTATGAGCCATGGTAAAAATGTATAACAAACGTAACGAATCGAATGTTTTAGGCATGTCGGTCCAAGCCATTTGGAAGGCGAAAAAAGCGTTCGCAACTCATCGCAATGTGAAAAGTGAAAATCACCAAAACTGCAAATTCGTCATGATGACGTCACGGCAACTTAAATGATTAAATAAGCAGCCAGCGTGTCCTCAATTTTTGCATTTGATGCTACGCCCTGCATCAACCCCCAATAATGGGTTCAAAATAACACTGAGACAGGACACTCAAGTGGTGCTCGTACACATAATTGTGGCTTATATAAATAAATATTTTGACATTTTTTTTTAGAGCTTAAACTTTAGTAATTTTTTTAGATCTAGCGGGAAAAATAGGTAATATGTAATAATTGTAATCAGAAACCCAAATCCAATCAAGATCATCCTACAACAAATAGGCAGAATTTCACAAGACAAAACGATAGTACTCATGTTAATCTTTTCTATTACATCTTTCTCTCCTCCTCCACACTCTGCCGATTATCAACGTACTCTATCACGATTTCATACTTAATATCAAAACAGTCAAAGAATAAAAAAGAATCATAAATTTATGCGCCCACGCATATCCATCCGACAGTATGACTATGACAACCGTCAGAAGCTACTGTCTAGCCTGGGGCCGTGAAAAAACTACGGGCCACGTCAAATTATCTTGCGCTTGCCCTCCTACACATGAACATGCCATAAGACTACGACAGACACCTGAGTCCTCTTTCGAAGCCCGTGGCCCGCGGCCTGATAAAATGATCTATTTTTGTATGTGTTTGCTTTCGTCTGGCAGCTTGTTGGTTCGTTTTGTTATGTTAATTGGCATTTAAAATTTTGTTGTTCTGTGAAAGCCAAACGCATTATTTAAGAAATAAAAATAATAGAAAAAGGATGTTGTGTGTGTGTGTGTATGTGTGTGCAGCTAGGCGGATTACAACTTAGGACACCCCTGCATCCTGCATCCCTACAAACTCGCATAACAAACACATGCAGGTGGCAGACTGCTTTTAAAACGCTTAACCAAACAACAACGCCAAATAGTTTCACTTTTTAGATCTAGGTATGTATGTGTACGAGTATGTGGGATTTGTGTTCCTTCCAGCACACAGTGGCAACAGCAGCATCAGCAGCACGAGCACGTGAAGGAAGCCCTGCGCTGAAGTGACGCCATTTTGTTGGCGTTCATGCAGTTGTGGAGTACTGTACGGCTGTACGGTTGCCCGGTTGTCCGGGCTTGGCATTGCCTGACGACCCATCCTGGTATGGTTCATGCTTGTGTTGGCTGTTAAACTCTGCGCCATTAAAGGCTAAGGCCGAGTTTTTGTCAGCCATTATGGTGCCCACCTTTTGTGATGCCCGCCCGGTGTTGTTGTTGTTGTAGCAGTACTTTTCTAGGGAAACCCTTACACACATAGATACATATATGGTATACATACGGACTGAGTTACACTCTGGACCCCTACATGCATTCATGAAATGTATAGCATAATAAATCTTTACCTATGCCGTGAGGGACACTTTTTTGCTGGCTCGCAGGTAACGCTGAGTTTTTGCCACCTTTGCACAGGATGTAACAGGCAGCTCGGTGTAGGAGGGTTGCTTGTTGCTCGACCTTTGAGGGCTGTAACTGTTTGGATGACAGTTCTAAGAACTACAGTTGGCATTTGCCGTTCTCGTCTGATATGCCCAGACGAGCTAAAGGCAATGCATTTTTACGTACCATTTTACGATTTCGATTTTTATCGAGGTAGATTTCTTTTTTTTTAAATGTACTTTTGTGGCTTATGAATTTGGAGACAATGCTTTTTGCTCAACTACTACCGTATATGCAGGGTCAGTTCTTAGTTTTTGAAGCATTTTAAAAACAACAACTAGGACCAGGCCAGTTGGTGATGATTTTAAAAATATCAGAATAACTTACTTGTAAACTTCAAATGGCATACAAAAAATTTATTAATTTTTAACCGCATCCACTGTAAATTGTGAAAATGTTTCATTTAAAAACAAAGTAGAGCCACCAAACTTTAAATTTCATGAATGTAGCAAATAGTTTTTGCTTATAATGTTTTTTGCCCAACCATAACCCAACGATTTCTTCCCAAGCAGTCTCCTCGTCCAATTGGTTCAGCAAGTAGGGTAATTGAAGGACATACAGTTCAACAAGCAGTTCCCTACGTATTTAGGGAATTAGATTTTCTAAAATCGATTTTAGCTTTTAAGCTACGCTCTGAGAGCTAATAACTTTTTTTTTTAAACTATAGATTTTCAGAGTAGATTCAAACAACGTCTGACAAAGGAATTCAAGAAAGCGTCGCAAACTATAAGTTGCTCTGAAGATAATGGTGATCATCGGCTCTGGTCAGCTAAACGTCTGAAGACTCGAAGACAGTAAAAGTTAGAGACAATATTGTACTCTTTTGGTCTACATTACTATGATCAAATTGATATGTGTCAGTGTGTAAATTTCATATAGCCTCCAATAAAAACTAAAACAATTAGGGTGCTCACTTAGTTGGGCATAAATGCATAAAGGCAAGAATACCCGAGTGAGCCACTTTAAAAACTCATGAAGTTTATGCCCATTATTTGGCATGTTATCATAAACTGAGCATGTAGCTTTAAAAAAAAATATTAAATATTAAAAAGTAAAGCTTCGAATTTTTTCTGAGATGATGTCTTGTTTTTTTTTTTTAATTTCAGTATTTTATTATTGGTCTACATTGATTTTTGATTTAAGTCTTTATCAATAATTACCATGACATTGACAAGTAACCCTATATTTGACGTCCATATTTTTAAATTGTTATTTAAGTTCTAAGTCATTGACATATTCGAAAGTCACTTCAACTTCATGTACCCACGACAAAAAAGATGCGAAACAGTTAATGTCAAAGAAAATTTTCACTTTTCTCACAAAAAAGAAAAAAGCTTATACCAAATGTGCGGCCCATCATTAGTATGTATTGCAACAGAAAGAGCTAATCAGAGGTTAACTAACCCATACCAAACTATGTATTTATGAGTATTCAATTTCCAGCATCGGCCACATTTTCGAAATTTTCGTTTCAGTTAAAACCAAACCAGTTTAGCATTTGTTGTCAAACTGATCCATCGATCCACCGTACAAATGATACGACAAAAAAACAACTAAATACAATAAGCGCGTTGATTTTTAAGTGTTGTGAATAATTTTAAATAATTTAGTCAGCGAATGACTTTTTTACGTATTATTTTCTACGAGTGAACCATGATTTTGTCACCAGTCAAGTTTTTAGCATGCGAACCCAGAGTGGCTTTTACTAAAACCCGCTACTGATGCCTTCTCTCTCTGATCTGTTGATCTGTAGCCGCTGCAAAACCGTTAAAATAACTTATAAGTACCGCTATGTACCCTAATTATGTCGTAACGACTGTCGAATTTTGTGCGTAGAGATCTCTTGAGAGGCAAGTATGCATAATAGACTTGGCTTGGGGCGCAGATTGAGTTCATATTTGTGGGAAGTGAAGACGGAGGAGTTTAGTGAGAGAAATCGCGCGTATCTTTGCATATCTTAACTTTCAATTTAGTTCGGTTCGTAATTGGGAAGATATTCCTACTTAATTTCTAAAATGCGACCAACGGCGCGTGACTCTCATGGCATTGGGTTCGGCTGATAGGACGGAAATTATTTAATGGCGCGTACATGGCACTGACAGCGCCCGGAAATCACGCACAGAATGCCTCACTCTCTCTCAAACTGGGGGGTTATGTGCGTGGAAGCTGCGTGAAATTTTTATTAAATTTTATACTTTTTTGGAAATTTTATTAGTTGCGTATAAAAGAAAATTCGCATTGAAGAGAAGATGGCAAATTATTGACATGTTTTAGGGCCGGTTTTTGGGTTTTCGGGGGAGTTGTAAAACCAACATTAGGCACAAGCTTCTGATAACGAAAGTAAAACTCAAATTACCCCTTACTTTGGTTAACACATGCGTAATAATTAAATATAATTATTTTTTGGGTTGACCAACACCCAAACTTACTCCTATGAACTTATATTTTTTGCAACATTTCAAGTGGCATATGCCACAATACATGTTGAACTACATGGCGTATGAGCAATGCGACATTACAATCATTTTCTATGTATGCCTGTCACACTTGAATTGCACACTTGAAAATTAGTTGCAAATTACCTACTTAAGTTTGTTTGTCGACCACCCCTGTGCCCCTTGGCTCCTTGATTATAGAATGTCACTTGTCAGTGGCAGTCAAACATGTGAGCCATTGTTCCATGCGCCGAAGACACGCCCAACTTACAGACGATGGCTTGAACAAAAGTTTGTCTTATGCACTTGTACTTATGCAAGCAGCCAACAACAATCTTCCAGAGGCAGCAGCCTGCTATCAGACAATCAACAAGTGCAATTAGCAGTTCTCGGACAATGCGCGTCCCGATCCCAATCCCGGTTTTGCATACACTTGTGCGTGCTACGATTGAGGTTGTTTTACAGGACAAATTGTTAAACAATGAAACAAATAAACAAACAATTGCACATGCAATGTTTATGTGTATGTATGTATTACGTACATACGTAAATACCTATAAATGTTCAAGTCAATCCATGGCTCAGCGAAGCGTTCCATTGAATGCAACAATATCATGAGCAAGCCGCAAAAGATACAGCACAATTCTATGCGCACTTAGGGTGTATCTTTTGTCTGGCATTTCAATAAATGTTGTACGTGGACATCATCATAATAAAGTTAGTTGAATCGGTTCGAATGTCTCGTTCGTTTAAACGGTTGGCTGATTTCATTGATGTCAAGACCAACCTGTCTCTAAGTCTGAAGGTAACAAGAAAAGTGTCGATTGGCCTTGTCAGGTAAAATATGGCGACAATATTCTGCCAGCTTTTCAAGTACTCTTAGGAACAGACATTATGCCAATAGTTGCACAACATTTTTGTTCTGTCTTAGGTTTTGTAATATTCGATTTTGGCATATAGTAAAAACGTTGACATAAAACGTGACCGGGATGAAAGAAATACATATTTGAATTGACCAACACTGCAGAGGTGCCTGTACAGATGAAGTGAAATTTTCTTTAACTTCTAACATAGATTGGTCAGTAGTATCATAGATTTGTAGAAATTATATTAAAAGCTGTGGAAGTTGTGTGTAAGAAGTACTTGCGAGTTGTATCCGGCTTATAAAAGTTAGCTCGAAGTTTGTATTTACCTATGAACTGAGTCTGTGGTCTGTACTCACCTAAAAACGACATAGAGTAGATAAAAGTTGTTGATATAATATTATGTGATATGATTCATTATGAACTGAATAAACAAATAAATGCGGACGTTTTTTCGAAATAAATCTGAAAATCGGCGTTCCCTGTCGATTGAAATTATTTTTGCAATAAGAATTTATAGCGTTCTGTAATATTCAAGATCCAAATCAACCTTTATCGATTCCAACAATTTTGGTCTAAACAATTATCGGTCCGTGACAGAATCTATTCGTTTTTAGGCAATTTTGCACACTTGCGGTCAAACCCCGTATTGACTTTAAAGACTTCAACTTCAAGATATTCAAGTTGTAATATTAAAATTGGAAGATACTAAATTCAAAAGAAGTGAGAGCTGCACTAGACAAATCAGGTGCCAGAAAAAAACGTGAGGAACCTGACTGACCTCTTGACCGAACACTGCAGGTACTGCAGCCTCTTAAATAATATTGGTATAGCAGATAGTGGATTATGTCGCTTCTGTAGCATGAAGGAAGAAACTCAATGCATCTACGAATGCTATGCACTGGTCAGCAAAATAAACAAGGTACTGGGCATATACGTTTTCACACCGGAGATAGTTGTTACCCTAACTCCAAACAAAGTACTGGAATATATGCAGGCCATAGGAGTTTTGGGAGAGCCATTTGGGTTGCAGTAACCAATAGTTTAACTCAGTACTTTTCATCTTCACAGTTTTCATTTATATAAAAACAAAAATTAAATCTTTTCAATCAGAATTAGGGCCCGTTCTCAGTGGTTGATTTGGTCACGGAAATTTTGCATAAGTTTAAATAAATCCCTTATGATTTTTTACAACTTTTACCTTTTTTTTATTTTTTTTAAGATGCTGCTCTAATGCCAGCTAAGAAATTTCGTTCCAAAAAATGCATGCCATTTATCTCTCAAATAAACCAAACCACTTATGATTCGTAATGCTATACTTGAACGATCTTCAACAGGAAAAATTTAAAATAATGCAATTTAAAAAATGTTTTTTGTCGACTATTGCCCAAGATTTATCTTACAAGTCTTTTGCTAAAACGTATAAATACTATACAAGTAACTAAATATTTATTAACGCGTCCACAAGAGTCGCTGCATCCCACTGACACTTCTTTCTTCTCTCTTACCAATGCATAATTCAAGCTAAATATAATTTAAAAACACATTAGCAACTTTACACCCGGTTCGGTCGGGGACAGCCAAACGAGCTGCCGCCAGACATATTTGCAACCCAAGTCAAATCCTTAATACCCACACATCCAGGCCCGAATAACCCTAAGGTGTTGCTTATTTAAATGCTACGCCAATTTATTGTCAACGCGCGCATTTCGCTTATTCATTCATTGTCCTGCGTGTGGTACATAATCCTTGAATGGGCAACACCAAAATGAAGCCGCAACGTCTGAATAAACGGATAAAGGAGTATGCCCCAGAGCAGTTCCCTAATACATTTGTGCCTTATCTGTGACGCCTAACGACTTCCGTTTGAGCTTTGCGCACGCGTGAATGCATTAAGAAGATAGCCGGGACTGAGGCTTTTCTGGACTGTCCTCCAGTCTATTCGCTTTATTTCTTCTTTTGCTGAGCGCCCACAGTTTTTAATGATAATCTCTTGAATTATGTGTTTTTAAATATAATTTCGTTGCTTGCGTGCAGACGGCGACGTTAGTTAATGGATGATGGGTAAGGCCACGACGAAGGAGGCTAAAATGATTCCTCATAATTTACATCGAACCAAGTCACGAACTGTCAGAGTCGTCCTGCTGGCTGTAAGCCGTCAAACAGTGTTTACATGTACTCCCACAGCTGATGACTTGTCACTACAGTCAAACTTGCGAATAATAAGTTGGGAATGGTTAGTAACTGTTGAATTCTTTCTAAAGAATATTTACTGTAATTGGGCCATAAAATAATGAACCTTAGCGTGTCTGCTGCAAATCCATAATAAAACGTTTAACTTCTCTTAAGCGTTGAGCAGAATTTGGCACCCGATTCATCAAATGAGAGCATATGTCGCCGCCGGTGAAATAAATTCTCAAGCAAAGCACTCGCACGCTCACAGTGAATTCTCTCTAAGGTAGTTGGAGCAACAGGCGTGGGAAACCAGTCAGTTGTGGGTGAGACTGCCAAGGTGTGTGAGAGTGTGTGAAGTTTTGATTGGACTTTCATTCCCGGATTGGATTGCCACCAGTCTAGCGGTAATAATGCGCATTACTGTCTCGAGCAGGAGCAGTGGCGGCAGCTGTCAGCCCTGGTCGTACCACAAAACACGCTGTAATCCTGCGGCGTAACTCGAGCTCAAGTCACTGGCAGATGCATGGCCAGAAAAGGGTCTACCAACAAAACCCACCCTCTAACGTTGCCTGCTTGGTCTCATGCTGGGCGCGCGCTATGCTCGGTACAATCAAATCAAATGGAATCAAATCAAATAAAATTAAATTCCACTTTGAGCCTATTAAAGTGTGCCTGCCCAGAAAGCTGTCCTGGTCGTCCCACTCGCTGTCGCCGTTCCTATCGTTTGTTTTAATTGACAGCCAAGTCAACGACGGGCTGACACACCGTTGGTCATGACGACATGTCAATCAAAACTGCATCGGTCTTCTGCCGCAGAGTTAGTAGTTTGACGTGCTACGTACACCCCACCCCACTGTGGTAATCAAAATTTTCACATCGCCCTTCCTTCTCCACTACCGCCTCTACAGATGCCTCATTATGCTGCACTGCGGTTTGTTGACATACACGATTTGCTTTAGTTTTAGCTACCAGCTGCCATTGCTTTGGACACCAGACTAGGCAACTTCTTCACCCCGGCATAATCGTTGTCGTGGTCTTGGGAGTTTTTTAAGTTGCTAATTCCAGTCTATTAATTGGCTGCCTTCTTGTTGTTGGCAATGAGCTAATTTGTCTTAAATGTATTTGCACTAATCTTGTTGGCCAACAAAGTTAACCTAATGAACGCACTTTAAAGGTTGTCTTTAAAATGACCCCTACCATGTAATGAAAATTTATTTTGAAAATAAATGTTTAAACCTTTAATTTGAATTCTCCTGCAAGTTCGCCATACCTTTAAGATCACTACACCTTTAACATTCTCATGTGGACAACACCCCAATGTTAATCAATTTGCTTGACAACTCTCATATCTTGACATTATAGACACGGTGGCACCGATAGAAGTCAAGGGCGTAATCTGTAGGCTATACAGTAAAAATCTGTAGAGCGGGATGGTGGCATCAAAAAAATAAGATTTACATAACGTAGACTTAAACTTTAAAACTGAGTGAAGCTGTTTTTGAGACAACTTCTTCTGTTTTTATGGTCTTCACACATATTATAGAAATGTTAGCTCGTTTTCTTTGAAAAATTCGATCAATTACAGAGATTTCGGTAGCTGAATTTTTACGTCCTCTATTTTTTCACCGATTCCCCGAGTCGTGCAAATCGAGCTTGCCCTCACTGACAAAAAAAATAGGGTTACATTTAGATAAATCCAACTCTATTAAGGGTTTTAATTTGCAGAAATTTACAAAGTTATATATGTAGGATTGTGGTTAGTAGTATTTTTGATAGAGACTGATGGAAGCGTTTCCATAAAAATATACGAGTAGCTTGTGTTTGATTTTGCTATACCATCATCAAGCTCATTTTATATCTATAAATTAACATCTAATTTAATTTAAAATTATATGTACTTGGTGGCCTATCCACCGTAATTAATTTCCGCCCATCCCAGTTAAGGCGTGTGTATCCAAATGGCAAACAGATCTTCCAACACATTTCATGTAGTACGTTCGTTAAACTAATTAATTTTCAAGCTTATGTATTAAGCTTTATACATGCCATGAGCACGTGCATACTTAAATGTACACTATATTAATGTATATAAAGCTCCACATCAACTAACATATGCTACCATACCATATGGACAACATCAACTTGATGCTCTTCGGTCTGGCAATATACTACATACTACATTTTACATAGTATGAGCAAATTAATTAAAGTTGCCACTTCAGTTGAATTTTCCAGGTGAATGATGCGGAACAAATAATCAATCAATCAGTTCACATACACACGCGCGCACACGCACACACACACACACACACACACATATGGACAAATGCAAAAGCTTCAAGCCCTATCTACACAACACATGCAGCCATCCGGCAGTCTCCTCGTTAGTTGGTCAGTCCGTTGGCTAGTCATTTGGCCAGTCAGGCTTGTCATTGCCATCCATCCAAATGACGTCACTTTGCCATGGACATGGCGGTCTGTTCAAAATAAGCATATTATGAGATTGTGTATGTAAAAGTATGCATGTGTGCATATATCATAAATACATACGTGCATATAGATACATATACATATATGTATGAATAAGTAAGAGTATGCAAATGTGGCATGCAACAGCAACAAATTGGTAGTCAAAACATTGGTACAGTGGGTAGAAATATAAAATCAAAGACACACTTTTTTTAATAAAACTATCATTCCTATTAATAAACAAATGCTATGAATTAAGGAACCTTTTACCCATTACACCGATAGGATTTCGTGGGTGTGATAGGAAAATGTAAAATGATTTCTATTTATTAGGTTCACAAAAGCACATTTGTCATCGATCTATTCTACTCTTCGAGAAATACGACCCAGCTATGACTAAGTCGACAGTCTGATAGATTAAATACACGAAAGAAAAGTTTTATACCCTTGATCCGCACACCAGATTTTCACGGTTTGTAATCAAACTGAGCTGAGTGAAGGACCCAATGTATTGTAATTGAATATGATCAAATATGGAATACAATTTTAAAAGCAATTTTAGACCTCTGCATTTAAAATCAGAGGTAAAATAAATTTTGCCTTATGAAAACTTGGCCACCACTGTAATCAGTAATCTATACTCTGCTATAAAAAAATTAAAATTGAAATGGTAACTTGCATAATCTCTTCCCAAATAAAATACGAAGGTATATGCAGAAAAAAGTTTAGCTTCTTCGCATTCGGATTTTTCACATTATTCACCGCCCCTTTACTATTATGCTTTTACGCCCGACAAGGTAAACACCACAAGTATTTTTTTTTCAATTTTCTTTTAGATAATTTGTTTACCATGTAACTGTTAAGTAAAGAGTTTTACAAATATCCATAACTTTTAATACGCTAATAATTAGGTCTTTAGTTAAACCCAAGTAGATAATACTCACTGGAAGATTTGTAAATTGGTATAATTCAGGCGCGGATCCAGGTTTTGGTCCTAGGGGGGTTACTCACTTCATAGTGTATACATATGTATCAGAACAACAGCTCACAGATATAGGGTGGGTCATCTGTTGGCTTGTTTGTTAATTGCATATTATTTGTAAATTTACCAACAAAATTGTGCAAATGTATTATACTCAAAATGGAAGTTTAAAACTATTCATTTATATTTGTAAAATAATATCGTACAAGTGGATAGGGGGGCCAAGGTTGACTCTACAGGTCTGTATGCGAACATCGTAATATTCGATGACTTGCATTAAAAACACGAATTGTTTCTTTCAGGGAACCACTATTTTCATAGTAAGTACAACTTTTACGCGCTGTTCGGTTGTTAAACGATCCATGACTTTAGTTGACTGATTTTGAGGAGCTAGTGGTATCAAGTCTAATGAATACCATTATCATCGGATAACGGATTCCCTCGAAATCAAAAAATACTGCTCTACGGTTTTTCTTGATGTATAGCATACATTTGACAAGGTTTGGTGGAGTTCCTTAAGGTAGTACACACTATACAGCAGTACTATAGACTATGTTCACAAACGACACGCCAATTTCAAGTAGAGTAGACGTTGCAACTTACCCTGATGATACGGCAATTATTTTATCTAGTGAATCGCCTTTAGAAGCATCTCATATCAATTGAATTTTGTGAAGAAATGGTTAACCGAATTAAAAAAAAAAAATATAAATAAAACCTCACAAATCCATCCAAACTACATTTGCATTTAGAAAATGGAACTGTCTGTCGGTTATTCGCATGTGAAATTCAGCAAAATAATATTGTTAAATACCGTGGAGAGCTCTTAAACAGAAGACTCACATTTGCTAAGTTAAAGAAGAAGTCAGCAAGTTAAGCAAAAGATACATGGAAAGATTATTGGACCATGGCAATATTATAGCCCTTAATTAAAAGATTTCATGCCCTCAAGCTCTAAAGCACATTTTAATTCCGAATTTAATTTTTATTTTACTATTTATAATATAATAATTATCACTAGTTCATATATATCACCTAGTTTCAATGCAGGCTACTTGCTTCGGTTATTGTATTTAATTATTTAAAAAACTTAACTTCCTAATTTTTCTGTGAGCTGGTGTATAATTTTGTTGGTTTTAAATAAATCCTATTAGAAACGGAATCAAGCAGAATCAATTTAGCAAACAGAAAAAGTGTACGGAGTATCCCACTATCAGTCACCGAATGGACCATATCACATTTGTTTTTTACCACTGTGCATAGGTCAGTTTGATTGCGGTCTGTCTGTAACGCCGCCGCCGCTGCTTTCCGTCACTACTGACTCTACATTTATCTGTAGCTTTTGCACTCGTGGATATGTCTGGTCTGGATTGCTCCCCAAAAGTGTGTGCGAGTGTGTTTGAACTTTTCCAATTTGCAAGCGAAAAATTGAAAATGCGACGACCAACGGCTTGTAAATACGTATGCATTCGTATATATATATATATAAGTATATATATGTATACTTGCGCATATAAACCGGGTACATACGATACAAGTAGGTGGAGCAGAAAAAACAATCTGTAGCTGCTTTATAAAGCAACAAACTGCCGTCTATCCAATACGAAAGTAACGCAAATGTTGTTAAGCGCCTCTGTCTGGGCGCGGTTGATTAAAACTACATACAAACGATTACTTTCAAACAGAGTATTAAAATACTGCATCCATATACATACATATATCTCATAATACATGCATGTATATAAATGCATATAAACACATATGTGTGCATGTACTGAATAAATTGTATAAAAAAAATCAATTTTAAATAATAAGTACTGTTGAAAATAAAAATAATTAAAATTTAATTTGGGTATGTATGTATATGCATTCGACTCATATCCGATTGGATTGAGCTGAGCTTTATGGACCCTCTAAAAAAAAACCAGCTGCCAAAATTAATAGAGTGCATCATCACTGGCATCATCACTCCCTGGTAACCATGACTCTGATGCCAACTGCTAAAAGTGTGCAATTTATTTAATTAGATGCATAAAACTCATTAAGATAAGAGCAGCGGGTATAGAGTGAGTATAAGCCTACCTGGTGGGCCGACTTGGATTCCTCTGCTTACAGACTTACAGGCTCTTTGGTTGCCTGGATGTTGTTGAAGTGCGCGAATCAACAAATGCGCCAAAGTGCAGCACTAGCAGAATGGGGCAGGACCAACCGCCAGCAGAAGGATTGTAATGTTCTCTTGACAGCCATAAAGTAGTTCTAGCCATCCAACCCCATGGGATCCACCCATACTGATGGCTCCTGAAGGTGCCAGCCCAGCTTTGCCGTCGAGTAATTAACTTGAGCGACGTCCCGACGTCATCACCAACAACGACGTCAACGATGACGTTGACAACAACAAAGAGCTGACTTAATTAAGTGACACAAGTGCTTTACCTTGTTCTTGTTATTGTGACTCTACTTTGCCTATTAACTGAAAAGCTTAATTCATTTTATAAATTATATTCTTAGATGCATAAATACAGGTAGTACGATAAACGCTGACCTATTAATATTTCATAGCCAATTGATGCGTTTCGAAGAATCACCAGCCTTACCTATGTAACCCTTTATCAACTGGATTAAAATAAGTAAATTGTAATACTACCAATTTGGACTTTATCTTCTAAAATTCCCTAAACTATAAGATTACTTAAATTATGAGTAAATAACAAAATTGTCTATAATTCGAAAATGGAAAATACTAAAGATTCAAAATTATAAGTTGGTTTTTTAAACTTTTTGAAAGAAACTTTAACAGAAAAATAGTAATTTTGAAAACAACAAAATGATTGCATCTGAAATATAGGTTTCACAAGCTATTCAATGTTAGTCGCTTATTAAACAACCAAAAATATTTATTCTTACAATAGTAAGTTTTCATAATGCTGTCTTTTGACATAGCCTACCTATAACAGAAGGACGACCAAGACGCTTCTAATGATACCTTATTATTCAAATTATGCTAAGCGATTTAAAAGCTGCGAGGAAACAGATGAACATGGATGCATAGAGCAAAAATAAAAACAAATTTTAATTAACCGGGACTTCTAGGCGGTAAATTAGAATATTTTATTTAAATCTTTAATAACTTTTTCCACCCTGAGAATCTTTTAATCTTTAAAATCGCTTTGCAGGAAACATTTTTTTTTGAACACAGGAGAAATCTTTTTAGCTTGTGCAATTAGAAGATTCAGTTAAAAAAAAGATTTATGTTAAGACGTTTACTCTCTGTTATCTGCATGAACTAAGAATCCTATCAAAATTTGTATTATTATTATTGGGTGTATGTAAAATGAAAAATTCATGGCTTAGAACTCTCCCAAACGTCCTAAGGCCTGCATGTATTGCAGTATTTTGTTTGGACTTATGGTAACAACGATCTCCAGTGGGTGAACGTACATTGCCTGGAGCTTGTTGTTTTTACCGGCGAGTGCCATACATTCTTCCTCTATGCTACAGAAGCGACATAGTTCACTATCCACTATGCCAATTTTGTTTAAGTGGCTCGTCAGATGGCCTGTCATGATTCTCACGGTGTTCTTCCCGTGCGTTACCATGACTTTGAACCTCTTACGGTTGTAGTTGGAGAGGAGGGTTTTGACTGTTTAAGCCCTGTATCTGCGCCCAGTGAAGCAGTCGTTTTTTATTCTTCTCTATTCTCAGTAGGTCCCGTACCACGTGGTTATCAATCCCTCAGTGAGGCTCAGGACCGA
Organism: Chymomyza amoena; assembly: GCA_037043745.1. Classification (NCBI taxonomy): domain Eukaryota; kingdom Metazoa; phylum Arthropoda; class Insecta; order Diptera; family Drosophilidae; genus Chymomyza; species Chymomyza amoena. The sequence continues at coordinate 59,516 of JBAMAX010003509.1, forward strand.
TTAGCGGTCCATCATTTAAATTTTAATTAACATTGCTTCAATAATGAATAATACATATAATTCAGTACCCTTACATCCTTGCGACAACGACCAAAAATCAACGAATTGACGATGAATCAACAACTATGAATGTGGACATTGTGGACAAACCGAGGAACCTGTGGTAGAACGAGTGACGAATATATTCAACAACTAATTAAACTATAAAAATAGAAAAGTTTCCAAACATGCGAATAACATATAGTAATCTTTGCATGTGAGTGCTTTGAACTATGTATATATAGTTGTATAGTATATGAAAAAAGAAGTTTCATCTATTTGCAGGTACTCTGTAGGTGGGACCGATACCAGCCTAAATGCTTTTGAATGCCCAAAGCTCTACAAAAAATGCCTTTTACTAGGTTTCAAGGGCCCTTGCTGATCATACCTACATACATATGTATACATATGTATTTCAATATATATAGTCATGTATTTTAAAACTAGGTTACTGGCTCACTTGGAGTTGTCTGATTATTTGTGCCCGTGTCATAAGCTTAAAAGTGTAACCAATCTGAAATGTTTTACACTTAGGCAGATACTTATGTACTTGTTTCGTATCATATTGGAACACTTCATATACCAAACCCTATAAAAAGTGTCACTGAAATGTAATGCATAACATCAGACAAATCGGATTAGTTGACAAAAATCCAATTAGTTTTTGAGCGCGCAGTTGCATTGGCCCTATATACTATGTATGTACTGGTAAAAAAAATTTTAAATGCTGTCAGCTGACAACAAAATAATAAAACAAAAAAAAATACAAAACACAAAAAATTTGACTATTGTTGACCATCGTGATGGATGTACAATGTAGGACGTAAGAATTTTGTGGAACGCTGGCTTGATCGATGGTTGGCTATGATTTATGTTGGCCATGCAAATTGTCAGTCAGCCTGAGACCAACTGACAGACTAAGTGACAGAATGGTTTAAACTTTTTAATCTAGCAACCCACCTGCATATGACCGGAAAAACCCCAGACAGGTAACAGGCAACAGGTATAAGGAAATATAATGAACCTCAAAAATCCACGCCTCTAGCGAGAACCTTAGCAATTCCTTCAGGCTTTACAAATACTCTACTAACAACAACATTGGCCGTAGGTTGGCGGAATTGTGTGGGAAACAATACAATGTATATGCATTATCGTAATCACCAATAAAACTTAGCGCTGTCCTAGGATCAGACCATACATCCATCCCATCTATGAACTTATATTTTAAGCCACATCTCTTAGTAATTGTCTTGCCTGTTGGATTTCCACGAATTCCATTACGCCTGGGTGCATGCATAAGGGATGCATATTATTACGCCACAATATTACAACTTTATAAACCTTTTCCTTATATTATATTAAGAGCTCTGAATACTAAACTGAACATACAAAATTTGTGATAATAGTTGATTGTTGGATGGTTTTTTTAAACAATTGCAAAAGATTAAATTACAAGTACCAAATTTTTGCCTAATCCCACGTCCCTCGTGATCTCATATCACCCGCATTGTTCTATCTTCGATAAGGAACGAATGTAACGAGACCTGCATGAAATGTGCAATCTGTGTTCTCGGATATCTTAGTACAAATTTCTAGCTCAAGCTAATCGGTGTCTAATTTTGGATTCAAATCCACACATGACACAATATATCTCGGGGTTGGAACTATTTAATATTTTGATTACTGCCTATACTGTTTGTGGTTTGTTTGCGATTGCAACCAATCAGTTACGCCCTGATTTATTAGTAGTATGCATATAGATGAACTGGAACTGCAATATGTACCAATGCGGGTAGTGCGAAAAATTGTCAGCAAATAGTGTTTAACCCACAAAAAAAAGTACTTCTCAGACAAATGCGTTTTTTAACGAAATTTCAACATTTGCGTTCAATTTTAAACTACAAAAAGAGAGTCGCGTAGAATTCCAGTTTCTGAGTGGAGTCACGTAAAGTTTAACATTATTGGAGTTCGTTAACTCACCACTGAGTTATATTACATAGATATTGAAAGATCATAGCTCATAAGAACCGCTCAAAACTAAAAAGGAAATAAGTATAAAAATCTGATAAGATCGAGGTGGTGCCCGAAAGTGGAAAACCCTGTACCCTGCATAACTCTGTACATAAGTCTACATTGTGTTATTGTGGTCTCCAACATCAAGACAGTGGACAAAATTATCTCGAAGACTAAGGAACTAAAAATGTTAACACACAAGACACACCCAAATCAAGTTCCTCGATTATTATTATTTTGATTATTATTTTTATACCACAGAGATATTGCCTCTATTATCTTAATAATAATATAACTAAAAAGCATAGTAGAATAATCCCAATTTATCCCACGATCGGATCGAGCAGAGCTGCAGTAGGATGAGTCAGCCATATGTCAACCACAAATCTAAACGCTGCTAAATGCCAGATTACCTGAAATTTCACAGCAGATCTAAATGCAAACAACAAAACGAATTATTTATATAAACAAAATGTATCTTGTCGTGTCACCCGGTCTAGTGATTTTACCTAATTTTCTCACTGATTGCAATAAATGACATCCACCAAATTAGCTAGAACCCAAAAACAACCAGCTAATTTTTAGCAAATAAGAAGAACACACTGGAAAAAATAACACAGCTGAAATGAAAAAATTATTGTACATAAATAAATCTAAATCAACTATTTGACGTGGTGAAAAATAAATAAAACGCTTTGAAAATTTGCATGTCAAACGAAACAAACCGGAGAACTGAAGATTTGTATCTACTTTTTAAATGGTTACTTATTCGTATGCATGACTGTACTGGATAGATAGTAGTATTTATGTTAGCTTATTATATGTATTAAGAAAAATATCTGAAGTATACAGATTCTACAAAGAGATCAGCATTAAAAAATATAAAAAATTAAAAGTCGATAAAATTTTATGACTTTTTTTAATAAAATGTTATTTATTCCTCATAAAAGATATAAAATCAAAAAGAAAGCCGAACAGTTGGCTGTCCCAAAGACAAAGCCAAAACTATTTGAACTACAATTCGGGTCAAAAAATAGATAAAATACATAATTAATCGTTAGTTGGAAAACTTGTTAATTAAAAATGTGCAATAATTAGTTGCTAAAAAAAATAATTGAAAATTTTAAGAGCAGTGAACAGGGTCTGTCAGGGTCTGTCAGATCTGTATGTCCACATCATCAAAATTATCTGCAATACCACTGGAAATGTGAACCAGTCAGTTTCTTAATGAGGTTCGCGGGATCTACTTTGTTTTAAACTGTTTATGGAATATGATTATGCTGTGATTATTTTGAAATACTATATATGAAAAACATTTCATTTCTATCTGAAAGATATTTGCATAAGTGGGCATTGGCTTTTCTTTCGGCCTGTTAAAAAAATTATTAACTATAATATCTACGTAGTTTTGCATAAATTTGTTGTTTTTTTTTTTGTGATAATTTGTTTTAATTTTATTTTTCATCGATAAAAGCGGCCAGCATCGAGTTTATTCAATTTGTGTATCGTTTTTATAAAAGCTGTTTTGACGCTTTTGACTTGATTTGCTTTTATTGCGCTGAATTTGCAATTTTCATTAATAAAACATATCATAACTTTTTATGGCATTTAATACGAATTTGATGAAATAGTGAAGTCTGTTGAATTTTGTGCTTTTTGACTTTTTTTTAGTATTCCACAGCATAAATAAGCAATATCTAGTGAATGGATGGATATATGAATTGACATATCTGGGTGGTTATATGGCAACTTGGTTGGTTGTTAAGGTCGCTTTGATAAATCGGATAAAGATGCAAAAGACACGCCAAAGAGTGACTGGAAATGGGCATAACTTATGGGCTGTTGAAATTGTTGACTATCTTTAACAAACAGCAGTTAGCAAAATATAACTTTGAAAAAAAAACATATTTATTTTGAGATATGCATTTCTTGGCTCCATAAATCTACAAATAAAACTTTTTATGATTTCAAATAAAATGAATGAAGAATTTAAAAATGTACAAATATAAATAAGAACTGTTTCCTCTAAATTCTAAAGACAAAAAAAAAAGCAAATCCTTAATTGATAATATATTTTTCTCGAATATTGAATAAATTCACTAATTATGCTCGTCCATAAAACCATAATAATATTTAAGTCGACTAATCTTTAAAAAAATTATTGTGTCATCTATGGATGAATAATATTCAAACCTAGTCTAGCTTTCAAAACAGTAACATTTTATACAATCTCCATCAAAATAGTGAGGGATATAGAAGTTTATCCATATTCATGTGAACTAGAAAAAATGCAGAGGTATTTATACTATACGTAACTACTGCCTAGATCAGGTGGTGGACAGTTAATAAACCAAATTGATGAAATTTTTTAAAATTAGTTAAATTTGTAATCATATAGTAAGATTAAAACTACTTCTACTTCCACTTACTGTATGTACCAATTAAAAGGAAACGAAAAAGACCCTTGAAATATACATATATAACCAGGTCCGTCGAGAGGGACGGTGCCGGAGCTCTCGAAATTTTGTATAACCCATACGACTTGTTAAAGGCCATTACTCTTAAAAATTTGGATATTCTATTTCCAAACATCTGCATTGCCTTAAGAATATTCTGCACTTTGCCAGTACCAGGTGCCAGCGCCGAAACATCTTTAAGTGTATTATCAAGAATAAAAAACTATCATCGTTCTTATTCAACTCAGAATCGAGACTCAGGTTTGGCAACTTTGTATTGGAATCTGAGTTAGGAAGAAGACTCGACTTTGATGATATTATAAAAGCCCCAGCTAAAGCACGGAAGGCATCTTGACGGTTATTGTGAAACATATGTAAGGCTACAAAATTCAAACTTCTTTGAGTTGCTTTTCTCTCAGAAATCCTTTCTATACTTTTTTTATGTTAATCTCACACTTTTCATCATTTATACGAATTAAGAAAAAATTGAAAGGGGATATTTTCTCTACGGCCCAAAGATTATCAGTACAAGAGGCCCAAGAGCATTAGTAAACAGATTGTCCAAAAAATGCTATAAATTGTAATATATCTTAATGCATTTTTATTATTAGTTCCGAACTCGATTCGGCGGAAAATACAGATGTATTGGAACGGAGCCAGACGTATGTATAGTATTTATGAAATCATGCCTATATTTTAACTAATCGGAATGCTAGTATTTTAATACAATAATAAATCTTTTAGGTTAACCAGATTTCCAACATTTCAGAATTTTGCTGCATATATTTAAATTGTCAAGAATATAATTTCTTTCAATAAACAAGATCTGTTGAAATTCAAATTAAAGAAATAAATTTGCTTAGAGTAGAATCTGTGCGTTTCATAGAATCACGTTTAATAGATTGAGATTTCAAATGAAATAATGAAAACATAATTACAATATTATTAACACAGTTTAACAATAGAAAATGTTGTTGTTAATTTGTCAGCACTTCGAATGAATTTATAAAGTCTGTTTAAATATTGTTGGTACAGCTCGAAGAGTTAGCTAAATATTTACCGACGGCAAACCATTAACTAGTATCAAAAAAAAAATTGTATTAATAAAGTAAGAAATAAAAATAAAATTGGTTTGAGGTTGATTTTTTTTGTAAAGATTTTGTTTTATTTGTTTTTTTGTAGAGTTTTCTCATTTTCTTTTTTTCGAGTTTTCGGTTTCGGGCGTCTCTCAGCTTTGTTTGCCCGGCGCATTTCTTTCGCATGTAATTTTCTTGTTTTAATTTTTTGTTTTACTAAATTTTGTTTTGCATTAGGTTTACTAACATTTTGCTTTTATATGGTAGATTGTTTGCTTTTAATAATAATAATTTTTGTATTATTACAATTAATTATTTGTTGTTGTATTTATAAGCATAATTAATAATTAAATTGTTTATATAATAGATAATAATTATAATTACTTAATGGATAAGAGAATTTATAAAATAGAGTGCTTTCTTTTTTGCTGGATTGTTATTTGGTTTTCTCTTTTGTCAATGCACAGTTACCTTTTATTGTATTTTATAATTTTTCTCTCTTTCTGCTATTTTTACAGAGCCCACGTGAAAAATTTAAAAGTTGACAAAAAATATGTAAAATAAAAATGTGAATTGAGTAAACATTTCTCTTCTTAGAAGTGCACAAACAATTGAAAATAACATTTAAAGTCACAATTTTTGTTTATTTTTTGTCTTTTCTTTTCTTTTGTCTTTCTTTCATTTTGCAACAATTTTCATTATTATGTATCACACAATTGTTTTCTTTTAAATAAGCATAAATGAAAATTGGAAAAGCATAAATACAAAATTGAAATTGCTTGAAATTAATGGAATGCAACTTTTGGAATGGATACAAAACATTTTTTTTTATTTTTAATTTTAGTTACGTTCTTTTATACTTTTATACTTTATTCCAACATTTTTTGTGTACAAACGTGCGTATGTTTAGCTTTAAAAATTGTTATCTCCTTACATAAATTATTATTATTTACCATTTGTTGCGCTTTACAATTTCACTTGCTATGTAATTTTTTTTTAAATTAATTTTGTTTTTTGTGTTTTTTTTTTTAACTAAAGCTAAAATTTTGTATCGTATGTTCAAAGAATTTTATGTAGCTTTTAGTTCGAAACTTAGACTATTATCCTATTATCCTCTAGTTTTATGTGAATTCGCATTATTTTCAATAATTTACAATGTGGATATATCCAACAGTCCAGCGCTGGCGGCCTCATGGTGATGGCTGTGGTTGTGGTTATGCTGAAGGTGGTGTTGGTGGTGATGGTGTGGATGATGATAGTGATGCAGCGGCTGTTGTGCGGCAAAGTGCGGCACGTGCAGCTGTTGTTGATAATGCTGCTGTTGCTGGTGCTGCTGTTGCTGCTGGGCCTGCTGCTCTTCCAAGTGCTGTTGATGCTGCTGTTGCATGTCCAGCATGCTAGCCGCCGGCTCCACACCGAAGCGTCCCACGAACACATTTGCCGCACAACTCGAAGACGATGACGAGGAGGAAAGCTGATAGGCGGTTGCTGCCGCCAAGGCGGGTGAATGCGCGGTAGTTGGCATAGAATGCGCCGAGGAGCGACCGCCGGAAGAACCCGAGGCTGTGGGACTGGGCCGGCCATTAAGCGACTGTGATTGTGACTGCGACTGCACTTGGCCAGAAGTAGACGCCACATGCTGCTGGTAGCTAGAATCCAAATAGGCAGTGCTAACTGGAGGAGAGGCGGGTGTCCCTTCAACCATCTCTGCTGATGCTGCCGCTGCCGCTGCAGCAGCTACCACGCCGCCAACACCAATGCCTAGACCGGCACCCACAGTTCCCACATTCACTCCATAGGCGCTGGCCATTTCTCACATGTGTGCCAGTGGCGCCATGGCACGCAATGATTGCTGATGATGTTGCTGCTGTTGCTGTTGTTGCTGCTGCTGCTGCTGGGCGCTTAAGTGAAGCGCATGCTGCTGCTGCTGCAACTCCGGCGAACTGGTCTGGTAGTGCAACATATGACGTTGCTGCTCAGCGGCGGCCAAGCCGTCGGGAATGTGGTACATGTTCATCAAATGATTCAGTTCCGTGCCGCCTGCAGCAGCTGCCGCCGCAGCCGCGGCCGTCGCGTATTCACGTTTCATGATGTGATTGTTGTTATTATTGAGCGCAATGGCGCTTGGACTGGGTGAAACGGGTTCGGACTTAATGCTGGAGTCGCTGGGGCTGTGACTTTGGCAGGAGACTTGTGAGCCGGCAGTTTGATGGGCACCGGCTGTCAAACCTCCGGCTCCTCCACTTCCGTAGGGCGATCCCGGTTGCTGTTGCACTGAGCTACCGTAAGGGGATCCCGGTTGTTGCAGACTGCTGCCATAGGGTGAGGTTTGTCCGCCTGAAACGGTACCGTACATGCCGTAACCACCCGCTCCAGCCGCTGCCGCATTCATGTTGTACATGTGTCCCATATCGTAGCGTTGCGCATAGTGGTTGCCCATGTAGGCGGCGGCGCTGTGTTGCGTTTGGTAGGCGGCGGCGGCGCTGCTGGGATCTGCGTGCATCATGTAACCATTGGGCATATAGCCATTTGGCGCGCCCATTTGGTACATGTCGCGATTCACAGCTGCCGCTTGCTGTGCCGCTGCAGCTGCTGCAACAGCTGTGCTATTTAGGGATTGACTCTGACCATTTCCGCGGGTGGGCGTGCTAGGCTCTGGACCGGCCCCGGACTGTGCTTGCATAAGGCCACCTACGCCCAGTGGGTACTTTTCCTTGGTTTTGGTAAGTGTTTTGGTCTTGCGACGCGGCCGGTACTTATAGTCGGGATGTTCCTTCATGTGCACAGCCCGCAGTCGCTTCGCCTCGTCTATGAAGGGACGCTTTTCCGCCTCAGAGAGGTCCTTCCATTGGGCTCCCAATCGTTTTGAGATCTCCGAGTTGTGCATCTTGGGATTGTCGGAAGCCATCTTGCGGCGCTGACCCCGTGACCAAACCATAAAAGCGTTCATGGGTCGCTTGACGCGATCTGCATGCTGCTGATTCTTGTTGGCCGTGGCGCTGTTATTGTTGTTGTTGCTGGTCATGCTGCTAAGAGCCGATCCAGCACCCATATGCGTAGGATGCTGCTGTTGCTGTTGTTGGGAATGCTGCTGCGGGAGTTGTTGCTGCTGCTGATGACTGACTGGCGAGGTCATGTGATGCGAGCCAATGCTGGACTGTGTAGGGCTCAATTCACTAGAACTGTGAAGCGGTGAGCTGCCGTGGCCCTGGCTATTTTGCTGCGTACCGTTCAATGTATTGGCCATACTGGTCTGGAGTGAGCTTAAAGGATTGCTGCCGCCGCCATTGAGTCCATTGGGACTCTGACTAGCAGCTATGTGCGCGCTCATGTGGTGGTGATGATGGTGATTGTGATGACTCAACTGTGAGTGGGTTAAATGCGACTGGCCAAGATTCATAAGTGGTCCTAGAGAGTAGGGCGACGCTGCATGGCCATGAAGAGCGGCGCTAGCATGATGTGGCGGCATGGTGGCATGTAGTATGCCGCCTTTCATGTCTGATTCCATGGTCAGCATGATCGCTGGAGTCTTTAACTGTGCTGTAGTAGTAAGCCAAACCGACCGGCTTTCAATTTAAAAATGCTTTTTTGATGACGTAGGAATCATATATTTTAACGAAACACTACTAGTAAGGTATGATCTTTAATTGTCGTAGATGTTTTGCATTTTATAGTTTTACTTTAGATACTTTTGTAGGCACCTATTGAGTAGGTATGGTTTGATTTAACACTTGTTTAGATTTTTGAACATATTTTCTTATTTTGAAACCGTTTTGCACTTTGTTGGGTTTTGATTGATGGTTTTTAATGGGTGTTTTCTTTTTAGAATTGGATCATTTAAATCATTAACATTTACTTCTTCTCGCCGTATGTACTGATACGAGTATAAACTTTTCGACAGCTTCGCGGGCTTTCCCACTGTCACTAATTTGTATTTGGTTTGGCTCTTATGTATTTTTGCTGTTGTTAGTAAAAACAAACAAGGCGGTGACACCAGTACACAATACAATACCAAAAAACACTTGAAATTTGTTATTTTGGCCAAAATTGAGTCGCGACGCGAAGTACGAGATACACAATTTATGTGTTTATATCTTTTATTTTATTTTTTCTTTTTAATATATAATTATTATTTCTTCTCTTTGGGTTAGGCTTGGTCATGTGTATTTGAGTTTAAACGTGTGTGTGTGTCTGTGTGTTTCAGTTGGCAAAAAATCTGCGCGCTGCGACTACGAAAAATACCTCCATACTACACGGAATTGAGCACCTTTCTGTCGATGGAAGACAGTTTCGAAACCTGTTCGAGGTGCGCGCTGCTGCAGCTTGGCGCGATGACGAAGCACGAAACACGGAGCACGAAGGTGACACGAACGAGTGAGACGAACCGAACGTAACGAAATGTAACCAACCTAATGATGAAACAACGAACGAGTTGCCTTCCGTTGTGTTGCGTGCGCGTGTGCTGACGACAGCGAATACGAGACGAATGAGAGACTGAACGACGGCAAGCAACTGACTGAGCTCAGCTCTGAGTCGAGCCCTTGCGCATGCGCATGATGCAGTATGGTCGGCAAAGAGGCAGAGGCAGACAGGGTGGCTAGTCAATCCAGTTCTCAATGTTAAGCACGAGTGCAAGCGGCGAAGTTAGAATACTTGCTGCTCGCTTTGCTGGGGCAAAGTGCGAAGAGGACGGCGCTAGTACAATGCTGGGTACACGCTAATAAATCAAATGAGCGTGTGGGTGTAGCGGCATGTTACTGGGTTGGATTTTGCGCAGCTCGCAGCGCCAATCAATGTTGCGTGCGAGCGAACTAGCAAGCAGCTAGTCAACTCGCTCTCGCGCCACATATATCGATCCAGGTGAGTGCTGCTACTACGACGTCGTTGACTTGCCATAAAAATGTCGTCGCTGGCTGCGTTTTATGGCAAGCTCTGTTGCCAGTTTTCACACTGTATTCTGCCTTAAACATGGCTGTCGATGTTGCTTTGGTTTTGGGGAGCACAGTGCGGTGCTGACTGGAGAACTGCAGAACCGCGTTTTGCGCGTTTAGTTTGTTGAATTTTCCTTGGTTTAAGTATGGGTTTGGGTCATGCTTTGGATCCTTTTTTATTTTTATTTTTTTTCTTATTAACCTAATGGATTTACCAAGACACAAAATGAAAAAATTCCAACAGAAAAACTGCTTAAAATAATAGTAAGGCAGCCAGTCAACCAACGCTAGTTTAAAAATGTATTACAAATGTATCCCATGTACATAATATAGTATATGTATATATGCTACCCTGATTATGTATACATCACGTCTCACTAATTGGCTTTGATGTGGTCACTACTTTCGTCTAAACCTTTTGGAACTATTTGCATACCAAAGTCTACAGCGCACATAAGGCCGTGTATTTTTATTGTTTCGGTACTGAGTGGTTTCGGACTATCCTTAACTGCAATATTTGGCATTCGTTCTTGCATGTGAGTAATTAGGTTTTGTTGAATCCATTGAGTAGTTCCAACTGAGTCACTAAAATTTGAGGTTTCACTTTTTTGCATCAAAAATGAGCAAGATATAAATGTAATGTAATATAATGCTTTAACCAAGGGCTTAGCGTTGTTGTGAATATAATTTTAAAAATAAAAGCAGTGAGAAATTAAATACGAATTTGTTAATTGGAATATCTGTTCTGATACAATATAGAGAAATCGTGTCATTTCGAAGAATAATCTATTTTTAAACGTAATATCGCTATGCTAAACAATGAAAACCTGTCCCAATCCTGACCTACAACAAGCGCAAATCTTAACCGCAAACACAAAAAAAAAGAATATTTAAAAAACGGAAAAAAAAAATGTCTAAAGGCTATTGTACGATTTCAAACACAACCAGTAGAAGTCACTCTCGCTCATGATTATCAATGTACTGCCTGCTCTTGTTGTTGCTGTTATTGTACTATCTATTATTGTCTTTTTCTTGTGTATATTTTGCAGCCATTGATTCTTGGCTTTTTTGGGGGCTGCCTGGTTCACTTGTTGGTTGGTTATTTTTTTGGTTCAGGCTGGGCTACTGCTCTTCATTCTTCAATCGAAAAAACCAAACCAAAACCCGGCCACACCAGACCCCTACCAGACCAGACTCAGACACAAACTGAGGAGACACTCAGCCGGCTTTTGTTGTTACACAGTAGTTACTGTATTGTTGTTGTTGTTGTTGCTGTTATTTGTGTTTCATGTTTGACGATTGAGCGTGCTCAACGCGTGCGAATGAAAAGGAAGCTCATACATAAAAAAAAACAAAGTCAAGGTCATTGTAAAGAGTTTTAATTGTTCATACAATCCAAACCAAAAAAAAAAACCAAATTATATATATCGTACAAACATATACAAGCACTCCACAATGGCAGAGCAACAAAAAGCTGAATGGCAAACAAACATTCGTACATAATAAAAGAAATAAAATCGCAATAACAAAAACCACATCCCAACAATAGGAAAAGGAAACAAGAGCCAAGCCCACAACAAATAAAACTCAATAACAACAACACAAGCAAATGGCTTAAAATATTGGTTAAAAAAATGTTCTCACAAACTCAAAATCAACAATTTTTAACGTTTTCCCTTAAAAAGTTATACTTGAGTTCAATCTAGAAATTTTAGTTTTTTGAGGTTCTAGCTCCGAGATTATAAGATTTATTCATATTTTTACCCAGAAACGAAATAAACTCACTTTTAGGTAGTAACTTAAATAGGTTTTTATTACACTTTTCTTGAGGATGATTCACGGACTCTAATATCTGAAGTGTTGGTTGAATACGCACCGCATATAGAACAAAAAGTAATGAAGGTTGATTCTAAAAATAGACAGAATTTCTTAAATTATAGAACCATCGGAGAATATCGTTTCAGATATGGACATGTTTTCGCAACATTACCAGTAGAAAAAGTGCCCAAATAACTATTGCATACTTTTGTGGGATAAATGCAGAGAATGAGAATTCATGGACATCCAAAATGGACAGTCCTATCTGTTTGTAACTCATCTAAATTTTCATAAGCAAGAAAACAAAAATGAAAATATTTATAAATATTTTACATGTGCATACGTTACGTAGGTTCCATTTACGGAACCGTCTCAACTTTTGTAGACAAGCCCAAACACATACAACCATTCACAAACACGAATACACACTGTCTCTCTCACACACACACACACACACACACACACATACACAAGGACACTCACATCCAGAAGCACATTCACATAGAATGCTATTCAGACGACTTATTCATTTTACACATTCATTTCCTCATTCAATTCGCAATTGTATACGAAATTTCAATTGTTTGTTGAATGTATTATATGCGGCATGTGGCATGACTTGTTGTTGGTGTTGTTGCTGGTTCTAGTGATGACGTTGTTGAAAATTGCATTGCATGGCGAAGTTCAGTTCAGCTGAGTCGAGTCGAGTCGAGTCGAGTCAAGTCAAGAGTTTGCCACATGCAACAGGTTGGTGCCAGCTTTTCAAAATACATAGAGGGGGATTTGGAGAACACAAACAGACCAACAACTACAACAACGCCAAACAAATAAGTGTCGAGTTGAGGAGAGCAAGACTGAACTTTACATAGTACTCGCACATACATATGTACATATATACGAATATTTACTATATACAAAAGTATTGCACTAGTATTAGTTTTGTGTACTATGATTGTATGATAAGCGCGAAGTTCTAGCTGGAAATAGTACTATATGTATGTATGTAGGTATGTATGATGTACATAGAAATGTGAACGTGTTGATGATGAGCAGGCGCCGTGTGGCATGTGGCGTGCTGCAGTTGCACACAGTTCTGAGTACTTTTGTTTGATTGTTGACTGGACGAAAGCGAAAGTCGACAAGTGCCACAAACAATAAATGCCATTAGTTTTGGCTGCTGAACTTGGCCAGACTAGCAGCATCAATGGCTAAATTTAAGCTCAAACAATAGAACATTGTAGGCAAAATGTCTGCTGTCTTCTATGTTGTGACGATGGCTCCTGTTGCCGCTTGCCGAACCATCATCATCGATTTTTGCAAAATGCAACAAAAACCACACTCAAAAGCTCCTTGTGCGGGTTAATAGTAGTAGCCCGACAGACAATGAGCCACAAAGAGAGACTACAATCCTTGTGGTATGCTCCACATTTTACCAACAATAAAACATCTACAACAAAAATTGTGATACAGTCCAGGGAGTGGCCGACAGTGTGATACCCTCCAAAAATCAAACTGCTTGGTTATACTTGACTACATAATATAACGCCTCCTGCTACAAGCATAGCTTAAATCTACAATACCCTTGACCCTAGGGGTAAAGAGTTATAAGTTAACGCTGCAAATAGCAAAACATTCGGTACTTTCAATCTCAATTATGTATTGGATTCACTCTCTATATGCTTATTTTCATTTCTCTCTGGTACTCTCTTTGACTACTTTTTAACACAAAAGGAGTCAGAAGTCAAAAGGATGTAGACGTCTCCGGGGCGTGTTTATCAGTCGGACGGACAATAGAGGCATCAGCAGCAACAGTCGAGCCGGTAAAGACAAGACTTTTTTTTTGCCTTTGTTTTCTTGTTGTATGGCATATGTACATATAGTATATACTTTTTTGTATTATTTATGTGTCAATGAACTTTTTGCAATAAATGCAAAATAAGATAGTAGAACAGAGAGACTCAAATGAATACAATACCATACCATACATGTTTATTATACTATTATCATCGTCACAATTACAAGCACTTTGTTTATGCAATAAACAATATGCTAAGTTTAAAAAAATCTCTACAACAATAGAAACAGAAGGTTATGTACTACAAAAAGTAGGCTGAATTAGGCTGAAAATCGATAAGTCAAAGTCAGGGCTCATTTATAAACATAAGTAATCATATTCATACTATTATAGTTACTTTCTGGTTGAACAGTGACGTGGGAGAAAACATGGCTATTCGATTGCGGCAGTGTTGGGGGATCCGCTTTGATAAAATTTGGATATGGATTTGTTCGTTAGAGCCACTGGAATCAGCTTACCAAAAATTCTAGGTCACTTGAAGCAGTTTATTGGCAGGTGGATGTGAAATTTGTACATTTTTGCGTATAACTTTTGCTTAGTAAATTTTTAACACACTGCATCTCTCTGTTAAATTTTAAATAAAAATATTAAACGGTTCGGCTTAAAAACGCTTAAACATACTGTGGGGGAATGGGGAAGATATTATGATATGACAAGCGTTTTGAGTTTTGGGGTCTGCCATGCCAGCATCTGTCCGTTGCATACATTTTACAAATCTAGTATACCCTTTATACCTATAGGTAGGTATACAAATCCTGTTATTTGTTAAATACATATTTATATTATGATCTGCAACTACAATTTCCAATCCGTGGACTATATTAAATATAACAACTAAAACAGCCAATTGAGACAATCAAGTTGAGGCCTCAAGACGTTCAGTTATATCGTTCTCATCATACTTACTTAGTTGAACGCATTTTAAATTTATTTTAATTGAATTAAATGGCTGCAAATTGCGCTCCAGCACCAATGGGAGCGACGCCCTGGACCATTCGGCTGCTCCTAGTGGTTGTTGACAATAATATGATGATAAACGGGGCGCTGAGACATCCCATTCAATTGGCCATTTCCGCTTAAAAAGTAAATGGCGATAGTCACCAATTTCACTATACACTATACTTGCACATTTGTGGACTGTTTGGGAAACACTGATTAGTTTTATTAAATGGGCAATTGCCACTTTAAAGTTGAGACTCAGACTTGATGAATAAATGGTTGGGCTTGCTCTAGATATTCTTATCTCTGCGATTTGTGTTTTAAATTCTTGTTTTTTTTTTTTTCTTTTTTTAATTGAGGATTACTGAAAAATCTCAAATTATTATCCAAAACATGTACAAAAATAAAGTATATTTTTCAATAAGACCCATAGTCCTCCGTTTATGCTATCGAAAATTTGTCTAGAATTATAAAAGTTGTTGTGTTAAGCATTTGACATTTAGCATTTGACATTTTTTATATGTTAATCTAACTTTCTAATTCTTTAATTGCGGCAATTGACTTTGAAATTTCATTGAACCAAAGAGCGAGGCCTTTCAAAAATAATCAGCATTGACTTCAGTATTACTATCGCCAAGTTCTTCATACTAATCGTGTACCATCCCAATCTATTCTCTTCGTGTTTGCCAATTTTTTTTCCCATTAGTTTGCAATGAAAATCATAAGATTTGTATTTCACTACAGTTTTATTAAATTATTACATTGATGGATAAATTCGCTTATTAATACCACTAGTTTACAGCAAAATGTATTCTTAACATGTTTTAGTCGTTTCCATAGTAAAATGTACGCTAAAATCGAAAATGAGCTCAACAATATTTTTCATGAACGAATTTCAAAATATTCTGAAACATAAAAAATGTGTCTTTACTTAAAAACAAATATCTCCGGTTGTATGTAACTGATTTTAATCATTTTTTTTCATACAGGACTATGCAACAAACTCTTTTTTTTTGCTGATTAATCCTATGGGTGCTTATGATATAGTCTACCTCCTCTGAATCCTCTGAATTCTAAAAAAAACCACAAATTTGGTACTAATACCTTTAAAAAAAAAAAACTAGTTTTGTTCAAAATAAGTTTTTTTTTACAGATCGGGTCGCATATGAAATAGTCAACTGATTTTTAATTTTAGTTCATTGTACAGTATTTCTAAAAACTATCTAACACCAAATTTACCTACGATATATTCATAAATAAACGAATTATCCATCCAAAACTTTAGTTTACCCCTGTTATTAATACGTAGTTTTTTTCCGATTTTAATGTTCTATCGCTGATTTTTTTCGTTATTAATTAATTAAGTTTGATTTTTTAATTTTAAAATTTACCGTTAAGCTGTATAGGGTGAACACCTGGTATAGTGAACACCTCGATACAGCGAACACCTATTTTTTTACATAGAGTGCACTATTTAGTGATCAATCTAAATAGTGAATCAAAATTTTGAAAGCATTTTCAAGCAGAGACGAACGAAAAAATCCAAAAAGGAATTAGTATCGAAAGTGGGTACTCCCCTGCAAAATAAGCTGATTCATGACTTTATTGCTTGTTTTGTTTACCTTTTCATTTTTCCTTATACAAATATATTCTAGTGAATATATACAAACATATTCTAATGATATCTTGCACAAATCTCAATTTTGAAAAATAAATTGAGTTTTAAACAATAAAAATGCCAACCTTGATATAGTGATTAGTCTTGATGCTCTGACCAGACCTTGTATAATTAGCCTACAATATCCGAAATTGAATTTTTGTCAAAAATTGGCTAAAAATTACGAAAAATTGCATTTTATGCATAAAATGCGACCAAACCATAAATTTGGCAAAGATAAGTTTCAAATATCATGGATAATTTATTGTAATTACCCAAAGTTTGGTAAAAAAAAGTCAAAGCAAGTTAAGTACATTTAGAGATATTTTCTTTTAAGTAAAAACACTTTTAAATAAAAAAAATTGTTTTTGTTCCGAAATATTTCAAAATTTGTTCATTTTCGATTTAAGCGTACATTTTACTATGGAAACGACTAAAACATGTTATGGATACAAACATTTTTAAAATTTGTAAACTTGTGTAATAGAAAGAATCTTTTTATTGTAAAAAACTAAGATACGGCAAGCTCCGATTAATATTTAAAATTATGACCTAAATATTAATTAATTTCTATATGGAAAATTGTTATAAACGCGATTCTACACCCCACTATCCGTTAAAGTAGTTTGTTCTAATAAAAACCTTCTAGGATTATATAAAAACCTGGTATATTACTTGATATCTTTTAATAAAAATTTAAAAGGCTTCATGAATTCAAATAAATACATTGAAGTATTGAAAAATCGAAAAATATGAAAAACTAGCAGAAAATAATAACTTCTTTAATTTAATTATAATCTGCGTAGATTGAGCAGGTTGTACTAACAACCCTCCCTGGCCTGACCATCTTTGCAATGGCCACAAAACAACAGCCATCAAACATTTACCCAACAATGACCGGCTTAACCAAGCAAGTGACAAATCTTCGGGAACTGTCGACCAACTCCACGTCCAGACGTCGCATGTCGAAAGCGTCAAACTTATCAAACTTGAATGCAAACAACAAAAACGACTAGAAACTGGCATTATAGTCAAGAGCAGAGACGGGGTCCAGCAGGGTCTGACGACAGGCTGACCGGGTGCTCCAAACTGCAACTCAAGCGCTCGAGGCGTGAATAAATGAAGTTTGCAAATTGCACTACGCCTGACCACCACCGAGCAGCAGCAGCAGCAAAATTGTGAGAATTGAAGCAGTGGAAACGGCCTCGGACACATTTGGAATGCAAAACTTTTGCTGTGTGTGTGCCCCTGGGTTAAGGCGTTACGACAGTCCAAGTTATGGCGTCTGTCAAAGTCATTTTACTTGCAGAAAGTTGTTGCTGCTGCTGTCGTCGCCGTTTGTTCGGCAGCTGAAGGGGACGTCTATTCTAGAGAGCAGCTGAAGGACAACAACAACAAGCAACAGCAACAACAATCATAATAAGGACCACGGCAACGGCTTCTGCATTGGTTTGTAGATTTGCAGCACAGAGTCCAGCTGTCAGCTCGTCTAACAAGTGTCACTGCAAGTTTTGATACCTTAAAGTCGGAGGCTATATAAGCATTGTCAGGAAGTTTGTCACGAACTGGAGAATCCAGAGCCAGTAACGTTTTTCTTTTGAGCTGGCTTATTTGTTTATTTAATGTTTTACCTATTCAAAGTGTGTACAAGATTGTGCAATGTATGTAACGGACAGAACGAGGCGTGGCAGACCCCAAATCCTAGCGGTTGAGCCATGTCCGTTTGTAAGATTCGAAACTTTACCACATGATGCGCGTCTTTTCTGAGAAGACGAAGTTTGTTGAATAATGTCAATATCTTCCTCCCTTCCTCCTCAGTAGATTTTCGCTGTTTTTAGCCAAGCCGTTTAATATTTTGATCTGAAATATGACAGAGCTATGCATCATCTTATGCAAAAATCAGACAAATACAACAAAAGTTATAGCATAAATGTACAAATTTCACCTCCTCTTACCTATAAACTGCGTCAATATTTGACTCTACGTAATTATGGTAATAAAAGACATAGAAAAAAGTTAAAGGATATTACACTGTCGGGCACAGCCTCGACTATATTGCACTTTTCTGGTATATTTTTGTTGTTGCGGATTTTTGAGCTGACTCAAAAACGGTCACAGAGTGTCCACAGCTATTTTTATTTATAAAAATTGGTTAAATAAAAATTTATACTTGAAAAAAAATTTCTAATTTCTACAAGGGATACCCCGTTTTGAACCATTTTTATACCCTGTACTGTACCGAAAATATATGTAACAAATAGAAGGAATCTTCGCAGACCGCCCAAAGAAACCTAAAGTATGATCAGGGTAACTAGAGAAGTCGATATTCCCATGTTCGTCTGTCCGTATCAGAGCTAGAGTTTTTATACAAAATTCGGTGTGTTTCGTTTGTTTGTGAAGATATTTAAACCAAATTCGGCATTCAGTTTCTTTTTTAAAGTACCAAAGCTTTGTGTCAAATTTGATCAAAATCGGTAAAAAAAAGAAATATTTCGCTTAAAAATTCTTCTGTTTTTGGCTTTTTATGAAGGAACCTAATTTGGCAATTAAATGTCTTTGGTGTTTTAAGCAATATACCGGATTTTATTGGAAGCTTGTGGTATAGGGTATCCCAAAGCCGTCCTCGCCCCTACGTACGCCATTTTTTTTTAAGCAGCTGTTTCTAAACAAGATTAATTGAAGCTGAAATTTTTTATAATAGTAATTAATGCAATGGCAAATATCCGAATCTTAAGTTTTTATTTTACTTATTTTTTTTATAATTTTTACTATTATTATCGTTGTTTAAATTGTGCGTATTATTTAAGAGTACATTTATTTTTCATATAATCTTTACGTTTCAAAGTAATTTATTTAATTGGTTTACCCAATTGGGTTACATGTGAAGAGTATTCAAGGTCCAAGTGGACTTATGTGCCTCTGTTTTTTTACCATCTTACTTTTTTGCACAACTTTGCTGCTGGACACTGCTGGACATTTCCATTCCATACATTATATGAGTGTGTGAATGTGCTCAAGCAATGTTTGAGTTTTTGAAAGATTAAAATCTGCAAACAGTTGGCATAAAGTTTTAAATCAAGAATTGTTTAATATGATCGCCACTGTTCTTTGTGAGAATATGAAATTGTGGATGGTCCTTAAATGTAAAATCTAATATAAAGTCAACTTTAAAGTCTAAAACTACACAAAAAAAAAAATTTTTAAAAGACGATTCTAAACTTGTTTGGACAAACTTACTCATCAGTCACCACAGAAGTTGCTGTAAAAGAGTGAGGGGAGATTCCGGCATCCTAATCGTTGCAAATGGCGGAAAGTCGAGCAAGTAGGCCTGTCAACATCTTAAGAGCAGTCAAGATGACTATACATACATGTACTATATATGAAATTTTTATTTTAGTTTTGCGCAAATAACCAGTTTATCTGATGAACTCACATAAAAATGAAATATTCCAAACACAATAATTCATATTGGCTCGACGCCAGCTCAACGTTTCGCCGGCCATTAAAAACTCATCATCGACCAACTGGAATGAGCACACACAAAAACAACTTGAGCATGAGATGGCCGCAGGGTCTGGAACCAGCCGACCAACCGACCGAATGAACTACCTTCTGAGGGAGTGTCCGTAACATGCGTCTGCGTTGTCGTCGTCGTCGTCGCCGCAGCTCGTTTCTGAAACTTTTCAAACGGTTCAGTGCACAGTAGAAGTCTACTACTTCATCTTCTTAAACTATTAGGTTTCACGCCATTTTTACATATATGTACATATACATATGTATATAAAGTACGTGTGTATGTACTTAACTACATTAAGTAAGCCCTCCAAAAATCCATCGTTGTCGTTGCAGACGCCCACAAAATTTACAAAATATTTTATACTAAACTTCCGCCAACTGATTTTCAAGCATTGTCATTCAAATTGCGTTTAATTGGGATGGAAAAGAGCGCCTCCCATGTCTGGTTCGAAGCCTGAGCTCCTTGTACGCGCAGGTTTCTCACGAGTGACCCTAGTAATTACAGCTTGCCTACATTGTAGCTGCAATAATGCGGCATCAGATCGTTGAGGATGCCGTTTCATTTACTAGTACGCATCTTCTGATCCTTCGGAGAGTGGCTTCCTTTTACTTTGGAATTAAAGTTCTGTGGATCTAATTGCAAATGCCCACCACCAACAACAACAACGACGGCGCAATCCCAGCATCAACAACAACAATATCGTCGTTCGACCTTTTTACTCAGCTTACTCTCGCCTTGCCCTGCTTCAGTTGCCGCCATGGATATGCGAATGCGGCTGCAATTAAAATGGAACCAAGAGCAAGAAACGAACCAACCGAGCAGCCATCTAGAGATTGGGTTTTCAGTTGAACAGCATGCCGGAAAAGGCTACTCAAATTACAGAGTGTCGGCCTCAGACTTAGCAACAGCCTCGACAGACTCGTCACAATTCCCGATCGCTACGCAGAATACTTGGAAAAATTTGCTAGCCCACGTACATTGTACATAATTGCGGGCTACAGGGCTGTTTATCTAATGATTTGTGGTATTTCTTACAGTGTACAAGCCAAGATTTTTGCTAAATTACGGCTAAGGTCGATCGATGTTTTGCAACAAAGCGCCGCAGAGATTGATCGGTTCCCTTTAGGGTAGTTAGAAGAGCTCTAAGATAATTTACAAAAGATTACAATTTCTTATGGAAATATACAATTTCATGCCGCTGTGGTCTTGGGTCCATTTTAACGGTACCCTACAAGATTCTTGATATGCGTAATTTCATATTATGGATTGTAATAATAAATTGATAATGCCGATTCGGCTGGTCCGGTTCAGATGGTAAGAACCTGATTCCATACTTGGAGTCGAAACTCTTTTTTGATTGACATTAATTGATCAAGATCAAAGCTAGTCGAAATTACATCAACTCGGCTTTGATGACTCTTATGTATAGTATATATGGGCCTATAGGCGTTATATAACGTAACCCCTATATGAAATTAAAAAAAAGCTTATCTCCTATGGAATAATAAGATATCTAATCTGAAAGTTTGGTTGCTCCAACTCGTACCATCTCTGATATTTAGGCGATCTTACGGACAGACAGATTTACAACGGCTTCTCTAGTCACACTGATCATTCTTTAAGTAACTTTTGGGGGGTTCTTCTTAATATACCCTTTGACTATACAGTACCCGGTATAATTACGTGGTCACTAACTAATCCGTCAAAGCAAACAAAATAATTAATTAATGACAAAAAATATTTTTTCACGAAATTTGTTAAAAAAAAATAAAGGCCTAGTTAGGACAGCTGGCTTAGTTTAGGAACGCTACCTTGTTTATCTACTCGTTCCTGTCAAGTGTAAAACGCCATAAAATCACAATCCAATTCATATGCAAATAGTCAAGCAAAAGGTTTAATAACAGCGTTAGATGAATGAAAATACAAATGAAAATATATTCCAAAAATTTGATCCCGTAATTTACAGCGCCTACAGTTAAGACCCCAAGGTCTTTAGCTCATATTTTGGATATTTTATGTGACATGAAACTAATGTGATTATATGATACCTGAAAAATCATTTCGCATATTTATGTCTTATTAACGTAAAGTTAATGAGAACCAAATTCAAAATGGCCTACAACTAAAATAATGATATCAAACAAAAACAAAGACTTTTGAATACAAATTATTTTTGGGAAGTGATTTCATTTGATAAAATTAATATAGCCAGTCAACAAACAAGTGATTAAATGTGTGGAAAAAATCATAAAATCGTTTGAATTTACATATATAAAATTAATTCATAAACTAAGAAACTCACGCAGAAACGCTAAAATTAGTACAAAGCTTTACTTTTGAAAAGTATGCAGGGATGGGAGCATGAATTTAAGACCGAGCTGCTTATCAAACTCAAAGGTGTATTTTTTCATATGTATTTTCAAAATCGGTATTTATTTATGTTAATCTATTTTATCCCCTTCCGCTGCACTACACTTTTGCCAACGAATTTTCCTTCGTAATTGCCATCAGAGTCTTCTTCGATTCAAGTTTTAGCATCTCAATCGAGTCAACACGGTGTCTCCGCAGCAGTCTGATGACTTTGCTGAACAGCCAGAAGTAATACGGAGCAAAATCAAGCAGATTGCGGACGGATATTTGTTGAATTTTGATGAAATATTTTAGAAGAACCAGTGCCGTGTGAGATGGACTTTTATTTCAATCATTGTACCAATACCTGTGTAGTCAAGTGTGTTAAATTTATAGATGACTATATACAAAAATGTAGTGGATCCGTGTAAACGTCTAGAGTATAAATACCATAAAAGCTTTAATATTATCTTTAAATTTGTTATTAAGAACGGCATATGGCAAACTATTCAAAGTTAAAAAACTTATTGTTAAAATCAAATGAAGACAGTGAATGATTAACCCAAACAAAAATTCACTTTGAATCCTGACAAAATAATTATGTACAATAATCATAAAACCCAATTTCTTTGTGTGAGTAGGCAGCGCAGTAAGCAAAAGTACATAAGAACACTGGCAAAACCATTAAGCACACACTTGAGTAAGGTAATGGTCACACTTACACTGTAAATTGCCCTAAATGTACGAAAACAGATCTTCCAATTGGGAACTGTTTGTGACACAGCAAGCAAGCAGTTTACATAATGCAAGCAGTTTGCGTAATGATGTAATTTTTATAATTTGCACCTGTAAGGTACAGGTAAGAAATACCTAAAATATGATCAGTTTCAAATATAAAAATTTAGATATCACTAACATTTTGTCCGTACGTCCGTATGAACATCTAGACAAAAAAACTTTCGATTTTGGGATTGGCATATTTTATTTATTTATGAAAATATCGTCATTAATTTTGGTTCGAAACACTTTTGTATTTTTTCAATTCTTTTTTTATTTATTCTCCAAATATAAGATAACTTGGAAGCTGAATACTTCTGAAATTGTAGGTTAAAATATCATTTTGAGATATCCTCCCTTACAAATTGTAGGAAAATCATGCTACTTGAAAAACTTTATCGTTTCAGCAGTCACAGAAAACAGTCACTTAATATAATTGGCACACCCGGTTGGATTATTCATAAATGTGGCTAGAATTTTTTCAAATAGAAGAAGGAAAGGAAAGAAATTGAAAAACAATATAGTTGCTCTGAGATAAAAAATTATTAATTTTAAAAGTATCAGGAAAAAGTCAGGAATCTATAGGTGAAAACTATTTAATGTTCACCTTATTCTTCTTATTATTCTTAAACTTAAAGTTATAAACTTAAATCAATTAAAACTAAAATTAGGTTACGACTAGACGGTAGATTAAAAAAAAAAATAATCTTAAAGAATCATCCGATTAACTTCGTTTTGTTTGAATATTCTAACATCCATCCGATAATTTATACCAAACTTACAGTAATTGATCCCACTGTGCGCTGCTTGGATCTCAATGTGCGTACGCTTCCATATGATGGAATGAACAAAGCAATTGCTGACCGCGCAGCAATCGCAGTATCGTTGGTTTGCTGTGACCAAGTAATAAGCAGTCCGTTGATGTCTTCTAGGAGCTATTGAATTGCTGTAACAAGTAACTCTGAAAATGCGAACAATAGCTTGCCGAACACCGCACAATGTGCTGTCGGAGACCCTGCTTTGCTTTGAACCCGCAACTGGGAGCAGCACCCCATACCAAACCGACCCCATCACGTACATGTTATTAATATGGCTGCCAATTTGTCGTTGTCGTCCATGTCGAGAAATGAAATAAAATGTCTCTAAAATAAAAAGGCGGTGCAGATGAAACTGTCGCACTTGCCTTCAGTGCAGCATTCAGCAATGGCTCGGCCATTTTATTCAATTAAGTTGCAAGACAAATGATATAAATAAAAGGCTATGTATATACTATATGTATGTACATAAATGTATACACATACCGTGGCATACTAAGCAGGGTATACGTAGGAGCCATTTTGATTTTGCTGCTGCAGCAATTGTGGCATTGAAAGCAAATGCATCATCAGCATTTGCATTGAGTTTCCAAACTTGAAATTACTTGAGCTGCGATTGGATTTTCGATGGCGTAAATTACCAAAAAATGGCCACTGTCATTACTGAGAAATGACACCACTAATCCCCCATTGGCCCCATTTTTGCTGAGCTTCGCAATTGTTTTGTGTGTCTACGGAGGCTTTTGCTACTCTTGGAATAACTTATTTGTGTACAGAACGTTTTGGTTGCGCACAATCTAATTGCCCATATAATGTGTAAATTTTCCGCCTTAGTAAGGCTATTCATGAGCTGATTAATTTGGACAACGTATACTTGATGGAATGGCGATTTAGTGGCTAACAATCATGATAATATTAAACTCTTTCTTTACATACAGAGTTTATACATATTTATACACAATCGAAGTAATTTAAAAGCAATCTACAACAATGCAAAAAACAAAAAGGCGGGAAAATTCGCCCATGGCTCCAAGTTTCAAGCCGCAAAGTGCTCTCCACTTGCTCTTTATATATACGTATATATATGCATATATGTAGCTCAACACTGCAACAACAAGGCATAAATAAGACGGACAGATGGAGAGGTAGACAGATGCAACATGCAGTACGACAACGATATGCCGCCATCAGGATCAAGTAGGCTCCCAATCGTATACCTAAGTAAGCTAAGCACTTTGGTTGAGTAAATGTGTAAATATAGCAGCAGTAAATATAGCTCCTGTTCTCTGGGCACTTGTCAGTGGTGTGTTATGGAATGACTTTCAATCTACGGCAAGACCAACTTCTAACTCATCTCAGCAAGGCAGTTAGTCAACCACCATTCTCTAACCGAGAAAGTGCAATGGCCCCAACCATTTCTACAGTTTTATCAACCGGTTCAACATAGCAAGGGCATAACTTAAAAACAAGGGTGGAGCTAAAGGCTATCGGGGTTATTGATGCCCCTACTTCATCATAGATTTCTATATTGGTTATATACATAAAATAAAAATTTCAACATTGCGTTTCGCCCCCTTTTGTGATAAGTTCACTACGACCTTGACTAGTAGCTCTCGCATATTCACACATTTCTTAGGTCTCATTCTTTTTCTCTCTCTTAAATCTTTGGTACAAACCCACACACACACACACACACATATTTACCTACACAGTGTCATTTGATTTCATTCTATTTTTTGCACATGAGTTATTTTACTTAAGTTCTGCTGAATTGTAATATTGCACTCAAGGCACATGCACCTTACTTCTGGCTGGTTGGATGACTGGCTGACTGGTTGGTTGGCTGGACGCCTGGCTGGCTGTCAACGGCAGCCACCAAGAGGAGCTGGAAAAGTTGCCACCAAAACCAACAACCTAAATGTAACCAAACGTGTCTATGGCTCAAATGTCAGCCACAGCAGAAACAGTTAGTTGCTTTGGTCCAAGGTGCATGGTGGGGAGGCTTCACTGTTGTTATGCAGTACTCAAGTAATCAGTGCTACTGTCGCTTATTGTTTGTCTGTCTTGCAGTCCCACTGTGCGCCTGTCTGCAGTCGCTTTTGTAGTCATCTTCGCTGGCAATGGCGGCTTGTCTGCCCCTTCTGCCACACTACCCATCTACCCCACTGCCTGGCAATGACTCGCATCGCGCTGCCTTGGACGTTGTACTGCCTTAGGTGTATCTCTGTATGTGTGTGCCTACAGTGGTGCTCAAGAGCAGAGCACCATGTCTCCTGTTAAGATTTTTGTTTTAAATTCTTCTGCTCATGTCGGAAATATACACTTCTTGGGTTTTTTTTTTGCAACTGATTTGTGATTTATGTTGCATTTAAGTGGCGGGCTAAGAGTGGTCCTAGCTGCAGTGTCACGTGGCTGGTAAATTAAGTGCTCATTTGGAGTTTAAGTTGGCGCAATTAGACATTTTCTGAAGTGGTGTATACTTGACTGTGTTGTACGTGGAGAGCTTAGACAGGAGTGTATTGTTTACATAAATTGGCAATTTTTATACTGAAGCTAACATAGATTCCGAATTTCGATTAAAAATTACTAATAGTTTTACTATGTGATTCCGCCTCTTGCCGTATGATCTATGAATTCGGACACGATAAAGTCAAATGTCGAGAGACGTCTAGAAAATAAACGTTACACCGTTGTTATAATTATTTTATCGGTACTAAGCGATTCAGTAGTCGGTTCTGTCCAGTTCCATGTCGGTCTATTAATCCAATATCTTAATAAATGTTTCTCACAGGGATAGCAAATATGAGTTGCGGAGTTGAAGAATTACAAAATGCCACTATACATCATATTTTTTAAAGGACTGTCCGCAATAAGGTTACATTTTTATGAAAAATATCTAGTTTTACTTTCTTAACTTAAAAAAAAAATTAAATAATATTTATTGTCAATTTTTATTTAAAAAATGCATAATAATCTTATTTCTTAATTTTTAGAATAAAAATTTAAATTAATGATGCTCACTTAAACATCTTTCCATCGATGCTTAAAATGTCCTTGATGGATCAGTATAAGGGATTCATCAAGAAAAAATATTGAATCGAACATCTGTTGAACAAAGTGGTGTATTACCATGATTGCTGTGCGTTTGGATGCCCGAGCAAACATCTTCCCATCTCACAAAAAATTATCCATCTCCTTAAATTTTAAGCTTTAAGTCTTAGGAGCCAAAAAAAAAAAACGACGCTAAAACTAACATATTCGTGGCAAGGTATTCTTTCGACCGTGTATTTATTTAGCGTATAATAAATATTAGTTTTTCCTATTGTCTACATTTTCAAAAACTTTCTATGATTTGAACTTTTCAAGCTGTTCAATTTTTCCATATTATCCCTTTTTCCGACCTTGGTATAAAAAAATAAAAATTTCAAGACAAAGCTACCGATTGACTCCCATAACCGTTTTTCATAAAAACATGGTTGGGTGTAACAATTGTCTAATTTAAATTTAAGATATCGGCCCATCCTTAATAACTAAATCATTTATAATAAAACTACTGAGATTGTAAAATTGTTCGTATGTAGTTCTTACATTATTATTACACTTATTACACCATTAACTTTGAATAGATCCATGGAATTTCGCACACCCGAAAATTTTTATAACTTTTCCACAATTTTCCCATCAAAAAACAAGGCCACACAAAATTAGTCCCAATAATCTTAATCTAGCTGAGATGAAACCCATTGACAATACTGTCAAGCCAAGCCGCAGGATATATTCTGGTTGAGCAAATACAATAAATACCTGTTGGTTGCCCTAAACTCACATTTAACTTGTTTTTGTTTTGTTTTTTTTTTTTGACCCGGTTCTAAATAGGAAGCACAAGTGCCTTAACCGTCAGATATTTAAACAATGGATGGTGTGGTGCGACGGTACTTGAGAAAACCAGAAAAAAAACTAAAAAGGTAACAAACCTATTGAACACCCGACTACGATCCGCTCTGCCCTATGGTATCTATTGTTTATTGATTTTTGCACTTCGGGGGAATTACACAAGCAAAAATGCAATTCATTTTCACACGCATCGTCAGACAATCGGGCATTGGAAAAACTTTTTCAAATTTCAAATGAAACTAATGCCCACACTTCGACGCACACGTAGCAACCGAGGTGGGCGTGATGGATATATGGGTGGGCATAATTTATGGCACTTAATGATTTGCTTCCATCGCCTATCTAAAAGTGAGCAGCAAGGTAAGTGCAACGATACATATTTACAGATACATGCATAGATACTTTTTGCTAAAATATGTTAAAAATTTTCAACTCGTAAATTATCACTCGCTCCAAAATACGCGTTGTCCTTTGCGCTCATAAATCTTATAGTTTTTTACGACCATCCATACTAGTCCACAACCCGAGAGGCAGCAAGCCAATCAGCCAGCCAGAGGTGTTGACCCTTGCTACTGCGGCTGCCACCTTAACTGGTTGGTTACCAGGAGCGGCATATGCTACGGTTGGGGTTGGTTGGCGTCGACTCGTCTGGATGTTTGCCTCAAGAAAAAATTTAATAAAAATTTGTTCTCTGCACGCACACAAGGCATTTCGGAAGGTTCGAAGACGATGTTTGAACTGACAATGGAGCAGCAGAAGGCCAAGGGGTCTGGATTCCGCTGAAGGCTGATGGAAAACCAGACAGCAGCTGGTTGTCTTACAAATGCAATCACTGCAGAATATCATATACAATAATTTCAAGACGTAAAAATGCTATAAAATGAATATCGTAATGTACACTCACTATCTGCGAATTTCTTGCGTAACTTTTAATTTTTATATTGAATTTTTCCAAGGCAACTAAAAGTATTTTATTTTTTGTTTTCCTGCAAGGCAGTAAATTAAGTGTAAAATCGTAAAAACTGGCAAGGTGTGAAATTTTATGCTAACTTTGATTTATACGGGAGAAGAACTGGAAATACTTTTTGTGCCGGAATAAGTGCACAGGATTAAAGCTGCCTTAGAGTGTGAACTGAGTAGCATTTTATATATATGATAGTCATTAAGGTTTTTAATGTATTTGTTGAATACGTTATTATGGAACAGACCACCTGCTTGGACTGCAGGGGTATTAATAAACGATTCGATATCTCATAAATTTATTTTTTTTTCTGTCAGGGTGATTCCCAATACTAAAACAATAACAATCGTATAAGACTTTTATAATAAACTAGTGGGCCCGACAGACGTTGTCCTGCCCAAACTTTTCGAATAATCTTAAAGTCTATAAACTTCGTAAGATTCTCTAATTAGCTTATCTAGACAATCATAAGATTTTTGGATTAGTTGACTTTCATGACTCTCTACAAAGCCGTATGGACGAACTTAAGTTTTCTTAAAAGAGCTCGCATCTCTAATAAATTCATGCCCCACAGAAACTACATTTCAACCCCTTTATGACAACGTTTCTGTCTGCACTTAATATCCAATACCCGATGTTGAAAAATTTTCTACTATGCTATATTCACGATATTCACAAAAATGCGTATATCTCACGAACCAATACATAGACATCGAAATAGGCTTAAAACCTCCATATTGACAACCTCTAACACACGCAAAAATCAGATTTGAAATTCGTCGAAGCGTTCATGAGAACACCCGTTACACGTAAAACATAAGTTTCTTTTATATATATGTATATAGATAATACATAAGTGTATCAAACGCAAAAATTGAAAATTAGTTTTCTTAGATATATATACGAAGTTTGTGGTCTCTATAAAGCTACATCTCGTGAGTAGTTTCCTGCAAACAATAACTAATTAGAATTAAGATAATAAATTGTCTAACTAAAACTTTCCCACCTACATTTTTCGATTCCTCAATATGGGTTGTATTCTTAGGAAGTAAAGACAATGTGTTTTATTTAATTGTACATAAGCTATAGGTATACCGATTTTGATGATTAAAGGTTCGGTGAAAAAGTTGGCGAAACGGAGCCCAAAACTCGGCCTTTTGGAATACTAAACTAAAACATTTAAAGTTTCCTACGTATTATACAATTTTTGCAGCTACTGAAAGGGAATGAATAAATGAAATTTTAGTTTATAATACCTATTTTATAATTAGATTTTTTTATTTACTTTATATCTGTCCATCCGAATTTTGCACTTTTTTGCAGCTTAGCATGTTAGGGGCATCAACATTATCGAGAGTCCAAGGAATGATTAATTTAATAAAATTATAACGTAGTACAAATATTATGTAGTATGATAAGTATTTGCCATATAATACAATTTTCGGCTCACTCAATCAACGATGTGAGCACCGAGGATGTGATACCATACAATAAAGATATGCCTTCAAGTCTCTGACAGGGTGAATCTTGTTTTTTTTAAGAAAACTGTAATTATTTAATATGAGTCAGGATTCTCTTTACATATAAAATATTCCTTTGTTTGTGAATAAAAACCAGCCGCTATTACGCAGTAGTTTGCAAATTTTTCTACACACGATAGAGCAAAAGCAACCCCTAAATATATGAAGCTAAATTCCAATTGAAACCCACCTGGCAAAACAGTCTGTAACTTGTTTTCTTGATTCAAGGATCTGTTGCTACCCGTTGGTATACTGTTGTTTGCCAATTATAAGGAAGCATGAAATTTGAAATATCTTTCTTTCTATTCTTTTCTTTTTCTCCTGTTTTTTTTTTTTTAATTTTCTAATTTCAAATAATTTTCGGTAGCGCTCAAAGAGTGCATTGAAACGCAAAAAATT
Source organism: Chymomyza amoena (assembly GCA_037043745.1). Lineage (NCBI taxonomy): Eukaryota > Metazoa > Arthropoda > Insecta > Diptera > Drosophilidae > Chymomyza > Chymomyza amoena. Next base: position 90,532 of record JBAMAX010003509.1, read on the forward strand.
AAAGATTTATCCCCAGAGTTTGTGTGTGTCTGAAAAATTTAACGGGTACACCTTTCCATACATACTTAGTCAGCAAATCGATCCTCCTACATCCAGCGTTCTGTAACTGCAGGTAGACAACTGTCCTTGTTCTTCCTACTGATATATCGTCATGTGCCAGAGTGCGCAGTTTAATCCTCACAAATCGCCTACAAAGCTGATTGCGCACCGGCACGGGCACACCTGGCCTCAGGCTTAGTTCGGAGGGTTGCTGGGATAAACTGTAGCAGCGGTATCGTTTGTTTGTTTCTTTCGGAAGATGAAATATTTTTCGCTGAAAGTACAGCATAGTACTTAAATGCGTTGCGAAGCAGAACCTCAAGCTGAAGGCTTAAGGCGTATTAGAGCAGAAGATATGTTCGGCAGAGCATCCAAAGCGAACTGCAGACGGTAAACTGAAAACTGTACCTCCAGTTTGAATCCCATAACTTTTCAATTCCTACAAGTATAGTGTCCCCCACTTCATATTTTGTCAACATAATTTATTAAAATCAATGTATAAGTATGTGATATGGTATTTACTAGAGAAATCCACCCCTTATAGCAAATAGTTCGAACTAGCAGCTGCTCCTGGCCAATGTCGCGGCGCATGCGCAGACCATAGAAATCTGAAATTTGTAGCGCCATATCTCGTGCGTGATATTGAAGATACAATATTTGCTATGGAGAAGTGTTTTCAGATGTAATAATAAGAGAACTTCTAAAGAACGTTGAGGACATTAACAAAGGGTCCGTCTTTTGATAGCTGCGTACAAAAATGCCTACGACGTCATTGTCTCCATGTCCTTCGCGATCCGTTCAAGTCGTGGCTTTGTCTCGATCGTTGAATTTGTTCAATGAAAATGAACCAAAATTGGGATGAGATTTAAACACGTGTTGCGAATCATTCAAGTGATTCTGATGATACAGCCCGAGTTTATTATTTATAAAGATATGTCAGCGAGTTGGCGCTGATTTATCGTTTGGTACTCTCAGCCATGGGATGAGGTTAAAGTAGCCAGCTGCTGCCTACATCCTAAATGTCAAGCACTTTTTAAGTTAGGCCATGGAGTTTTCAGTAGATAGAGGTAGTTTAAAATTTTCTCTATAATAGATTTCAAGACTTACGTAAAAAGGTGTCATGATCCTGATGTTTTTATTCTTTCCCAAAAAATTGTCCAAGTCCTTATACCGCAAACATATCCTGTCCTCAGCGTTGTTATCGTCACTCGTAACCAGAGTAAGCAGTCAACGCAGTGGGTAACGTGCTCAGCCAAGCAAAAAACCAAAAATAATGAAACAACAAACAGGGACTTAAGCACCATGAGTATTTGGAACCTATGCCATGTGCGAGTCTGTGCAAATTAAAACCGAAGCGTAACCAAAAAACAAATAAAAGACGCAAACGCCCCAAGCACTGTGCTCTGGCCCATAACTAACTAGCCAACTGGTATAAATGTTTGCCAGACGGAGGTGCAATGACAAAATAACTGGGAAAGGCTCTTCCTTTTTTTCGCTTATTGCCCAACTATCTTGCTGCGTATTTTTTTAAATTTCGTATGCTATGGATGTACCCTAGCAAGGATGTACCGGTAGCAACCGGTTGTCTCTTTAAGCTTGACCAGAAGCAGCCCAAAACTTTAGGCAGTCTATAATCGACGCACATGGACATTGCATACTTTCAAGAGAATGCAAATGTCGCATGGCAGTAATCTGTATGTAAACCAGAGAAAACAATCTCTACATACCATCATGGTGTACATACATGCAGATACGTTCCTGCCAGTGTATCAGAGTGGGTGTCATAGGAGTAGCGTTGGTTTTTTTTTTGTGTATGTCATCATCCTTGCTGTTGCTTTGGCATGTTTGCAATTTGAAATGATTTCAACAGGAAGCCGACCTCTTGTCCAGTGCACTTACTTTACTTTTGCCAACAGACAGTACAAACAGGAAACTTATTCACAACCATCGTAAATAACAAAACAACAACAACTGACTCCGAATAGTGAATAGCTTAAAACGGGTAAAGGCTAAAATTGGCCAGAATGTAGCTCCAAGTGACTCCATCCAACCCATAAACAAACAAAGTATGTCCAATCTATTTGACATCCTTTTGGCTTTTATATGTAAAAACAACAAATTCAAAAAAAAGTAACCTTAAAAGTTTTCAGCACTTTGAACTCAACTGTTATAAATATTCCTATTAAATATATCATTTACATACTTTTGACCACAAATACTCATATGTACATTCCGGTTGCACTTAAAGTTCAAATCAATAATTTTGGTGTAACTACACATTTGGTATTATCCACTATTAATACTTTGCGTGCTATCTGCTGCTTTTAATCAACCATAAATTTGTCTAAATGTGCATTAGTAAAAAGTTCATATGGTTCATCTGTCATCCGGATAATGGTTAGAAGAAGGCGAACATGAACACGCACTTACAGGTAATGTGTACTATGTATCTTCAAATCGTAAAATATGAAATTGCGTGTTTGGTTGTTGGTTTATGTTACAAATTCGTTCCAGTTTACGCATATTTAGCTATCCATCTAATGGATTTCAAAGTATACGTTCTGGGCACGAACAACTGATGTTTTTTTTTATACCCTGTACCTAGAGTAGAAAGGGTATTACTAGACTTGTGCAATGTATGTAACGAACTGAAGGAGGCGTGGTAAGCCCCAAGCCATTCATACCAAAATTATTATCATAACATCGTGTATAGTGATTGAGCCATGTGCGTCTAGCTATCTTAGCTATCAAAGAAGAAGTCCAATTTTGCTGTGCGTCATCTGTTTGTCAAAAATAAATAATATTTGACAAATACCCCCGTTTGTCTATAAACTACTTCTTCTTCTTCTTATGTGGCCATACCAACCCGATTACCGGGTTACGGCCTGCCTTAAAACGTCTCTCCAGGCGCCTCTGCATTGCGCGCGCCTTCTCCAGTTGGTCACACCGAGCGAAGACAGGGCCCCTTCCACTTGGTCTTTCCAACGGAGACACGGTCGTCCTCTCCGCCGACGGCCGCTGACTACCGCATCGAACACACGTTTAACTGGAGCATCCTCGTCCATCCTAACGACATGTCCGAGCCAGCGAAGCCGCTGGATGTTGATACGCTGAGCAACGTCCATGTCGTTGAAGAGCTCATACAGCTCCTGGTTGGTGCGGATGCGGTAGTCATCGCCAACTCGAATCGGACCAAAGATTTTGCGCAGTACTTTCCTCTCGAAAACTCCCAAGGCAGCTGCATCAGTTAGCGACACGGTCCAGGCTTCCGCGCCGTAAAGAAGCACTGGAAGGATGAGTGCCTTGTAGAGTGATATTTTTGTCGCGCGAGAGAGGTCTCTACTACTCAATTGCCTATTGAGACCGAAATAGCACCTGTTGGCAAGAGTTATATATATAAACTACTTACATTTTTATTATGCGTACCTATGGTAAGAAGTGACCTAGAATGACCAATTTTGGTAAGATTCTTCAATGGCCCTAATTAACATTCGGCAATCGATTTTCCGTGTTTTCACACATTCCTCAACATATGAATTTGATACTTACCCAATATACTTTGAATATATTCTTTCACGTCAATGTCATCAAATCGATAAAAATTTAAGATATTAATAACGTTCTGCACCATAAACAAAAAAAGAATCCAATTAAAAGTCACACAGGAATACAATTTTTTACGAGACAAAGTGACAGGGTATTACACCTTCGGACACCTTCCCAACTGTATCCTATTTTTTTTTCAATCACATGTGCATGCTTAACAGCTTGAACTTGTTTTGACGGAAGGGAAGATACTACGCACGAATTAGGGGCGTAGTATCGAATAGTTATTGGATATGTTTCTTACAAGATTTATCTGCAATCGAATGCTGTTTATGAAATCAATTTTAGAGCTCAAACTAAAAAAAAAGCAAAAACATTGACATCTTTTATCTCTGAATCGAAAAATATGCTCTAGTCACTGACCAAACCCTTTTAGTGCCACTTCATTGTCCATGCAGCATAGGAGCAGGAGATGAGAAGAAAACTTGAAATTAAATTTGCTGCTGACACCAATTTTCAAAAACAGCTTTTCCGCATCTTGACATGTTCCTAATTGATTTTTTGGCAAGTTAATATTTCAAAGGCAAGCGTATGTATGGCTATCATGAGTGTGTGCGTGCTTGTGACTCCCCGGACCAGTGAAAGACGTTAAACGAAATCCTTTTACTGCGCCATGCATGTTTCTTCCAAGAGAGCCGCCGTGCCGTATAGCATGTGAATCTGTGAAAGTGGTTATGGGGTTATGGCAGTGGCCATTCATGGACTATGGGAAAGGTACAACGGCGCAACAAAGTGAGAATACACCATCATCTTGCTTCTGCTCCTCGCATTTTTTATGCGCCACATGTACCAAAGCTTTCACAAAACAAACTCACATATACTTGACACACACACACACACACATGTATATATCTATATGTATTTATACAAATACACAAGCAGACACCCATACATAGGTACGCAGAAGTGAAAGAGAGCTACCACTCGACCATGCACAGAGCATTGGTTATGGGAATTTTGATTGACATCGGTTCATGGGACAAAGAGCCCGCCACCATCCTTTGCAGTGGTGCATACAAGTAAGAGTAAAGCTGCGCGTTAACTACAGACCCAACTCACATCCAATCCAAGTGTTAGCTCCCAATCTCATTCTGCCATGTGGAACCGCCTGTGGCGCCTCTTATGCAATATTGACATGGCAGCTAGCAAACAGACCGCGTCGTCGTCGTCGTCATCATAATGGCAGCTGCCTGTAGGAGCCTTCACCTCTACTCTGACTCCCCCTCCCTCCCTCTCTCTTTCTCACTCTCATCTCCCACACTACTCTGCTCCTTTATGATGGCATAAATGAAAAACTTTTTCGGTTAGCACTCAACGATGGTGGTACCCAATTTTCTTGCTGCCTTTTTTTGCTGGCTAAAATACGTGTATGTTTTTCTTTAGCCATCCCACACACACACACATACGCTCACACACAAATACATACACTTCGGCATAAGGGCGTAGTTAGGTTTCCACAAGGGGGGCTTATTTTTTTAGTTTTTGCCAATATCGAACATGCGGAAAGTTCAATTTAATGCAAAATGTAACAAAGAAAAATTAAATTGTTTGCGTCTATCAAGCTTAATAATTTAGAAAAATTTCTGTTACTTTTGGAGGAGGAGGGTTGCTTGAAGGATGGGATATCAAAAAAAAAAATTGAAACAATCGACGCTGTTGTAAAAACCTGTACCCCTTTCCCCAACTAAATTTACACTCCTTTATATGATGATATAGAAACTTTGGTAGTTTATAGTATAATTACAAAGTTATCAGAGATGGAAATTGGTTTTTGTGCAGCACCTTATAAGTATCGTGTGGATCGAAAAGCAGAAATAAGGCAGTTTAAAATATTTGTGATAAATACCAAGTGCATATAATGATGAATATGAAAGAAAATGCCGTAAATTTTTGACTATAGATTTTGTTGTATTTGCATTATTTTTTATTTTTCCACGTTTTTATTTACAATCTTTCCAATAACAATCATTTAGTAAATAATATGAATACAATAAGAATGCCATTACACCTTATTCTGGTTTTGCGAGAATTTTTTTACGCGAATTGGAATTAAAGCGATTTAATTTGATAAATAATTTCTAGTAAAAAGTAATACTAGACCAATTTATTAGTTTCCGGAATACCATAAATGCGGTTGTTCTTGAATTATTACCCATTCGGCTTTTGATGTAACAAATAATTAATGCGCTGCTGATTGTATAAAAACATTAAATGACGTCTTTGACGTTATATTGAAGATCTAAAATAATAAAAAATTATACATATGAATTTAAATTTTCATTTTGTAAAAATTGATATTCTATATTATTTTTTGTATCATTTTTCCTCATCTTATTAGCAATTTATATAAAAAAAACTCAATACAAGAGTAAAAATTTAATGAAAAAACGACCTGTAAAATTATAATTTTATATCATAAACTTTTTTTTTTTATTTGCAATCTGTCATATGAGACAATCAGCAAATTTTATAAGTAAAATCAAACAAATGACAGGATTGAATGTGATCCTCATTGGATCCATTACAAAACTATTTGCTAAAGATTATTACGTTATTATGCAAATCTATCTGGAAGATCCAGAATGTGAAATCTTTTCAGACGTCTAACATCCAAGCTATTATCCAGTAAGTTAAGAGCCAACGAATTTCCATGATTTGACAGTTTCTCCAAATATCTTAACGATGGTTTGCTTATTTCATCTTTGACAAAAGGAACATTCAAATCTTTGTGTATTTCTTTGTTGGTTACGTACCAAGGAGCGTCTGCAAAGTTTCTTAGAGTTATAGATTGGTATCTTTGCAGGATATCGATATTTGAATATTGATATTTGCTCGCCGTCCCCCAGAGCTGCATTGCATACGTCCAGACCGGCTTGAGTACTGCTTTGTAAAGCCGAATTTTATTCTACAAACTAAGCTGCAATCGCGGACCTAGAAGCCAATACATTCTTTTGGTTTTAAATTTAAGCTGCATATGATTGATTGATTTAATATGCTTATTCCACGTGAGTCGCCGATCCAAATGCACTCCAAGGTATTTGACAGATTCTTCATCCGGTATGGATATACCATTAAACGTCACAAGAGGGCATTTTCCTGTGAACGTAATTTGGACTGATTTTTGGGTGTTTTAATTCTCCATTTTTTCAGCCATGTTTCAATAAGACCGAGTTGCCCTTGTAAATTTTGGGACGCCATTGCCGGAATTGCGCTGTTTGAAATAATTGCTGTGTCATCCGCATAGGTTGCAACTTCAACATTTTCATTTGTAGGAAGGTCCGCAGTAAAAATTGTGTATAGCACTGGCCCAAGTACACTACCTTGAGGAACTCCGGCGTTTATTGAGTACAGTTCCGAGTGCTCATCAGCATATTGGACATAAAATTTTCTACAGTTGAGGTACGACTTAAAGAATAAGAAATACGGTGCAGGAAGCCATTTTTTGATTTACTCCTGCGTGCCAGACTTTGTCAAATGCTTGCTGGATATCCAAAAATATCGCAGCGCTGTACTGTTTGTTTTCAAATGCATCCACTATCTTTTTAACAATACGATGGCACTATTCAATTGTGCCATGGCCTCTTCTGAACCCAAACTGATGTTCGGGTATGATGTTGGTGTCCTCTAAAACCACTGACATTCTTCTCAAAAGTATTTCTTCAAATACCTTAGCGAATGTCACCAGCAAAATATTGTGACGATATGATGACGCGTGTTTTTCAGGCTTGTTTGGTATATCATAAACTGATATTATTTTATTTGGATTTTCAATCCCCTACTTTTATATGGATACTGTATCTTTTTTACGTGATTTTTTTTACTCGTATTAAAATCGATATGGAAGGTAGAAAATATGAAATGTCTCTACTATTGAGAAGTACCTCAGTTAGTATTATGGATAGTATATAGTCTATATGTTTTTTTATACCCTGTACAAGGCGTATATTAGATTTGTGCAATGAATTTAACGGACTAAAGGAGGCGAAGAAAAGCCCTAAGTTCTTTATCCCAAAATACTTATCATAACTTCGAGTAGCGATTAAGTAGTCTGACCGTCTGTATAATCGATTTACTATGTATTCACCTACACCTTCTCAACAAATCAACTCGAAATTTACCCCTATACTTTCTTTGATGTAGCTTTCGAATTTTATCAAAATCGGTACAAATTTACGATATAAATATTAGAAAATTCTTAGAAGGAATATTTAGGAATAAAATGTTTTTCGAGAAAAAAGGTACAGGGAGGGCCGTAGAGAGAATATCCGGGCCCCTATCAATTTTTTTTAATTTATGAAAATACGTATAATTGTTGAAAAGTGTGAGATCAACTTAAAAAAAGTACAGAAAGGATTTCTGAGAGAATTGATGATTTGATAAAATCATAATAATGCATTTCAAAAAACTCCAATGCAGATCTAAAAAAAGGCAACTCAAAGAAGTTTGAATTTTTTATTGACTAAGTTAGCCTTACATATGTTTCACAATAGCCGTCAATATGCATCGCCATCCGTGCTTTAGCTGAAGCGAAAGCTTTTATAATATCATCAAAGTCGAGTTTTCTTGCTAACTCAGATTCCAAATACAAAGCTGTCAATCCTGAGACTCGATTCTTCCCGAATGACTCCCGAGTCCGGGCCCGGGGGAAATTGTCCCTCACCCCCTCTCTCGAAGGACCGTGATACAGGGTATTACACTGTCGGGCACCGCCTCGACTGAATTACATTTTTAAGTGTTGCACATTTGGATCTCAGGAAAATTGGAGATGCACACGGTAACACTGGCTTGGGGACTGTGTTGAAAGAGACAGTAAATCTTCTTTGTTTTTGATTTGATGTGCTTTTGTTTTGCTTTTATTTGGGTCTGCCAATAATATATAAGAAATCATATATATCCCGGACAGACATAGGTTGGAGCATTGCTATCCGAGTTTATAATACAAATTTTGTTATAAAGAACTTACGATCTGCCTCCTTCCGCTTTTTATATACAAATCCCAAACCTAACCTGTGTAATACTAATACGAAAATTTAATTCGACGCCCCCCTTCAACACCCGTCTGGCTACACCCTTGCTAAGCCATTCACACATCAACATTTTCAGTGTTTGCTTTTGAAGCAGCGCAAATTAGTTTTTTCACTTTAGTCGCGCTCAGTCGCGTTATTTTTTTTCGGTTTTTTTTGTGTTCTTATTTTTTTGGGCTTCCTTTGTATATGGCATTGCTTTTAACGTTAAATGACGACATAGCTTCACGGTTCATTGATGCACGTACCGCTGCTGTAGACCCTCTAGACCGTCCATACCTACCGTGCACCACCCCTCCTCGTCTTTTGAGCGCCCATCTAGTCACACGCCCAATTAGTAGAGAAGTTTAGTCGTTTAGTCAATGCAGACGAGCGCTATGCTTCATTGGGTTTATACTATGTATTTGCATTGGCCATTTGTTTGGCCAAAATGCCCGCCTAGCATCCAATTCCTCAGTTCTGCCCAGTAGTCGAGTCAGATGTAAGTTTCCTATAGAATGCGCCGTTTTTCGGTTACTGTTTTGTATGCGGACCGGACCCTACTGACAACATTCGTCATTATTTGGCTAAGGCCAATAGAAGCTGTCAAGTTTAGTTGAAGTTCTAAAGAGTTAATTTTGGTTCCATTGAAGAAACCCTTTCATAGGGTAGTTTGTATAGTTAACTTGGCTTTCATTGAACACTTTATGCATGTGAAGTGTCGTTGAATTTATTCAAAAGAAAAACAATTCACAAATGACGATATATAATAATTAAAAGCTTAAACGAACTAAAAGTAAATTATTAAATTTAAAAAATAATTTTTTGGGAACAAGGTGCCGAGCATTTTTAAGTCCGTATTTAAATTTATTTGAACAAAATGTGTCCAAAATGTCAATTTAAAAACTTTAATTGCCTTTATTTGTTTCATTTTAATAACTTTGATGTAATTGAGCTCTGTCGAGTTTTAAGTCTACTTTTGGACAAGGGCCTTAAGAGGTCTGAGTAATTTTTAAGTACAGTCGCACATCCAAATGCTTTCATTATTTTTTTTTAATTACATTAAGAATATGCGTCACGTACTTCAATATGCAAATCAATAGCTAATACCAAAGAATATAGAACTACATAGAATGCGCATCTGGCACAAATTTATTTTAGCGCTTGTTGGTGCCGGCTGGCGCGGACGACTTTAGGGATACCCTGTACCACTAGCTTGCAATAAAGTCAAAAAAACAGAAGAATTTTTAAGCAATAATTTTTTTTTTGACCGATCGTTCCCATGGGAGCTATATAATATAGACGACCGATTTCAATAAAATTTGACACAGTGCTTAAATACCTTAAAAAAGATCCGAATGCCGAATTTAGTTCAAATATCTTCATCATCAAATATCAAACAAACGAAACACATCGAATTTTGTATAAAAAACGTTTTTTGTCCTATGGAGCTATATGATATATATAGTTGGATTAAATTTGGTACAGTGCTTAGGAACTATAAAATACTCACGAATGCCAAAGTTGGTCCCAATATCTTAACAAACAAACGAAACACAACAAATTTTGTTAAAAAATCGATTTTTTGGTAGATCGGACCTATGGGAGCTATATGATATAGTCAACCGATTTTGTTCAAATTTGGCACATTACTTAAGTGCTCTAAAAAATTTCCAAAGGCTAAATCTGATTACGATATCTTTATTAAAAAACGAAATATAGCGAATTTTTCTTTAAAAAAGATATTTTGGCCGATCGGTCCTATGGGAGCTATATGATATAGGCAACCGATTTCGATCAAATTTGGTACAGTGATTGGGAGCTATAAAAAACTTTCGAATACCAAATTTAGTTATCTTCATAAACAAACGAATTATTCATCTACAACTTTTTTTTATCGAGGTCGTCTCAAACACCCACATGGGAGCTATATAATTTATCCCCGATATCAAAAAAATAAAATAAACTTGTCTCCTATGGAATAATATGGGATCTAATGTGAAAGTTTGGTAACTCTAGCTCTTACCATCTCTGAGATCTAGGCGTTCAAACGGACGGACGGACGGACGGACAGACGGACAGACGGACATGGGTATATCGACTTCTCTATTCACCCTGATCATATTCTAGGTAACTTTGGGGTGTCTCCGACGTCTCCTTCTATATGTTACATACATTTTCGGCTTGCACAAACTTAATATACCCTTGGTACCATACGGGTATAAAAAGTGTTTGTCTGTTTGTATGAGGTTGGACGCCAAACCCTTTGTCCGATTTTAATGGGACTTTTTTTAAAATGTTCAGAAGCTTCCTGGGACGAACATAGGCTATGTAAAAATATAACAAAATTGCGACGAAAATACTAAAAAGGACAATTTGATTTTCCAATACATTTTTTTTTTAATTTAGGTTGGCATTGTGTACATTGTCAGATTAACTAATATTTTTTAGTTAATTGTTTTTGTCGAAAGGAAACACAAATACAAAATTTCATGAGAATCGGTACAGGCGTTTCGGAAGAGTATGGTAACTAACATTGTGAAACTAGAATTTTATATATAAGAAGAAACTTATGTTTTACGTATTATCTGTGTTCTCATGAACGAGTCGATGATTCTGATTTTTGCGTGTGTTAGAGGTCAATGCGGAAGTTTTAAGCCTATTGCGATGAGTTTGTGTGAATTGGTTCGTGGGATTGTGAATATTGGTTTTTGTGTGAACATACTCCTCCGAAACGGCTTGACCGATTCTCATGAAATTTTGTGTGCTTATTGGGCAGGTCTGAGAATCGGCCAACATCTATTTTTCGTACCCCTAAGAGAAAACGGTTGCCACTACTAACATTTTTTTTTCATTTATCGACTATACCTTCATGGTGTGTTCACGGGCGCGAACGCCGCGAAGTTAGCCGCGAAGCCTTCCACACTCCTGATTCGCGGCTTTCGCGGACGGCGCATTACGCAATATTTTTCAATCTGTGGCTTGTCTTGACTGAACGTGAAAAAATAAAAAAAAAGACAACATTATTAGTGCACTAAAACATTAATATCAGATACTGCTTACAATGCCGAGAAGAAAACTACCAAATCTCCATCAAACATGGTTAAAATGTAAAGATGGCGAGTGGTTGAAAATTTTATGATGAAATTAATCCACTCATCGATCAATCGGACGATGTTTTGCAATCGGAAAGATTCCAGATCTAGACGAGCGAGCGAAGCTAGTAAAAAATAAAAAAATAAAATATTAAAAATAAAAAAATAATATTTTTGAATTTAACATCCAGCCTGAGAATAGAACTTCGACACATTAGGTTATAAGTCGAACACGCATTCCACTGAACCATCGATACTTTATGCATTTAGCGTGGGGTATTGATGTCAATACCCCACATACAAAATTTTTTTTGTATGAGATGCGCATTCTATGTAATTCTTTGCTAATACCTACCAACACCCTCAAATATATCTGCATTCGTAAAGATACATTTACAAACTCCAACAGATACGTATAAACTTGAACATGCATTAACATAAACCGGAACTTAAGTCCAGTGGAGCGTAAGACGCTCAGGATTATTATTATTATTAATAACAGACAAACTTCGGAGCATTTACATCATGTGGGTAACTGTAGGCACCGCCATGGAAACTTTGCGGCTAGAGGGTATGCGGCAACCCAAATAAATGTATCTGAAAAGCCGTAAGGCAAGAAAGCGTGATGGGCTGATATGGGGATATAGATGAATGTAGTGATATGCCTTACTGATGAAAATGAGACGACACGTCGTCGTAGATGAAGTGAAAAGTTGTGAAGTGACAAGCATTCTACCGCGAAGCTCAGATAAAAGCATCAAACATGCATCCAACAAACAACAAATAGATACAAATTTGCTGCGCTGACAGGCAAATGTCAAACTGTGCGCAAATGGGTCCCAAAAAAGATACAAATGGCAATTTACAAACATAGCCAATGATGGACACGAAGCTGCTAGATTTTTTTTGCTCAGCTCCTGGCAATGTTCCTTGCCCGGTCATTAATGTCAAAAGTTATTGCGCAGGCGGCGATAATGGTAATGCGCGCGACCACTGGGAGGAGATGAAGCTGTAATGGGGAGAAGATTGCTCCTGCTATGCTGTTGCTATCTGGTACCGCGGCTGACCACGAGTACCCACTCCTGCGGCTGTCAATGCTAACGCCACTGCTGGCAGTCCTGCCACACGACGTTTTCAATATCATCATTGCTGTTGTTGTTGATGATGATGCACACGCTTTGCCAAGTTAGCGGCACGTGTCCGGGCAACCACCATCACGTAGCTACTGCTCGGTATAGCCTCAAGCGTTTTCGTTGGGTTTTTGTTCGTTGCCAGGAATTTTCACTACCAAGAATCAAAATAAAAAAAAAATTGTAATAAACATATTTAAACATATTTTTTAAGCAATACATATAGTACTTAAGAATCCTTATTTATGAGCATGGTGAAATAGAAAAAAACAATTTCTTCAAATCTATTTCTTTAATTTATATTATGATGAAAAATGTGTGAATTATATCAAGGCTGTAAACAATCAAAAGATGTTAGGCACCTACCTTCGAAACAGATTATTACTTGCCAGAGATACATTAGTTTCTTTCCGATGGAAAAGAAAGCCTACAAAGGTAGGCCTGTCGAAAGAGGAGGTGAAAGGGGGAGAGGATTTTCAAGCAGCCGGAGTGTAATAGAGGAGCCGGTACAATATCCCAAGGGCCCAGAATTTCTCTTTACGGCCCTGTATATAGGTATATATTACTTTTGTTATTACTTCCATATTGGTATTTCCGATCCATGCTAAGCATTTTACTTTGCCAAAACTTTGAATTTGGACGGCAGCCTCTAGAGCTTTTTGAATCGCACGCTTCATTTGCCGGCATGCCTCAGCACAGCCAGGGCACACTTCGCACACACTTTGCTGCATCGCTGGGTTAGCATAATAAATCGATTAGCTGACGGAGGCGATGGCAGTTGGAATGGGTTTTTTGGACTTTGCCTGAGCCTTTTATTTGCCATATTTAATAATCACGAAACCTGCGCAGACCCCAACTCTAGCGAAGAGTTACGTGGCATGGCGCATAACGACGATGACGTTGATTATTATTCTAATACTTTGCTGCAGCTTTGAAAAACCTCCGCCTGTAGACCCCCTCTCTTTCAACCATTCCACAGGCGAATCTTGCCCCTTTCACTCTAAGTGATTGATGGCTTTTGTGAGAAGCAGTAGTTGTACTTCTTGTTGTTGTCCGGGAGGATTTTCTGTCTCGTTATTTTACTTCATTCTCGTATACTACATTTTGTATTTTCTCTTTTTAACTGCTTCTTCGTCTTCGTTTTTTATGTCCTTTTGCATTTTTTGTTTATGGTCCATCATCAACATCCACGCCACCTCCATCGTGGCAGCCTTCGCTGCGTAATAAATCTCCTTATTTTTTCCATTTTTGTTTATCATTTTGTGTCATGCGATTTCTACTCCACGCTTCTTACTGCGTGTTTTCGTTTTATTAAATGTGCGGGAGCGTCATATTAAAGTATTCCCAGGCATTAAAATATCATATACGTTGGCAACGACGTTTCGGTCATCCAAATATTCATCTCACCATCATCCTCCAACAAGGCAGCCATCCATCTCAGCCTTGGCGTTTCGCATTAATGCTTGAATAATCTGCTGAATAATTTCTATCATCGGTAGGCTTCAGTTATGTGGGCTTTACATTAACAGTCATGTTTATCAAGCAAACCAAGCGGAATATCATCTTAAATTATAATTAAAATATATTATAAATTATTTGGGACTAGTTAGATTTAAAGATTTGGTCTTCTAGCTCAAAAAACTACATATGAATATTTTTTTTTTAAATCGTAAACGCAGTACTTGCTCAAAATTGAAACATATTGTACCTATGGTAGGTACATCCCGTCAAAGAATACAAATCTGTACAAACGTTAAACATAATTACTCTTATTGCAGTGAAGACTTCGATTCAAAATCAATCTTTTAATTCATACGAGTTCGATTAAAATTGTCTGGAATTAATAAATGAATATATTAAAAAAACTTTCGTTACTGGCTGGTTCTACAAAGTTTAAATTGTTATTAGAAACTTAACACGGATTAAAAATATCTAGGTATCCGAAAGGAATTAATTCTGGCCTATTATTTTAAAAATTGGTGAATTACTTCATATTAATTCTTTGAAATATTGGTTTTGTACAATTGGTAACTACCTTTATTGTATGATGATTATGCACCAAACATAAATAGGACATATTAAATTTATTCATGCCGAATATGAGACGCTGGAGTCCTCAAAAATGTACCAAAAGTATGATCAGGTTGACTGGCGAAAGTCTATATCTCATGTCTGTCTCTACTTCTGTACGTCTGAATCTTAGAGATGATAAGAGCTACTTTTATTTTAGATACCTTTGAGAGCACTTCTAGAAAAAAACTTTTAGATGCATAATTATGTGTATATCATACAAAATTTGGCGTTTGGAAGTTTTTTTAATGTTGACTATAACGGATAGCCCGCTTAGGACTAATCGGCCAAGAAAACGTCTCAAAAGCATAAATCGTTTGTTTGTGAAGGTATCGCAACTAAATTTAGCGATTCGAAGTACTTAAACCAAATTCCGAATTTGATTGGAACGTGATGGCATAGGTATCTTTAGTAGTGTTGGGATTGACCGAAAAACTTATTTGATAAAAAGTGGATTGTGGGTACTTGCTTTATCAATTGGCTGTCATCTCTTATCGTTCCAGTCTATGAACATTATGTTTTGATAAGCGTTATTCTAAAAATTCTTCAAAAATTCATAGAAGAATCACAATTGAAATTCTATCAATTCTATAAAACCTTACAAATTTGTTCAAACTAATTATTTATGTTTTAAATCATTCCAATTGGAGCATTTTTTTTTTTGTATGACGATATCTATACGCATAAGTTTTGTAAATTTCTCCCGATTTTGGTATTGATCGAAAGTTACTCAGAAAGAGCTATTTAAAGTTCATATATGTAGGACTCGAGCTGTTAAAGCTCGAATCGGTCCAAATAAAAGCGCGCACTTCTTACGTTTTTTCTTCATAACACACTTAACTGTTTATTTTCATTAATAGTTCATTATAATATCGTTCAATTACTTTATTATTTTTATCCGCGTAACAATTTCACGTCTTACTAGTAACGCTGCTCTCTTAAAACTATCGCCCTGCTGCTTTTGTGCTGCCAACTTCTTCTTTAACCCTGCCAACTCCCTCACTTGACGGTCAGCTGCCGAGCTGCCAACTTCCTAGCTTTATGGTCAGCTGCTTAGCTGCTAACTGCCAATCCCACATTCGGCCATCCTACTTCCATATTCGTCCCGAATAATGGACACCATTTCTTCATATACTCAGCTACTGTATTCGTCTTATTAGGTCCTTCGCTTTCTCCAACCTTTTCGACAACATACCTGCCATACCTCAATTTGCGCACCACCTTGTACGGTCCTAAGTATTTTCTCTTTAATTTTAACCCTGGCCCAAATTGTGTACGTTTTATGGCTACCATGTCATTAATTTCATATTCATTTTCTTTCTTTCTGTTCTTATTATAGGTTCTACGATTCTCTTCTTGCAACTCTGCTATGTTGTCTTTTGCCATTCGGCGGATCTCATTTTTCTCTTCCTGCAACTCATTTATCAATTCTTCATCAAGCATATTTCTGAGCTCCTTGTCGTATTTTGTTCTCATTTCCAGTCCAGTCAAAATTTTGAAGGGGGATACTTTTGTGCTTCTAGGGGGTGACGTATTAATAAACTGCTGAACTCTACCTACACTCTTATACCAAGCTTTTGGGTCTTCAACACTTAGCTTTGTTAACAAATTAATTACCGTACGATTAATTCGCTCTACTTGTCCGTTCCCCCGCGGAACTCCAGTTGCAATCAGTAAATGTTGAATATTTCTGAGCTCACAAAATTTCTCGAAAACACCAGAAGTGAACGCTGTTCCCCGATCCGTGACTATGCAACTTGGATCTCCGAACACCTCAGACTGTTTCTGTAAACGATCAATTACCTCATCTGAGCCTGCTGTCTTAGTGGGATATAGCCAAACAAATTTTGAAAAAGAGTCAACAACCACTAGAATGTAATTATATAACTTCTTAGTTAATTCCATGGGGCCAATATGATCAATATGGTAGGTTGTCAAGGGTTTGTCTCCTTTATTGATAACGTTCAAAAACCCTTCTTTACGTCCTGGCTTCATCTCGCTTACAATGCACTCTAGACACGATTTTATGATATTTCCGACCTTACTAGACACATGCGGTATAAAATAATCTCTTTCTATTAAATCAATAGTTTTCTTTACTCCAAAGTGACCCTGACGATGAGCTACTGTTATTATTTCTCGTTCCATGCTGGATGGTATGACAATCAGCTCCTTAGTGGGATCCTTATACAACACACCACCCTGCATATAAAAGTCTTCATAAATTCCCTGTTCTAACAATTTAATGATAACACTTATCCAGTCATTGCAAAAGCGTTACAATCTGTAACTATTTTAATTCTCAGTCCAAGTACATATACTCGCCACTTCTTAAGGGACTGAATTACAGCCAAAACTTCCAACTCATAAGACGTATATTTTTCCTCTGCTGGTGTTGTTTTACGACTCAAATACTCTACTGGATGAAAATTTCCATCTTCAGAATCTGCCTGCAATAATATTGCGCCATACCCATACATACTCGCGTCACAATGGATCTCTGTTATGGCTTTTGGGTTGAACAATCGCAGCACTGGTGGACTCGACAAACATGCCTTTAGGTGATTAAATGCAGCTAATTTTTCACAATCCATTTTAAAATCAACATTCTGTTTCATCATATCTGTTAAGGGCTTGGCTATTATAGCAAAATCTCTGACAAACCTCCTGAAATATGATGTTAAACCTATAAAGCGCTGAAGCCCTTTCTTATTCTTCGGAAGCGGGAAACTTTCAACGGCTAAAGTCTTCTCTTTTGAGGGCTTGATTGTACCATTTTCAATAATATAACCCAGAAATTGAACCCTACGTTTCAAAAATTGACATTTTTCCACTTGATTTGTAATCCTGATCGACTTGCCAAGCATAATACCCTTTTTAACTTAGTCAGGCCTTCTTCCTCGTCGGCTGATGGTATGATGAGATCATCCATGTACAAAACTAAAGTGCCATCTTCAATAAGCGGTCTTAAAACAGCGAAAATATATCTCATAAACACGGCTGGGGAATTGGAGATTCCAAATGGTACAACATTGAACTCGTACTGCCCATTTTGTGTGACAAATGCGGTATATTTACGCGAGGCTTCCTCTACTGGGACATGAAAGAACCCATTGCATAAGTCTAAAGTCGTAAAAACAATTCCCTTCTGAAGTTTGTGCAACACATCGTCAATTAAGGCTGTTGGAAAATTATCTCTTATTATCTTCCGATTTAACTGCTTATAATCACAACATAACCTATCCTTGTCTTTCTTTTCAACCAAGACAACAGGGGACGCGTATTCAGAAACACTATTGCGAATGATTCCTTCAGTAAGCCACTCCTTTACTTGCTTGTTCACTTTTTCTTGAGCGGCATATGATAAACGTCTGGGTCTTTGGAAAACTGGTATCTCGTCCGTCAGAATGAGCTTCATCTCAACTGGTGATTTATCTGGTTTTACTGGCTTATATTCTTTTATAATATCCAACACCTGCATTTTAATTTCTCTATTCAAGTGTTCAAAATCTATCTCTTGTTCAGAATATAAAGGTTCTTCTGCCATTATTTGTTGAAAGGGGTGTTCGCTGTGTGTTATTTCTCTTTTTGGTAAATCATCTTTAGGTCTATGGAAAGTTGCTCCACTTTTGCTCAAGGTCATGTCCAATGAATCTAACACGTCGTTGCCAATTATACCATTGTAAAGAGTATCCTCATCTCTGACTACGTGGAAACAAATTCTTAATGGGATTTGTCCCAACTCTGTATCGATTCTGAAAGATCCCAAGGTATATATCTTAGAGTTCCCTATACCCCCAACTACTTTTATCTCTGGATTTAACGACACGGGATACGCTTGCTTGTATGTACTCTCTCTAAGGGTACAAATATCGCTACCCGAATCAATATAGGCAGAAATCGATTGATTTCCAATACGGACATCTGTAAAAGTTCTGTTTGATACGTTTTGTGTTAGCTGTTCTACGCTCCTCTTGGCTCTTTTATCGTCCTTACCGTCTTTTAACACCTTGTTTTCGCATTGATTAGCTTTATGCCCTGATAAATTGCATTTAAAACATTTTATATTTTCGCTGCAGTTTCTAGCTAAATGATTTTTACCTCCGCACTTGAAACAATGGAAATCGTTTTTGTTTACTCCTGGCAGTACGCACGGAACTTTTTCATATTTTGCTCTTGGCTTAAACTCTTGACTTATTGACATCTTCTCATAAACAATTAACTTATCTCGCAGCTCTTTGAGATCCGTAGCCTGGTACAACATCATTTTGTTCTGCTTAGAATCCTGAATGCCTTCAATTATGTACTCAATGATACTCTCTTCATCTAAGTTTGATTTCTTTGCTATACTTTTCATTGAATAAAAATACTCTATTAAGGACTCACTCGTTTTCTTCTTCCTATTTTCCAACTGTTTGTGTACCTGCTTTATTGTCAACTTAACTGAAAACTCTTCTATTAGCGCGTCTTTAAGTGTTGTCCAATCAGTAAGACCATCTTCGCTATGCACAAATAATTTTGCGGCACCTTTTAACAACTGTCGCCCATAAATAAACTTCTGTAAGTCATTCCATTGTACCGTAACTGCAATGTTTTCAAAATCTGTTAGCCACTCGTTAATATCTCTCTGACTACTCCCATCAAAATCGACTAAAGAGTCCTGAACGTCTTTAAGTGTAAAAGTCATCGTGTTTTTTGATTCTGATATTTCACTCTCGTTAATTAAATTTGTATCAACTGTGCCTTTGTATACTGATTCGTTGTTCTCTATCTCAAAATGACTCATCAATCTGTCTTGCAATTCACACTTTCGTCCTTTTTGCGGTAATCCCAACTCCTTAAGTTTTGCCTTTAACCCCTGTACGTTCAATTGTTTTATCTCGTCGTGCAGCATAAGGTAAAATAATTATAATAATTATACATAAGCAGACAAAATTAACGTTAAGTTGCTTATTTTCACTACCTTAAGACTTAACTAATTGAAAGTTATTTAAAATTATTTGAATCATCAACTAAGTTACTTTCTCTGCTAAATTCGTTTTTTTTTTTTTTAAATACTTGCTATTTAATTTAGAGTTTTGTGAGTCATCTATCGCCCTTGCTTCGTCTCGTCGTTGTCCTCTTCTTGTTTAGGCCTTTGCTGGCCCCACCTCTCTTCTTTTTGTTGCAAGAACTGCTTCTCTTTTTTTTTTTTTTTTGATCAATACTGCTTGAAGACTGTCTGATCTGCTTCTGCACTGCTCCTTGTTGGCGCAAAACTGCTTCGTACGCCGTTGCTTCTTGTTGTCACAAGAACTGCTTGTCGCCCACTTCTTATTTTTGTCGCAAACGATCTGCACGCTTGTCGCAACCAACTTGGAGTTTGCCGCTGCACATGTGTACATACACACACGAATTCGGATAGTGCCGTCGGTCTGTGTGTATGTATTTCTCTGCCCCGTTCAAATGTGGCGCGAATATACTTCGTCTTTTTCTGTAGTTATTTTCTGCCACCGTCTTTCTTTCTCTCTCTGTCACAAAAATTTGTGCGTGTTGCTCTGTCGTCTTTATACGCTTCTCTCTCTGTCACACATATTTGTGAGTGTTGCTCTGTCGTCTTTACTTCTTTTGCTCTGTCGTCTTTATACGCAAATTTTTAACTGCGCATTTTCTCGTCGTTTTCGTATTTTTCGTTCACTTGTATGTGTGAATTTCACAACTCGCACTGACGCTTGCTTGTTTGTTCTCGATCATTGTATGTGTGAATTTCACAATTTTTTTTGTTCAATAAAATTTACGCTGTTTTACAAAACATTGCAGAAAAATTTAGCGATTTTTGCCTCAATGCTAATGTTAAGCGATCCTCACACACTTTGCAGCCTCAGACGATTTGTTATTTGTTACGTCTTATGTAATTATAATCCATCCCGGACGAGCCCCCAAAATTGTAGGACTCGAGCTGTTAAAGCTCGAATCGGTCCAAATAAAAGCGCGCACTTCTTACGTTTTTTCTTCATAACACACTTAACTGTTTATTTTCATTAATAGTTCATTATAATATCGTTCAATTACTTTATTATTTTTATCCGCGTAACAATTTCACGTCTTACTAGTAACGCTGCTCTCTTAAAACTATCGCCCTGCTGCTTTTGTGCTGCCAACTTCTTCTTTAACCCTGCCAACTCCCTCACTTGACGGTCAGCTGCCGAGCTGCCAACTTCCTAGCTTTATGGTCAGCTGCTTAGCTGCTAACTGCCAATCCCACA